>JAKFHU010001672.1:25300000-25892308 GCA_023783475.1 Daubentonia madagascariensis
AACCATGTTTAAACAGATGTGCTATCATCCAGGCTTTGTTATTCCATTTATAGAGCACAGACAGAGTAGATTTAGCATAATTCTTAAGGCCCCCATGCTTTTCAATATGGTAATTGAGCATTGGCTTCAACTTAAACTCATCAGCTGCATTAGCTCCTAACAAGAGAATCAGCCTGTCCTTTGAAGCTTTGAAGCCAGGCACTGACTTCTCCTTTCTAGTTATAATACTCCTAGATGGCATCTTCTTCTAATATAAGGCTGTTTCATTTACATTGAAAATCTGTTGTTTAGTGTAGCCACTTTCATCAATGATCTTAGCTAGAGCTTCTGGGTAACTTGCTGCAGCTTCTATATCAGCAATTTCTGCTTCACCTTGCATTTTTATATTTTGGAGACATCTTTCCTTAAACCTCATGAACCACCCTCTGCTAGCTTGAAACTTTTCTTCTGCACCTTCCTCACCTCTCAGCCCTCATAGAATTAAGGAGAGTTCTGGATTAGGCTTTGTCTGGATTAGGCTTTGTCTTAAGGGAATGTTGTGGCTTGTTTGATCTCCTATCCAGACTCAAATTTTCTCCATATCAGCAATAAGGCTGTTTTGCTTTCTTATCATTAATATTTATGTGTTCACTGGAGTAGCACTATTTAATTTCCTTCAAGAACTTTCCCTTTCCATTCACAACTTGCTAACTGGTACAAGAGGTTTATCTTTCAGCCTATTTCAGCTTTTGACTTGCTTTCCTCACTAAGTTTAATCATTTCTAGCTTTTGATTTAAAGTGAGAGATGTGAGAGTCTTCCTTTTACTTGAACATTTAGAGGTCACTGTAGGGTTAACTGGCCTCATTTCAATATTGTTGCTCTCAGGGAACAGGGAGGCCCAAGGAGAAGGAGAGAGATGGGGAAACAGCCAGTAGTGAAGCAGTCAGAACACACACACATCATTTATTAACTAAGTTTGTTGTCTTATATGGGTGTGGCTCATGGTTCCCCAAAACAATTACAATAGTAACATCAAAGATCACTTATCACGGATCACCATAACATGTATAATAATGAAAATGTTTGAAATATTTTGAGAATTACCAAAATGTGACACAGAGACACCAAATAAGCATGTGTTTAAAAAAAATTTCATTGATAGACTTATTCAATGAAGAGTTGCCACAAACCTTCAATTTAAGAAAAATAAATAAATGCATTATCTGTGAAGCACAATAAAACAAAGGGCAATAAAACTTCTCTGTGCCAAGAATTGTGCTAGATGTTTTCAAAGGTATTTTTAGTTTTAGAAAATAGTGTGCATGTCAGTCAGGGGGTCCCACATTTGAGTTAAGGGTGCCAAGTCAATTAACTAAGACACCCTTGGTACACAAATCCGGTGGGTATTTTTCAGTCCTTTTCTTACCAGATGCCCCTGCAGCACCTAACACTGCTAACAACTCCCAATCTTCTAAGAAACACTACACTGTTCTGGTTCTTTTTCCATGAGTTGCATTTTATAAAGTGTTTAGACCAATGCTTGGCACTCAGAAAGTACAGTCATGCATCACTTAATGATGGGGATACATTATAAGAAATGTGTTGCTAGGCTTTTTCATTGTTGTGTGAACAACATATAGTTACACAAACCTAGATGATATAGCCTACTACACACCTAGGCTATATGGTATAGTCTATTGCCCCGAGGCTACAAACCTGTATAGTATGTTACTGTACTGAGTACTGTAGAGAATTTTAACAAAATGGTAAGTATTCGTGTATTTAAACATATCTAAACATAGCAAAGGTACAGTAAAAATATGGTAATATAATCTTATGGGACCACTATTGTATTTACAGCAGTCCAGCATTGACCAAAACATTGTTATATGGCACATGACTGTATTATAAAAGTGCTTGTTAAATAAATGTATGTTTCTAATAGCTCTTTTTCAGTCTACTTCATGGCTCTACTGCCTGCCAAGAAATATGTCTAATTATCCTAAGCTGACCAGCCTTCTCATCCCACATTCACCCTTGGCAATCTCATCCATTCTATGGCATCAGCCATCACCTGAGAACTCCCAAATCTGATTCTCTCATCCCAATCTTTCTTTGGAGCTCCAGACCCTTATAATCCAATGGCTAATTAGATCCTTCCACTGTATGTCTTATGAGCATCTTTAACTCAACACCACCAAAAATTAACTCATCGTTTTCTCCTCATAACTAATTTCTTTTCCAATATTACCCATCTTTTAAAAAATGGCATTGCATTCACCTAATCGTCCAACCCAAAAAACTGCCTATTTATCCCTGGCTACATTTATTTTACTCTTTAAAAAAACACTCATGTAGCACTTCCTATGTGACAGGCACTGCTCTCGGCACTTTTTCTTCCTCACTTTCATCAGTCTAATTAGCAATCAAGTATAGTTAAATCTTTAATCTTTAACATAGCTCCATTCCAGTCTCTCTTCATTTCCATAGCCATTTACTTACTTCCACCAAAACTTATGGTTTTGGTTCTTTCTTTGACAACTACAAGTCTCTTGTCTCTCTTGCTTTCAGTTTTGCACCTTTCCAATTCATTTATCACACTGTTTCTAGAATATTTCTAGAAAGCTAGTAAGATTATGTTACTGCCCTGCTTAAATCCAGACAGAGAATATCCAATCTGTAGCATACCTGCCCATCTACAATATTGCAATTGTGCAATACCACAGTTTACTTGGTGCCTCAAATGGCTTCTAGGAGTGATGGCATTTGATCTCCTCAGCTACTGGAGTGGCCAGGAAGGCTGAAGCCCTTGGCCTAGTCTCTTCTGCTTAGCAGTGTGAATACAAATTTTGTTTATGTGTCATGACATTAAAAAGATGGAAAAGCACACTGCCCTATAAAGTCTAAATTCCTTGGCCTATTTCAGATGCTCACTACTTTTTCTCTTTACCTCAGCTCCACCACACCTACTTTCATTTACTTGTAGTTTTCTGAAATGGTTTTCTGATCCCTTTGTCCTATACTGTATCTATCCCCCAAGATCCACTTCCTGTTTGCTATCCAGCTCCTAATAGTCTACAGAGACAGCTCCGCTATTGTCCATGCAAGGAGCTATTTCTAACTCCCTACCTCCAAAGTTCCTCCTATGTACGAAGTTTATTTTCCTCAAGGCAATCAGTCTTCCTTAATACACTATAAAATAATGAATGCCTTTTTTATCTGGTTTATTCTCATTTTTATGAACAGAGCCTGGCACATACTTGGCACTCAATAAATATTTGCTTGAATGTGCTAACTTCTGAATCGGTTTTCTTACCCATAGACAGTCACGTGCCACTTCCCTTTGTTCTGCAAAATTGTGAGGATCACGTACTTTTAAAAAGTGCTAAGCCTTTACGGTACAGATATGCAAATCATGACAATTATTACAGGAGATTTTTATGAAAACTGAAAAACTGTTCAGGTAAAATGGCCGTGGGATTCAGTAACAGTTTAAGTCAGGAAACCAGCTTTTAGTCATTAGGACCCGTCAACCAATGGACTCCGGGAGGCCTCCCCGCTGGCAAGTCTGTGTCCCCCTCTGAGAAATGGGTTGTCCGCACAGACCACGCTCTGTACAGCGCTTGTGCTCAGTACTCTGCATCTCCGAAACGTCTGGAGACGCAGACACGGAAAAGGAAATCTGGATCCTGAAAGATCTTCGTAAAGGCGGGGATCCCGAACCAGGCTTGGGAAGAGGGGCAACACCCCCACCTCCAAGTACCGTGATCGCTCCGGAGGTACAGAGCATTTTGCACGGGTAGAGGAAATCAGGATCCCAGCTACACTCAGAATCACTAAGAATTCGACATCTGCCTAGGGAAAAAGGAATACTTGGTCCACAACTCGCACCAGATACCGGAAGTATGTCACAAGTTCTAACGCACTTCCGCCGGCGCCTCTGCTGCCTGTCTAGGAAATTTGGAGGACTCATTAATCTCAGTGGTTAGTTTGTGCCCAGCACCTGGTCGGCGTTCGCAAGCTCAAAAGCCTTCCCAGAAAGTCTTAGGCAGATATGGTCGATCAAGGCTCGTAACCTTTCGTGTCCGGCAGCCGCTCAGTCTGGGCTGACTTCTTTACCCGCCACGGAAAACACCTGCCGCTTTCGCCGGATCCTGCCCGGCACTATGTTCCCTAGGACTCTGGTCCTCGGAGCTCCCAGATGTGAGGATCTTTCCCTGAAGCCTTCAGGGAGATTCCTCAATTTATCCCTAACCAACGCCTTCGAACACAGTCAGGCCCCTGGGATGAATGATATGGGGGTGGGAATCTAGACACAGGCTCACTCAGAGCTGCTCCTCCCCCGAGCCCTGGTCATGTCTCTCTGAAGATGGAAGTCTTTCAAAGCAAAAAAAAGGCCCCGGGGTCTGATATTATAATATCTGTAGGATACAAATAGTTCGGTTACCTTTACTCTGCCCTGGCAGCGCTGCCCCAAGGGTCAGAAGCAATAATCAACACCCACTCGAGGAAAGTGGCAATAAGAGGGGCAGACCTCCAAGATCAAGGTGTTCACAAAAAAAAAAAAAAAAAAAAGAGGGGCAGACGTTGGCTTGCTCTTTATTATTTTAAATGTTTAAATAAATCAGGTCCCTCTGGGTAACTTAATCACTAGCAAGTTTTGGGCTCATAGATCCCTGACTACATACCCTTCTATACCAAACTTGCAGAAAGCAGTGGTGGTGATGGGAGGCCACCCCCACCCCCTTAGTCAATGATCTTGAGGTAACTGTTGAATATGGCAGCAGGGTCAGCTGTAGCAGTTTGTCTTTGGCGCCACGCAATGGTAAAAGGGCTCTGCAATAACTTAGGATAGTATTTGGCACAATGTCTGGCCCTCCATTCATCCTAGCTACTTGCTTAAAATGGCTCATCCTCTGCCCTATCCCTGCAAGCTTCTGATCCAGTGCCCTATCTTCCCCCTTTCCTTTACAATATAAGGTCCAACACCCTACTCCATCGGTCCCAATACCACTCCTGTGCTTCCATCTTGCTTGGTATACCATTCACTCAATAGGTACATCTTAGGTAACTAGCTATGTTAACAGTGGGTTTAATTTTTTTTTGGGGGGGTCCCTTTGTTTTGTTTTTGTAGACATACTGTCCCACCCTTTCCTACCTAATCCAATAGATCTGTTATTGGCATTTATCCTGGTCTAGGTGGCTACTCCTAAGTTTTCAACAGCCTTTTTCTTATATGCTCTGCCTTAGCTTTCATGACAGAACATTGTATTTTTTTTTATTTTCTGTCTCATCTGTCTCCTCAGCATTTTTGAAAAAAATCATGCCCATTGCAAAAGTCATTAGGGGACCATACCTCCTGGTTTATGCCTGTTGCCTTGGAGTAATTATTAATAGCACTCCCTTTCATTCTCAAAAATGTCCCAGATGGGACAATAAATTATATAGTTACCTTATGTCTGAGAACCATTGATATACTAGTTAAATTCAGATTCCCAGGCCCCACCTCAGAAACTGATTCAGTAGGTCTGGAGTGGGACCCAGAAAACTGCACTTCAAACTAGCTATGTTAACATTGAGCTTAATTTTTCAAATTAAATACCCCAGGTGATTCTAACGCAGGTATCCATCAAGAAATAGTGCTTTCATCACTGTGCAGTTGGCAGTTGGTGGGTTCAAAGATACCTAAAAATCACAGTGATTTATAGACTATGCTCTTCTCCCTATTCTCCTTTTTATGGAAAGTACTAAAAAGGATGAGGAGTCAAGGGCAGTGAGATTATTTATACTGCTTAAGACAGCAGTACCTAAACACTTGGACCAGTTGATAGATGAAGAGATTTCTAACAATTATTATGAAGATGAAGCATGTTTCTTGGTGATACTTTGTATCTGCATCTAGCTTATTTTTCCTCCTTTTTGGTCACCATTTGTTGGCCCAAACCAGAGTTTTATCATCTAATTTTGCTTTCTGTCTGATTCTTTATGTTCTCATGTTTTGTTTTTCCTTTTTTCTTTCCATGGTATTTTTGTTGTTGCTATTGTTTGCAGATGCCCAAAATGGGTCTCAGGGCTCCAAGTCTTAGTGTCTATGAAACTACATATAATCTACAATGATCTTTGTTCACAGTTGGTTTTGTTTTTAAAATTTTCAATGTGAATAAAAAATAGAAAAATTATTACAAGTGCTTGAGCACTTTGGGCTTCACTTTCCTCATGTATGTGTGAAATGGGTTAAACTCCAAAAAAATCTCCTTTTAAAGCCAATAGTCTCTTACCAAACAAAGACTGAAGTCCAAAAGTGTTCAAGGCCCTCTCAATCTGGCTCCCACCTACCATCTCCACTCCTGTACCTCCTTGAAGGAACTCTGTAATACAGACAAACTGGAAAACTCCTGGTTCTTGAGCATATCTTAGATGGGCCTTGCCTCACCCTGTTCCTTCTGCCTAAAACAATTTTTCTACCCTCCATCTCCCCCTACAGAGAATCTTCTTTACTCTCAATTACTAGCTCAACATTTAACCAATGACAAAGGTATACTGGTATATATTTTATATTTCAAAATTCCTCCACAGAAAATATTTCATTTTATAATAACTTTGACTTTAGATAGACCTTTATTTTTTTTAAAATCCCCTTGGAGATAATTTTTGTCATTTTGGAAAAATATAAAACAATCTTCCACTATCAATTATAATTATGTTTTTTAAAGGAAAATTATCATCAGATATAGAAAATAGGAGTTATTTCCAAATACAAAATATAGACAGAGACTTGATACTCCTAGAATCCTGACTTAATCAAAATTATAGTGAAACAGAGCCTTCAGGGCTCTGTCTACAGCTCTAGGCAGATTTGGTTGCAAGATCCTCAGCCATTCCTGATGCAGTATCCACTGTACTGAACAATGCTCAAAGTAGTGCTAGACTATCCTCAAGAACCAATATGGTTATTTAATTGGATTTGAATCGATATTTCCTATACCTTGCTCAGCTGTAGAACTTTTGAGTACTTTTGTTCTTTCAGACTAGAATTTTTAAGAGGATAGGAAAGGGTGGATACTGGTCCAGGGAACCTAAAAGGAGAGCAAGGAGAGAGACTTCATGGGTTGAATAAAATGAGCCAGCATAGAAAAAAAGAGGAGAGAAGTGAGGGAAATTTAGACATGTGAAACAGAGAAAACTAAGAACTTCTGGCCAGGAAGAACTGGAATAGTCATAGAAGCAGCCAAGGTTTACATGCCATTGTCTATCAGTTAAGTCTAATATTTTTTCTCAACTAATGAGGAGATGTACATCCTAGATAAGAGAATTAGCACAGTCTCAGAAAACAAGGGAAGTTAGTTTGGCAAACTGTCAAGTCATTTTAATCATGTTAAGCATCATTGCATTCTGAGTAGTACATCTGTCTCTATAGCATGTATGATAACTTTTGTTTCTTAGTATTTTTACCAGTTGTTGAGAAAAATGAGAATTTTTGAGAAGCTATAAAAAAAAAGCACAAAACAAGTCAAACATCCAGTGTTCAGCTTCAGGTGTAAAAATTCACTCCATTAGAAATACATCCTTTAAAAGCCTGATCTGTTCATATTTTAAATCTTTTAAGACCTGATGTAATGGAATTATCTAAACATGCTGTTTCAACATATGGAGAGGCATTTAAGATACTTATGAACTCAGAATATTATAGTATATGATTACATCACTTTATGGAATATATATTTATGTGGGAAGTTAATTTTACTTCAAAGTTTATTCTACTATATTTTCCTTAACACTCTAAAATCCATATGTATTTCTCTTGGAAATAATTTAACTTCGAGACACAATAAAAAATACTCTTGAGGAAATTGAAGATTTTTGATAATACACACAATTAGCCACAAGTAGTTAAACAAACGGTTCAATATGTTAGCTCTAAGAATATATGATAGAACCTAATACACTACACTGAAAAACACTACTTGTCACTTCTCCATTTCTCTACAGAAGAATCATGTGCAATTCTGGTTGCCCACACCTTGTTTCCTAGCTCATGTGAAAGCTGTTAGCTTTTAAATGAAAAGAACTTGACTTCAACTAACTGGGGAGAATGAAACATAATGTGTAACATTTTAAAATAGTGATTTTTCATCTACAGGAATTTGTTAAATAAATGGAGTACCAACAAATGAAATACCATTCACTTGTATAAAGAATAAGGAAGTTCTCTTTGTTATGATGTGGAAATTTCTAAAGATTATATTCTTTCATGAAAACAAGGTATAGAGAGCATAAATAATATGCCATCTTTCCATGTAATGGAGAAAACAAGATTATATAGTGATTTTTTTTCTTTTCATTTTTTTTTTTAGAGATAGGGTCTTGCTCTGTCCCCTAGGCGGACGTGCAGTGGTGTGATCATAGCTCATCACTGTAACCTCAAACTCCTGGGCTTACATGATCCTCCCACCTCAGCCTCCCAAAGTGCTGGGATTACAGGCATGAGCCAGGGTGCCAGGGGTATATTTTCTTATATTTACATAAAGAAACACTGAAAGATACATAAGAAACTAGTAAAATGGCTACCTGTAAGGGGACAGAAGGGGACCTTTATATATTGTTTTGATTTTTGAATCAGGTAAAGAATAATATTTTTTAAAAAGCCCTACTACATAAATTAAATTTTAAAAGTTAAAAATAAACAATCACTACAAAAATAAATAAAATGCTTCCAATGAAGAATAAGTAAGGAGAGTCTTTCCTGGACTCCACTGTAAATTAAATGGAGGAATTGTGCATTTATTGAAACAGATAGATGGGAGGGTTTGTTAAGCTATACAGCAAAACTTCAATGACTTATACATCTTTTAAGTTCAATATTCTTGTAATTTCTATTTGGTGATATATACTTCCAGCTGCTTAGTAGAAAGAGCATTGCACTAGGAATTAGGAGACAGGGTTCTATTAATAGTTCCAGCTCTGCTATTAAATGGCTGTATGATCTTAGCTACTTCCCAGAAACTCCTTTGCCCTATCTAGCAAATAAGGGCAGGCAGAAGTGATATCTAAGGTCCCTTACAGTGATTCTATTATTCTTAACTTACCTGCTGTGTATTGAGTCTTCCAAACCAGATTGTTATCACTATAGGTTTTCCATTTCTTTGTCTCCTGGGCCTAGTATAAAGCTTTGCAAAGAGTTACTCAATCAGTGTTAAGGGAAAGGAATTTTTGTATGTATGGCACTGGTAGCAATCAATAGTGAACACCGAGAAGTGTGGAGGTTCACAATCAAGACAAAAGACTGATCATACTCTTCTCTTTACTCTTGTATATGTTTGAAATTTTCTATACAAAAAAATTAAAGAAAGAAGAAAAAGGTAAAAACTGAAAATGCTCATTCTATGTTAGGGGAAAAATAGAAAGAGGCCTACATTTTCAAAACAAAGATCTGAAGTGAGATATCAGATTTTTAGCTAAGTTTCTTGGTCTCTGCATAAATTTAAAATCATGAGCAATATTTGTTATGACTAGCCACTGAGCTGCTAATATCATACGGCTGTTTCAATTCCTTGATTCCTGACTGAAGGCTAAATTACTAAAGATCTATAGGGAGAAGGTTTTGTTCATTTATATAGGAGGATTCATTTGCCCCTTTTGTAGGTTAAAAGGAAATTATCATATCTTATGTGAATGGAAAGAAGTCAGGTGGTTTACATTATAAATTTTACTACTGTTATTTTTAAATTAATTTTTACATATCCCGTGAACTGCCGTTGGTATTATTTTGTACTCAGGCTGCATGTAATTATTTTTAAACTTTTTAAAAAAGTTTTTAAAAACTAGGATGAAAAAGTTCTCCTGAAGTACTCGAGAAAACTTCTTGCACTGGTGTGTGTAAGATCAGGTCTAGAGCATATATAAGGAAGTCAACACAAGAAGCCACATTCAGTATTGCAAAGCTGTGGATGTCACTGACCACAGAGAACTTAACAGATGTATTTAAGATATTATTACGCTTCTCTCAGCATATAAATAAGGGCATTTCCTGGCTTTCCCTGGAACTTTCTATGCTAAAGGATTAAACTGTTGCTGTTCTCTCAGGGACAAAGTAAGAAACAGTATCCTTACTACCCTGCTCAGTGGTCTGATGTCAGGAAATTTTGCCCTACCTGTTCCAAGGTGCTAGCTCAACTCAGCCACAGGGTGGACTTTCCGATGCTGGATAAGGTTGCAAAGATAAATGAAGTTCTTGCCACATTCTTCACATTCATAAGGTCTCTCTCCAGTGTGAATTCTGTGATGCTTAATGAGGACAGAACGTCGACTAAAACTCTTATTGCACTGATTGCACTGGTAAGGTCTTTCCCCAGTGTGGATTCTGAGGTGATGGAAAAGCCCAGCATTCTGGCTAAAGGCTTTACCACAAACGCTGCACTGGTAGCGCTTCTCCCCAGTGTGGAGTCTCTGGTGCTGGAATAAGCCTGACCGCTGGCTGAAGGCTCTTCCACACTCACCACATTCATAGGGCTTCTCACCTGTATGTGTTCTCTGATGCTCGATGAGGATAGAATTCTGGGTGAAGCTTTTTCCACATTCGCCACAGATATAGGGTCTGTCTGCTGAAGAGCTTACCCGTTGCCTTTCCAATCTGCCCTCATGGTCACAGGTGTCTCCACATTCAGGCTTCTTAGTAATATCACCATTCAGTTTTCCAGAAACTTGTACAAGAGATTTTATTTCCTTAGAAATCTCCCTCTTTGGGGCTAACTCCACATTCCAAGTCCTAGCCTCGCCATCTGAAATAATGATGACATGAAAGATAACATGAAATACGAAAGATAACACTCATAACAAAAGAAAAAAAGTGGCCATGAGAGTGGGTGGAAGGGGACAAGTAGCCACTTTTTCTGTTTATTTTCCCACTCTAAAACAATTATACCTAGACCCAGGGACAAGATGCCCTGTATCATAACTGCTTGTTTAACTGTCTGCCTCTCCCACCAGACTGTAAACTACGTGAGACAAGGGACCAAGTTTGCCTTCTTCATCACTGTATCCCTGATACCTGGCACAGTGCCTGGCATATAACAGACACTAAGTATATGTGTTGAACTGATAAACATTCAGGGAATGAGGTAGGCTCCCTGAGGAAATTCTAATCCTCACCAATCTCCTGAACCGGGCACACCTCTCGCAAATTACACGGAAGCTGCTCTTCCAAGGTTTGGAACTGGCCACTTGATGACTCCTGAGCAGCTCCTAGAGTTTCCTTCTCCTTTACAAACTCTTCCAGCTCATGAGCATGAGTCAGGACCTGGTAGAAATCAAGGACAGTTGGGAACCAAATATCAGAGAGGACATTGCAAGGAGGGCTTCTCAGGGCCACTGGATAGAAAAAGAAGAACCAAGAAGTTGGCAAAGAAAAAAAAGAGGCAGAGAGATTAAAAGCCTACAACAATTTAAGTCTGGCATAAAGAAATCTTCCTCCTCCTCCTCCTCTTGTTGCACTGAAACCCCATTCTTGTGTCTATAGATACAAACCCTATTCTTCCATCTTCCCACCTGCTCTCCTGGCTCGTCCAGCTCTCGCTCCAAATCCTCCAGCACAGTCACCGCCTCCTCTCCGCTCACAGGGCGGTGCTTTCTCACCCAGGCCTGGAGCTCCTCAGGCAATATGGTCAGGAACTGCTCTAGCACCAGCAGCTCCAGGATCTGCTCCTTGGTGTGCATCTCTGGTCTCAGCCACTGACGACAGAGCTCTCGGAGTCTTCGAAGAGCCTCCCGGGGCCCAGGTGTCTCCTGATAACACAACTGCCTGAAGCGTCTACGAAAGATCTCTGTGGTATGAGAGTTATTTCTTGACAGGCCTGATTCTGGCCCACAGGAATGGTCCTCCACTTCTTCCTTTACCTTCACTGTCAGAGGTCCCTCCTGCATCTCTGCAGTCTGAAGGGCCAAGGTTGTGGCCATTAAAGGTTTAACTATTTAGAAAAAGAATCTATTCTTGATAATTCTGCCTTGATCTTTTCTTCTGGAAACCCTGAGATCTAAAAAATAATTTGCAGAGGAAAAATATATATAAAAATGCAGAAAACTTCATGACAGCAGAGACGGGGAGTATTTATACTACAATCAGTCACTTTGTCTCATGAAGAATATTGAATGCTTGTTAATGATGAGGACTATGCAAATACTGATGCAGGTAATATGGGAAGGAAAAGACAAATGAAACAAAAAAACTTGCAGTTTATTGAGGGAAGGGACCATTTTGATCATCCTGAATTAAATAGCTCAAGTCAGCTTGAGTATACTGGGTCCCCATTTGAATAGCAAGATATTAGACTCATGGTAAGTTTTCAGTTCAGTGAAGATAAACAAGCACTTTGGGCCCAGGTGGTCACAAATGACACTAAGAACCCAGGAGAAAAGGGAAACAAAATGGAGGATGGAGGGAAAGTAAAGAATATAAAAAGACAGAATGAAAAGCTTAACAAATGCACTTGGGAGGAGAGGCAGAGTCCCTCCAGTTAGGTGAGGTGTGGAGGACAGAGATCTACATTTGAACTGTGGAGGTCGGGGATTAAGACATGATACCCCAGGTACTCCCTCCAAAGTCTCGGGCCTCACATTTTGAGCCTTAACCTCCACAATCTATAAAACAGGAATCCTAAAACCAACGCCGCCTATCCTTCTGGGTTGATATAAAGATAAAATGAGATCATGGATAAGGAGCACAAAGAAGCTTCTGGCAACTTAGGTAACTCTAAAGTTTTATAAATTACCACTGTTGTTATTTCTCTTATAAATGTTATTGAAACATTAAATGAATATCCTAGTGATCTAAGCTCTAAGGCAAAAGAATCAGAAAGCAGTTGACTGCAGTGGTCTTGGCTCAGAGACATTAAAATGAAAGAAATATTAGTTGTAATACTTTAAAACAGGAATATAATTTGAGCTTTTTCTTGCTCTTTAATTTCCTGGAAACTCTCTTTGAAGCATCTTGAAGGTAGAGAGTAGGCAATTTTATGTAAAATAAAATTACCGCTAATGAGACAAATGTCTATGACCACTTAAAGTTTATGAACAATCTTAACTAGGATAGTAAATAATAAAGGCAATTTACTGAAAGAAAAATAATTATGTGACCTAGTCATTTCTAAGCACCACTTTTGGACAGAGGCTTTCAAACTTTTTGACCAGGACCCTCAGTAAGAAATATTTTATATTATAACACAGAACATACATACACATGTATATGAATGTATATCTGTGCATGTATGAGACACACACATACACAAATAATTGAAATAATTTCACAAAACACTATGTATCCTTACTTTATTTGACATACTAGTATTTTTTAATCTTATTTCATTTAAAAAAAACCCCAAAACCTGGTCACAACCCACCACATAGATTTTATGACACAAACGAATCATGACTTGTAGATTAAAAATTTTTGTTTTAATTTTAAGAAAAATGATTGTAATTCACTGCAAAAATTACTCTACACTAATCTTAGGTGTTAACGTGCATTGTGAAATTAAATAACTAAGGATAGGATATTTAAATCATAAGTGAACACTGATCACATTACAACTAGAAGAAAAGTTAGATTCATATTGTCACTATTGGTTATATTTATCAAAAGGGAAAAAACTAGTAGGGTAGGACAACATCCTTCTCAGTAACCTGCAATGTAATCCTCTCCACAAATTTCTGACACCTTTAGTTTGGTTGACTTCTATAATCACCACCCCAGGACAAATAGAATTTTTTCCTCTAAAGATGGGATCCTCGAGTTCATGGTTTTCCTCTACTTTTCTTGGTGCTGACTCACCACCACTATGACTACCACATTTTCTTTTTCTGTCAAAACTTTTCATACTCCACTCATTCATTCAGCAAATATTTATTTAGAGTCTACCATTTTCCAAGTACTGTTCTAGGCACTAGGGCTACAGATGGAAACAAAACAAAGTCCCTAGTCTCATGGAATTTACATTCTAATAACAATATTAATAATAGCTGACATTTATAGTGCTTTTAGCATAAAAGGCATTGTTCTAGATGCTCTTTCTCTCTCTCTCTCTATATATATACCCATTTAATCCTCAAAACAACAACGGATAAGGTACTGTTATTACCCCCATATCACAGATGAGAAAACTGAGACACAAAGAGTTTAAGTCACTCATCCAAGGTCCAAGTCAATCACAAGTAGTAAGTGGTGAAGCTGCAATTCAAACCCAGCAAATATGGTTTCAGAATTCATAGTCTCTACCGCTACCCCACTAGCTCCATGTGGAGAATGGAGGGGACAGAATGAGGAAAGGGGACACAGGAGACAGGCAATAATTAAATATATGTCAAGTGGTGATAAATGCCATAGAGAAAATAAAGGTAAAGGAGGTAGGCAGTAAGGAGGAAGAAGGGTTGCTATTTTATGTAGTCAGGGAAGGCCTTGTTGATAAGGTAATAGTTGAGCAGACCTGAAGGAAGTGAGAAGCAAGTCACATGGCTATCTGCAGAAAGATTGTTCCATGCAAAGGAAACAGCAAGTGCAAATCCTTGCAAATGGGAGCATGCCTGGATTCTTCAAGGAACAGCTAATTGAACAATGTGGCTGGACCTCAGAATGCAAAAGGGAAAGTGATAGGAGATGAAGCAGGGAGCTTGAGAGCAGATCTTGAAAGGCTGTTGTAAGGGCTCTGGTTTGCACTCTAAGAGATGTGGAAAGCCATTGGAGGTTTTGATCAGAGGGGTGACAAAATTTTACTTACATTTAATATAAAACATAACTCTGGCTGCTATGTTAATAACAATGAGAAAAAGTGGAAGCAGGAAGAGAAGTTATGACAATAATCCAGGGAGAAATGAGGATGGCTTGAAACACGGTCTGTTGAATTTGTTCTAGGATGAGAAAGTTTTGGGGTACAAATATCAAACAGGTAAATTCAGAACATGTGCTCTCACATTACTCAATTAACCCACCATGGGTTCAAAGGACTAAACAGCCACTCGCACTTTCTTTTTTTTTTTCTTTCAATCTTTCAGTCTTTTGAAAAATGTCTTTTTTCCTATTTGCCACCTGTTCTACTTGGTTTCAAGTCAAAGTTTCTTCATTCACAGCAATGCAGCTGAAGCTCTGCACTTTGCCCACAGATCATTTCAGGTATGTGGTATTAGACATTTTCTGGTATGTGGTGGTTCATATCTTTACTCAGTTTCATGAAAATCAATTTCCCTTTATTCTCTGTTTATACTGGGTTTTCTTTTTTCCTTTTGCTTTCCTTCACCTGATTTTGCTTTTATCTGGTGGCCCGAATACCCAGATCCTTGTACCAGCACATCTTAGTTCTTCTTTGAAGATTGTTTCCCAATTTTTTTATAATCCTACCCTCCTGGTCACAAATATAGTTACTAATCTACCATTCAGGATCACAACATCAATGTTTATGCCAGGTGTATAAGTAGCATAATAATCTTCTTTACCTTAAAAAAATACATCTGCATTTTAAAGTTGGTTTCTCCTGCAGCCTGGGCAAGCTCTACACCCCCAAATCTACCATTGTCCTCGTGGAGAAATGCTCTTTACTAAGGATATGCACGTAGGAGAAGACTAAGTAGCACACAATGCAAATGTGCCTTTATCATAATACACCCCCCACTCTCACCTCTGCTGTTACCATCTATGGCTCTCCACTTACTGAATAAATTTCCAAACTCTCATGCCTGGCTTAAGACCAGTCAGACCTCCAGCTTCCATTGTCTGGCTTCACTCTTGCTTTCCTCTATTCCAAATGCAAAAACTGTCAAGTCTAGTCAGGCATTTCTTCTCCCTATTCTTTAATCACACTTTTCTCATCCCTGTGCCATGTCCTTGGTCTTGCCTTCTGCCCTTAGTCAAACCCTACCCAATCTCTGCAGCTTGATTCAAATTTCACATCCTCTCTGAAGTCTTCTTTATCCATTTCAGCTTGCCCTCTTCCCCCCACCAGCTCTTATGTCAGATGCTATATGAGCCTTACCTTTTACCCTCACTTACAATCTTGTACTGTTACTTCTCTTCACAACTATTTTTTTAAAATCCCCAAAGTACAGAAGAATATAGAATTCCTTCACCAAGTCCTACTCCCAGAAGACAGTGTTAAAGATTGGAATGTATCTTTTCAGACATTTTCTATGCATTTGCAATCATACACACACATGCACACAAACACACAGAGTTGATATAAAGCCCATATTTTTTCTATTTACCTGAAATAAGTAGAAGGTAATATGAGGTGGCAGAGAACCCAGACAGGAAGATCTGGTTGTGAATTCTGACTTACTAACAAAGTGATCTTGGGCAAGTGACTTGACTGATATTTCTAAGCCTCATGCTCATGTATGAAATGAAGACAACAACTACCTTGCAAAGTTGTTGAGAATATTAAATGAGATAATCCATATAAAGTGGTTTTGCACAAAGCCTGGCACACAGACATGCTTATTAACCTTTAAATGAGATAATGTACAATTTTGGTACAATGGTGGCTTAATCAATAGTTGCTACCTTCTCTTAGGGCCAGGACTGTAATCTTTTCTACTGCCCAAAGAACAAGATGGGTAGGCAAGTGGGGAAACACATGCACACAAATAAAATGGCTGTTTCATCAGGTTTGCATCTGAAAGATGTACATGTCTTCAGATATATACTCCTCTCCAATCTTAAATCCTAACTAGAAGCCCAGGACTACTGAGGTCCAAAAGAAGGACTGGATTCAAATGAGAAAAGTAACCTCCTGGGTTGTGGCTGTAAAGCTAACACAGAAACAGAGAGTGGAATCAGGACAGCAAAGGTTTTAAGAAAATGGGCTTTAGAGCCAAACTGCCTGGATTTGAATCCTGACTACACCCCTTATCAGCTGTATGACCTTTCTTCTTGTACGTTTAAAAAGGGAAAGTATAGTTTACCTAATAGCAGTGCCAACCTCATAGAGTTATGAGAAGTAAATATTTGGAAAGTGCTTAGAACAGTGCCTGGCTGGCATATAGCACATGCTATTTAAATATTCATGTAAAAAATCAACAGATAGCAAGAGCCTTTATACTATGTGAATCAGACTATGAATCAGACTAACAGAGCCTGTGGCATATTTTAAAACTATCCCTGCTCATTGTTTAAAATAAGTCCACAGTAGAGAATAAGACATCGGAAGATACAAACATTCCTCAACATCGAATCTATTCGGATAATGAGATGCGGATAGGGAAGAGTTCAGAGGGCCACCAATACTAGGGCAGAGAGGTTGAAGAGCTCAGGTATACATGGGGCGGAGGAAAGGGTAGGGAGCAAGGGCGCTGACTTTTAGTCAACAAGGCCCTTCCAGACTCCGGAGCAGCCTCCTCTGCCCCTCACCTGCCCAGCCAAGCTCTGACCAAGAAGCCCTCGCTGCCAACTCCCCACAGCCAGTCCGGGGTCGCAGCGCACAGACCCGCCCTTCCGAAGGCCCTCAGCAATAGCCCGAATCCGAAGCTCACCGAGGCATCAGCAAGAGGAGATGCCACCTATCCCAGATCACACCACCTCTGAATCACTGGCAACCGCGGCCCAGAGAATGATAAACTACAAAGGCCGGAAGTGCGTCATAATGGCAAGCTCACTGCAAAGCTGTGGTTCTGGCTGCGTTCCTTCTAGGAAGCCCGGAGGTTTTCACACCTCTGTGGTCGCCACGCTAACTCCCCTCTCTAGGCATAGTGAGGTGCTAGGAGGCACATTCTTTTCCAGGGGGCAATATAATAATAGCTAACATAGTGCTTTACACATATTAATTCATTTACTCCGCATAGCAACCCTGTGAGTTAGGTACAATTATCTCCATTTAACAGATGGGGAAACTAAGGCACATTTCTTCTACATTTATTAGTTATTATTCCCTACAAAGAAAACTTTTCCTTTTCCCTGCTTTCTCTCATTTTATCATGATAAACTCACGTGCTCTTTTAAAATTCAATGTTATAAACAATTACTGTCATTATTATTTTGATGGTCAAATTATTTCAAATTTGGTCAGTTGGAAACCTTTCAAATTGGCTTCTGTGTCCTTCGGTAAGTCCCCAACAGTTTTTGTGCACTTTACTTTCTCACACAAGATATTCCAGGCTCATTTAATACTTTCTTACTCTAGACCTGAAACCACGATTGCTCCATGAAGCCACAGTTCTTACTAGTGGAGAATGGTATACAGAAACCAAGATCTGGGTTTTGGGCAGTGGATAAGCTTATTGCTACTGGGATATATCATTTCTTCTAGGCCCTGTCAGTAGTAGATAACAGCTGGAATAGATGAGATGAGGATTTTGCAGGATACTTTCCATTCAAAAATAACTCAACAGAATTTTCATTTTCACCACCACCCATTTGTTTTTCCTTTTTCCCCCAGTAAAAACCCTGGCTTCCAACAGCATCAATATATTCACTCAATTCACTCTATCTTATAAATAAAATAGTTTCAAAATTACAATACTAGTATATCACTAGCAGCAACATACTTACTATGTAGAGTTCAAATTTCTTTGTTTTATTTGTTCTTGAATTATATCCCATTAAGGAGTATAGTCAGAGTATTGTATACATACCTTACTTGAATCAGTTCTTTTCTCTGTATGGTTATATTATAAAATTGATATACGGTTAGGATCATTTGTTTTTGTTGGTATTCAGTTTCAAGGTTTGCTTGCCTTTCATCCCTTTTCAATTCCTTTTTGAAAATGCAAAACATTTACTTAGCTCAAAATCAACATTATATAAAAAGGTATATTCTGTGTTTTGCTTCCATCCCTAACCCCGTTACCCCATATATATGTATTCATATCCCATTTTCATTAGTGTGTTATTTATCCTCTCCATCTTTCCTTCCTTCTTCTTTCATCCTTTCCCTTTTTCTTTTTTCTTGCAAAAATAAGTATTTACCTCCTTTACCCCTATAAGTTATTATGTCATATATACTCTTTCACATCTTGCTTTATCATTTAACAGAAAAGCCTGGAAATGATTCTAAATCTGTTCATAGAAATTATCTTCCTTATTTTTTAAACTCATATAATAATCCATTGTGTGGATGTACCATCATTTTTTTTTCCCACCAGCTTGGTAGGGATGGATATTTTGGGTCTTTCCAACATTTTGCTTTAACAAATAATGCTGCAGTGAACAATGACAGAGAAAAGAGGAGAGAGGAGAGAAGGAAAGGTCTTTGTAGGAGTTTTATCATTTTGTACTCTCAACAGCAAAGTCTGAGAGTGCCTGTTTTCATGCAGCCTCATGAACTGTATGTTTTCAGGCTTTTGGATTTTGGCAATATGATAGGTCCTTGGGTATTTCTTAAGGAACCACACACCCAATGCTGAAATCCCTGCTAAAAATGGATTCACAGTGCCAAATGTTAGCAAGGATTATGGAGCAATGGAAATTTTCATACACTGTTTGTGAGAGTATAAATTGGTGAAACCATTTTTGGAAAACTCTGGCATATCTACTAAAGTTGAATATATGCATATTCTATGACCCAGCCACCAGAAGTGCCTATATGCTCATCTAAAGATATATCTTAGCAGCATTTTTTGGTGATAGCTTTAAACTGGAAACAACCCAAATGTCCATCGATGGTAGCATGGATACAAAAATTAAAATTTAATCATACAGTGGAATATGATGCAACAATGAAAATGAATGGATGGCAGTTACAAATCGCACTGACAAATCTCACAAACGTAACGGTGAGTGAAAGACATCAGAAATTAAAAAACACATACTTCATGATTTCATTTACATAAAGTTCAAAACAGGGAGAACTAATATCTGCTGTCAGAAGTCACAACAAGAAGGAGGAAAGGAAAGTTTAGCAGGCAGCACAAGTGGGGTCTTCTGGAATGCTAGTAATGGTTCTATTTCTTGACCTTGGTGGTGGTTATATATTGATCATTATTATAGTTGCCTATGGTATTCAGTACAGTAACATGCCTTACAGGTTTGTAGCCTAGGAGCAATAGGCCCATACCACGTAGCCTAAGTGTGTAATATACTGTATCTAGGTTTGTGTAAGTACACTCTGTGATGTTCGAACAACGAAATTGCTCAATGACGCATTTCTCAGAACATACCCCCATTATTAAGTGACACATGACTATATATATATCTAAAGCCTAAACTGACCTAAAATTATTATAAAAGCCATAAGGTAATAAATATGGTTACAATGAAACATGGAACACTTTTTCAAATAAGGATGATTAATAAAAATACATCAGAAAATTCTAAATACACTGACAAAAATTACATATTTATTTATCAATCTCTTTAAATAGACAATGTGAAGAAATAAAAATAATTCTTAAATTAGGGAGGTAGGATTCTAGGGGAATTTTTTTCCTTAAAAATATCTTTTGGGCCGGGTGGCTCACGCCTATAATCCCAGCACTCTGGGAGGCCCAGGCGGGAGGATCGCTTGAGCTCAGGAGTTTGAGGCAAGCCTGAGCAAGAGTGAGACACTGTCTCTACAAAAATTAGAAAAATTAGCTGGGTGTGGAGGTGTGTACCTGTAGTCCCAGTGACTCGGGAGGCTGAGGCAGGAGCATCACTTGAGCCCAGGAGTTTGAGGTTGCAGTGAGTTATGATGACACCACTGCACTCTAGCCAGGGTGACAGAGAGAGACTGTCTCCAAAATTAAAAAAATTTAAAAAAATCTTTTGATACCATTTTAAACTGGATTTAAACTGTATTTTTTCACAAAGATTTTTAAATACTATTATTATTAAAGGAAACTTGCTATGGTAAGGGACCTCTAACTCAGGGTTTTCTCTATTCTTGTTCCTCATATCCTCTTTTCCTTCTCCTTGCTTTATCTCCACCTCCCTCTTAATATCCACTAGAACACCATTGTATTTCCTAGTTCTGATTGTGTTCCTTGCACCTCTCATCATTCATTCATTCTTCTGTCCACTGATCTTTCAGCTCACATTTATTAAGGGTTGGTACCTGCACTTCGGAACTTGAAATGTCATACCTTTATTTGGGACTGGGGCAGAGACTGTTGTTTGCTTACTAAATAAGTATTCTCTCCCTTTTATCAAATAATTCCAATTTTTATCTGTGTACATTGGCACGTGAAATAAAGATTACATTTCTCAGTTACCCTTGCAGCCAAGTGGGGTCATGTGACTAAATTCTGGCTAATTAGATATAAGAAGAAATGTATGCATTCTGAGAAGGCTCCTTGAAAAATGCTGACTTAGCTAGGAGAGTCCCTTTTTTGCCCTACCTGCTGATTGGAATGCAGAATTGATGGCTGGTGCTTCAGTAGTCAAGGGAAGAGAAGCTGTATACAGAGGATGGTGACAAGGTGAAGGGACCTGGATCCCTGATGATCCCATAGAGCAAAAGCAACAACTTCAAACTATCTACCTTTATACCTCTTTTACATGAGAGGACTACACATCGTGTATTTTTCAGACTTTTGTTACTAACAACTAATCATAAATTCTGATTAGGGTATTTAAGCTTTGACTCCCTATCTAGAATTTTCTTTCCCTTTTTTCTTAAATGTGACCCCATAATCTCTGATTGAACCCACTGTCTCTCCTTCCTCCCCACAAGCACTGAATCAGAAAGAAATGATGCCTACAGTGGTAGAAGGAATGTAGGTGGTCAGAAAAAAAAAGGGAAGAGAGATTCCCAAGAGATAAAAGAAAAAAGAGAGGTGAATAGAAGGGAGGAAAGGTGCAAAAAAGACTAAGAGAGAAGACACACAAGTGGCATTGCATTGAGTGGTTCACCAGATGTTTGGTAAATTATAACGTTCAAAATGCTACATCGTCATCCCAGAGTCTTAAGTTTCCATAGCTTGAGTTACCCTTCAAGGTTGTCACATTTGAAGTTTAAGCTCTCCCTTCGAAACCTAGAGGAAGTTCAAGGTCTGTCCACTTGTAAGTAGCTGGCTAGTCATATCAAAATGATAGCTCTATTATTAACAGCTAGTAATATTAGACTCAACAGAAATGATAGCTAATGTCCTCAGAATTGCTCAGTCCCTGAAATCAACTTTCACATGGAAGCCATGCTAAAGGAGAGTATTTCTCCAGTTCACCCATCCCAGGGTATACTGTACTCCTGTTCACTTGTGGCTTTTCCTGCTTTGAGCCTTGCTATTTATCTTCTTATCCAGTGAAGTTTCTAAATTACCTTTTGATTTGCATCACACCCCACTTTGTTTTGGGAAGATCTCAGCATTCCTCTCCATTAAAGTCCAGCCCATTTTATTTTTCTCTGCACTAGCATAAAATAAAGATGCTTGAACAAGGAGCACTTCCTCTGATTCCTATTGCAGACTGGTATGTTTGAGTCAGCATCACAGGATGCCTCCTCAAATAGGGTGACCAATGCCTCCTTGAGCACCAGCTTTTTCCCAATATCTCCAAAAAGGAATTGTCCTTCTATTCTTCAAGGAGCATTATCTTATTTTAGAATGTAAACTCAATTGTCACCAAGTTAACTGAAGACACACAGGCAAACCTTCCTGGTCTCTTACAGAAGAGCCCAACAGGGTCACTAATATTAATATTTAACCCAAGCCCATCTATAGTGACACATTAGGGGTATAGCTACACAACCTCTGGAAGGTTCAGCATTCAGAAAGCTTGTTTATTCTACATGGGTTATGGTAAGATATATATATATATATATATATCTGGTGGAGAAACAACAAAGAGGGCAGGCATTCAGGGTATGAAGGGAGAGGAATGAAAGACAAAGACATGGAAGCTTGAGTATACAAAGGGTGGCTGGAGAAGGTGAGATTAATGGAATGATGAGCTGAGACCTCATGTAGGATAGTAAGGGAAAGTAACATCTGAAATACTGAGACCAATTTGTGGAGGATGCTCTTGAATGTCAGACCGAGGAACAAAATATAGAGGCATGATGGCATTCACAAAAATCAATTATAGAGGTGGAAGAGACCTTAGAGAGATTATGTATCTAATCCCATAATTCACAGATGAGGAATCTAAGGCCAAGAAAGTGGGCAATCTGCCTAAGGTCACACAGTAGCTTAGGGGATAATGGAACCTAGGACTCTTTCCTCACCCTCACTCATATCAACACCCTTTTAAAGTGACATCTCAGGTAATTATTAAGGTGTTAACCACAACACATTTCTAAAGCAAAGGAAGAAAAAGTGAGGAAGAAAAGCAATGCCTAACGTTTACCTGTTTACTTGGGAAGTGTTATGGTACTTTTAACTCTGGGTTATGGGTGTGTATTTTTCTCTAAATTGGATTTAATTGTGAACAGGATAAAGTTGGTCATCCTGAAGCTTTACATTTTTAACTAGCCATCCCTGATGCCTAGAAATAGAAAATCTGGCTTAGTTCACCCTGAGAGAAAGAATCTAGTCTGTGGATACTGTCATGCCAGAGGAGACTGAGATGGTAACAGACGATGAGAATGTTCATGTGGCTTCTCTGAATTCTACAAGGAACAAATGCTGCTTAACATTTTTACTACAATAATTAAAGTGATGTGATTTTGATTAGTTGTGGGTTTTTTTTTTAATGTTGAAAGAGACCTGACTTCTGTCTGAAGGATTTTTCATACTTATGACACATACAGTGTTTTTCTTTGTTGTGGATTCTCTGGTGTTCAGTGAGACATGAGCTCAGACAGAAGGCCTTCCCATATTCACCACATTCAGAGGGTTTCTCCTCAGTATGAATTCTTTGATGTCTAGTAAGGTTAAAACTTCCACTGAAGGCTTTTCCACATTCATCACATTCATAGCATTTTTCTCCTGTATGAATTCGTTGATGTTTAGTGAGGTTTGGAGTTTCCCTGAAAGTCTTCCCACATTCATTGCACTGGTAACATTTTATTAAGGTATCTGATGCTGGATAAGTCCTGTGCTGCTATTGAAGGTTTTACTGCAGTCATTATACTCATAAGTTTCCTCCCCAGTATGATTTCTTTGATGTTTAATAAGGACCAAATTTTGACTAAAAGTTTTATGACACTGACAAAGTTTCTCACCAGTGTGAATTATGAGGTGTTTAAAAAAGGTTGTGTTTTGACCAAAGAATCTCCCACACTCTTTACATTTTCCCTTGTGTGGATTCTCTGGTGTCCAGTAAGATTGATGCTATGCATGAAGCTTTTCCCACAGTGATCACATCTGTGTTCTTTTCCTTCCTCTGTATTTCCTGGATGCTTTTCAAGCCTACCCTTCCATTCATGAAGGTCTCCAAAATGAGCACCCTGGGAAATGTTCCTGTCTCTGTAGACTTTATTGAATACTGTCCTCTGTGATTCCACTCCTTTGGAGCCAATTTCCTAGTCTCAGGCTTGGTCTCACTTTCTAAAATAGAAAATAAATCATTCAAATGTCACTTTCTTTTTAAACTTTTTATTAAGCATATGTAAAATGAAACAGAATAAAAAGCATCACCTTTTTGAATTGATGAAATATTTAGTAGTAACCTCTTGAGGGATTGCTTATTTCCTTTTTAGCCATGCTCCCCCATAATCAGTAAATAACTCTTCAGTTGACTAAAAAAGAAAAGTGCTAGAAAAGAAAGGTGAAATAGACATATTGTAGAAATAATACTAATGTGGGATTGGGAACAATCTTTACCACCAACATGGGATGAAAATCATCAAAGCCTGTTGAAAAAGTCAAGCATATAAAGAACACTTTAAATTGCATTCAAATACAGTTACAGCAGAAAGGCAAAAGTATATTTATCCTATTGCTTAGAAAAAAACCATTTTGTCTTAATCTTCTCCCAAATAGGACACTGCTTGCAGATTCAGTGTAAACCAACTATTCCTTTATGGACACAATAAAAAATACATTTTAATAAAATTTGGCCTGAAGCAGATAAATGAAATACCCCATTGGACTCATTTAAATGGAGATTCTACCTGAACTTACAGGATATACCGTGAGAGGATTGATTTCTTAGCTCTTCTAGTCACTTTATTGCTGTTTTCTAGAGACAGATTCTGAAAAAGGTCAGAATGTAAAAAAGGGGATGCTTTGTAAATGGAATGTAGAAAGGAAAGGGGGTACCTAGTATAGAAAGGGGGTACATGTAGAGGAAAGTATTGGTAAGAAGAAACAATTTAATGTGGAAGAAGATAGGAGAAATGCAGTCAAAGTGAAAGGTTTAAAGGGTAATTTTTTTTTTTTTTTGAGACAGAGTCTCGATCTGTCGCCCAGGCTAGAGTGCAGTGGCGTCATCATAGCTCACTGCAACCTCAAACTACCAGTCTCAAGCGATCCTCCTGCTTCAGCCTCCTGAGTAGCTGGGACTACAGGCGCGCGCTACCCAGCCCAGATAATTTTTCTATTTTTTGTAGAGATGGGGTCTTGCTCTTGCTCAGGCTGGTCTCAAACTCCTGGCCTCAAGCAATCCTCCTGCCTCGGCCTCCCAGATTGTTAGGATTGCAAGCATGAGCCACCGTGCCTGGCATTAAAAGATAATTTTATCACTGATGGGTAAAGACAAGGAAGACATTAGGAGGCCATCATGAAGGAGAGTTGGTATAAAAAGTAACAAAGCAATGTGATAATTTAACGCTTTAATGAAAAGCAAACATGAATATGTGAAAACAAATAGAATAAAAATCTTTTGCTTAAAAAACTAAGAATAAAGGTTATACTTTATAAAGACAGAGGCATATGGGAGGGTTTTAGGGGAGAGTTTGGGTTAGAAATGCTAATGATGAAGCTACAAAGGATGGCTTTGGTTGGCCAAGCAAGAACCCCCTACCCTAATCCACCTCCCCAAATAGATTCCTCCACTTCCTCCTTACCTCTCTCTTGTGGGGAATGGTGTTCCAGAGTCATGCTTGATGAGGGTCTCCGTGTTGGAGCTGATAACTTGGTGACTGCTATGCAGCTCCCAGAGGTATCACCTCCTCTTAGAGCACTTCCAGTCCGTCTGCTTGGGATGTGCCCTGGAGACAATTAGGGACCACTGGGCTTCAGAAGGAACTGCAGTGAGAACTAGAGCTAATACCTCAGGAAACATCTCCCATGGAGACAGACAGGGAAAAAGGACCCAAAGGGCTTAGTAGGAGTGATGAAGTAAAAAAAGGAACTGACAGAACCAGTGAAGCCTGATAGGGACAAAAACTCAGTAATATTGCCCTCACTGCTTTTCTACTGACCTAACCACTTAAATGCTGCACTTTGTTACCACAAAACACACCTCTTCTTCCCACCTGAAATCGTGGATCATCAAATTCTCTCTCCAAATCCTCCAGCAAAGACACAGCCTCATCTCCATTCAGTGAATGATGCCCTTGTACTCAAGAGTGGAGCTCCTTGAGGATGGACAGGAACTGTTCTAGTGTTAGCAGCTCCAGGATCTGCTTTGGGTATGACTCTCTGGTTTCAGCCATTTATGGCAAAGTTCCCAGAGTTGGCTCAGAGCCTCCCGAGGTCCGGCTGACTCCTGGTAGCAGAGCTGTCTAAAGCATCGATAGAAGACCTCCTGGCTGGGCTGGCTGTTCTACTGCAAGTAAATTTCTTGCACAAAAAAGTTATCTTCTTCCACCTTTACTATCACAGATCCCTCCTGTTCTCCATCCTGGATGATACAATCTGTAGCCATTTTCATTCAGGAGTGGGGTCCCTGCAGAAGAGTCTATACTCCAGGGAGACTCCCCTTCAAAAAAATTCAAATATTTCTATATTCAAATATGAAAATACTCAAAATGAAAAATTGCCATCAGTTAAAAAAAATCTACATGTGCAATTAAAAGTTGCCTATACTACCATAAGAAAAGCAAAACAGAAAAGGTTTTTGAAGTTTTGCTAAAAGTGATGCAGATGACTTGAAAATTTGGCATTCTCAGTAATGGAAATTTATATGACCATTTTAGAAATTTAATCTCTAAATGACTACATTAGAAATATTAACAAGATTAATCTTGTTCCTACCAATGTTTCCTGTGCTCACTCTACTTCAACTAAACTACTTCTATTTTATTTTATTTTTAATTTTTATTTATTTATTTATTGTTGAGACACAGTCTCCCTCTGTAGCTCTGGGTAGACTGCAGTGGCATCATCATAGCTCACTGCAGTCTCAAACTCCTCGGCTCAAGCAATCCTTCTGCTTCAGCCTCCGTCCCGAGTAGCTGGGACTACAGGTGCACACCACCACGCCGGCTAATTTTTTTTTTTTGGTAGAGACAAGGTCTCTGCTGTTGCTCAGGCTGGTCTTGAACACCTGACCTCAAGCAATCCTCCTGCCTCAGCCTCCTAGAATGCTAGGATTACAGACAGGAGCCACTGCGCCCAGCCCCTTTTCTATTTTAGTCTTGTCAAATGCATAACATCTGAGGGCCTTCACACCTGAATACTCTTACCTAGATATGTGCATGGGACATTCCCTCATTTCATCAAAGTGTGCTCACAAACTATTTCCTCAAAGAGGTATTTCTAGCCAATCCTGTATAAAATAAATAGCTCTCCCACCACTACCCACCCTCTTACTCTACTATATTTTTCTTTGTTAACACTCACCATCAGCTGACATTAAAACATATAATCAAAAGGCAAATAAATAAAATCTGCTTTTTGTTTGTTACCCCCCCCCCCACAATAACGTAAGTGACATAAGAGCAGGAGGTTTATCTATTCTGCACATTGTACACTGCAGTATTTCCACTGCCTAGAATAGTAGCTGGTACATAGTAAATCTTTAATAACTACCTGTTGAAAAAAAGAATGACTAACAAAAGGTATTAACTATAAGACTGTCACAAAACTTGTTGAGGAACTGTTTCCTTTACAGTGCATGATAAATAAACACATACGATTAGCAAAATAAGGCAGTGAAAACACTAAACAGAAGATCCACAATCCCTTTTCCACAACTTTGAAATCCCCCACTGTTCTGAAAACCAAGAGTATTTTCCCAAGTCATTTGATGGCAATATCCAATGTGATATAAATTCACTTTGTAACAAAACTTGGCTTGAAATGACACGAAGTTATCTATAGTCTTAGAGTGAATATTCACTTTTCGTTACAGAAATATTAGTAGGTTTGAATATGGGGCTTCCCCAGACCTCTGAGATGTTATATTTCATTATGGCACATATGTATCATATTGCTTTTTAAAAACGCCTCAAAATGTGATTTCTAAAACACTTCTGACCCCAAGAATTGGGGGGAAAGTTTCCCTGTTTTCTATGTGTCAAGTACCCACCAGATCCCAAGAAATCCACGCTCTTACAATCAGAAGTCCTGCTTCTCTGAAGCCTCAGGAGAAGAGGAGCCTGATTCCGAGTTGCCGAGACCCGCCTGCTTGGAGTAGGAGAGCCGAGGTTGGGGTCAGGGGTCACTCCAGGAGACCAGCTCACAGCCGTTCAGACTGGAAAGGACAGTAGTGGTCTACACCCGGCCCGGGACCAGCCTAAGGCCACCCTTAGCAGCCGACCCCTGCCACGCCGGCCCGAACCCCAACGCCAGCCAAGGTCCCTCTCACCCGAAGCCCAGAAAACCCCAGTCGCTAAGGACCGGCCAACATCCCGGAAGTGTCGCCACGCCACTCTAAGAATAGTCACCTCTATGGTTTGCTTCCTCCGGCTGTCGTTCTTCTAGGGTCTGTCCGTGCTAGCGGAGAATTTCCCAGCAAATCGGCTCCCTTCCGGGTCAAATCACCGCCCGGCCTGAAGATCCTGATCTTTTTCTTCTTCTTTTTTCTTTTCCTTTTGCCAGGCTTTATCTCCCCACCTCTATCTCCCGCCGTTCAAATCAGCACCTTCCCATACCCCCAAACTATGTCATTCCCCCAGTATGAGTTCTTCCATGTTTTCCCCCCTGCTCTTGTAATGGTTTACAACGTACACATTTACATGCAAATACAGAAAGACAGTGTAGTGCTTAAGAGCTTTGTTTCTGAGCTTGACGGGTCAGTCTTGAGAGCTTTGTGCTATGGATCAAGTTAATTAATCTCTCTCATTTTTCTTACCTGTAAAATGAAAATAACAGTACATACCTCAGAGGGTTATTGTTGAGTATTGAGCAATTAACATGTAAAGAGCCCCAAAAGAACAGTAGACACCAAACAAATGTTCTCTAATTATATACACTGATAGGCAGAGCAGTAGTTACTCCATTCTAGATTGAGCCCGGCCACTCCCGCCATGATTGCCCTACATTAACTGCACATAGCAAGTCACCCAACCCGGACGCCCCCGAACATATCCGGCTAAACCACAGTGGTGATCTGGATCAGGGACTTTTCATCAACAATCACCTGCCGTTATGGATGACTTTACATTAACAATCACCTGCCATTATGGCTGACTTTATACCAACGACCACCTAGCCTGACCACAACAACCATACGGATCAAGAGTTCGGCCTTCTACCCAGGAACAACGAAGAACTGAACAGGGCAGGTGGGAGGGGGTCGGCTCTCCCCGCTTATAAAAAGCCTCACAAAACCCCCTTCTGTGCTCTCTTTTCAGACTCAGCCCACCCGAGTGAATAAACCAGCCTTGTTGCTCCCACATAGCCTGTGTGTGAGATCTGTCCTTTAGATCATTCGACCTTTCATACACAAATAGATTTGTTTTGGGGGGAAAGGGGAGATAATTTTATGTTTTATAAAAATAAGGTAATATTACATATATATATACTTGCATTTTTAAGACCTCTAGAATTCTACTAGAAATTTTTCCAAGTCATCTGGAATTATTCTTAAGGATTATTTTTAGTGGCACCATGGTGTTTGTTTTAATAGCTAATTTATTATCAACAGTTATACTACAATACGTTTCCAGTTTTTTGTCATAGTGAACAAGTCTGCAATATACATTCTTATACACTATCTCTTTTGCACAGATTATTTTATTTCTAGAGGACAGGTTCTCATAAATAGAATTGCTCAGTGGAAGAATACATGTATTTTTAATAATGGATGCTGTTAGATTGCTTTCCAAAAGGCTGTAACCACCTCACATTTCAAAGAGCAACAAATGTTATAGCTTTTCTAATTTTTTGATCAAAGTTTAGTGGTATTGGTGAACTAAAATAAAATCTTAAGCTCCCCCCAGCTGACTGAATGGAACCCCTCTTGGCCAAGGAGACCCTAAAAATACCCTAAAGCTGAGTTGCTGGCCATGAGAAGGGAGGTCAGACATGCCTCATCATGCCCCCTCCCTTCTTGGAGATATCCTTTATAACTCATTTAGGGGCCTGAGGCTATGCAAGACAAACTTACAGATGCTCAATTTACATAACGAATATGTGCCTGGTAGCTTGTCTCTGATTAACAGACTTCCTTATCTTAAACTTAAAATATTCCAAGCCTTTAGACACAGCTTCTTTTCTTTAACCAATAACAAATCAAAGAATCTTTAAACCCACCTATAACCTGTTAACCCCCCTCCCCCGCTTTGAGATGTCCCACCTTTTCAGGCCAAACCAATGTACACCTTCCATGTATTGATTTATGACTTTTCATGTAATTCCTGTCTCCCTGAAATGTATAAAACCAAACTGTAACCGAACCACAGCAAGTCCACTTGCTCAAGTCTTCTTGGGCATGGCTCTGGGCCATGGTCCTCAAATTTGGCTCAGAATAAACCTCTTTAAATTATTTTTTATAGAGTTTGGCTTCTTTTCCATTGACATATCTCATTTTAATTTTATATGCTGATGTTTCAAATTCATATCTCTAGAATTTTTTTTGAATACCATGATTGTTTATCTTTCTATGCTTGGATGTCTTAAAGGCATTTCAAACAAAACATGTTCAAAGCTAAACTCATGATCTCTTCCCCCAGACCTGATCTTCTTCCAATGATCTTTTTGTCCACTTATCCTAAACAGACACTTGGGCATCTCTCTTCTTTACCCTCACATAAGATCTATCAAAGTCCTATCAATTTTAAGTTCAAAATATTTTTCTGATTTTATTAATGCATAATATTTGTACATATTTATAAGGTACATGTGATATTTGGTTACATGCACAGAATATGTAATGATCAACTCAGAGTATTTAAGATATCCATCACCAAGAGCATTTATCATTTCTATCTGTTGAGAACATTTTAAGTCCTCATTTCTACCTATTTTGAATTGTATGATACATTGTTGTTAACTATAGTCACCCTACTCTATTATCAAACATTAGAACTTATTCTTTCTATCCAATTGTGTTTGTACTCATTAACCAACTTCTCTTCACTGCCCCCCAATCCTTCCCAGCTTCTAGTAACTATCATTCTACTCTTTCCTGACATAAGATCAACATTTTAACTCCCCAGAATGAGTGAGTAAATGTGATATTTGCCTTTCTGTGTCGCTTATTTCACTTAACTTAATGACCTCAAGTTCCATCCATATTGCTGTGAATGACATGGCTGAATAGCATTCCATCATATAAATATACCACATTTTCTTTATCCATTCATGCACTCATCTATGATGGACACTTAAGTTGATTCCATATCTTTGCTATTGTGAATAGTGCAAAATAAACATGAGTTTACATGTATACCTTTGATATACTGATTTCCTTTCCTTTGGATAAATACCTAGTAGTAGAATTGCTGGATCATATGGTAGTTCTATTTTTAGTCTTTTGAGAAATCTCCATAATGTTTTCCATAATGGCTGTACTAATTTACATTCCCACCAACAGTACACGAGAGTTCCCTTTTCTCTTCATCCTCATTGGTATCTGTTATTTTTTGTCTTTTTGCTAATAGCCATTCTAACTGGGGAAAGATGATATTTCATTGTGGCTTTGATTTACATTTCCCTGATGATTAGTGATGTTGAGTATTTTTTCATATACCTGTTGGCCATTTTTATATCTTCTTTTGAGAAATGTCTATTTAGATCCTTTGCCCACTTTTAATGGGATTGTTTGTTTTTTTCTTATTGTTTTTTTTTTCTTGTGTTTGTTTTTTAGAGACAGAGTCTCACTCTGTTGCCCAGGCTAGAGTACAGTGGTGTGATCATAGCTTACCACTGTAACCTCAAATTCTTGAATCAAGTGATTCTTCCTCCTCAGCCTCCCAAGTAGCTAGGACTACGGGTATGTGCCACTAGGCCTGGCTAATTTTTAAAAATTTTTTATAGAGACAAGGTTTTCTTATGTTGTACAGGCTGGTCTTAAACTCCTGACCTCAAGTGATCCTGCCATTTTGGCCTCCCAAAGTGCTGGTATTACATGTGTGAGCCACCATGCCCAGCCTGTTTTTGTTTTTGCTGAGTTGTTTGTGTTTCTTGTATATGCTGGATATTAGTCCCTTGTCAGATGAATAATTTACAAATATTTTCTCTCCATTCAACAGGTTGTCTCTTTACTTTTTTGAGTGTTTCCTTTGCTGTTCAGGAGCTTTTTAGTTTAATATAGTCCCTTTTGTCTGTTTTTGTTTTTGTTGCCTGTGCTTCTGGGGTCTTAGTCAAAAAATCTTTGCTCCTAGACCCATGTCCTAGAGTGTTTTATCTATGTTTTCTTCTGGTAGTTTTATAATTTCAGGACTAATGTTTAAATCTTTAATGCATTTGGAGTTGATTTTTGTATGTGGTAAAAGGTAGAGGTCTAGTTTCATTCTTCTGCATATGGAGATCCAGTTTTCCCAATACTCCTTATTGAAAAGGATGTTCTTTCCCCAATATATATTCTTGGTGCCTTGTTGAAAATCAGTTGGCTGTAAATATGTGGGTTTATTTCTGGGTTCTTTATTCTATTCCACTGGTCTGTGTCTGTTTTTATATAAATACCATGCTGCTTTGGTTACTATAGCCTTGTAATATATTTTGAAATCATGGGTGGTGTGATGCCTCCAGCCTTGCTCTTTTTGTTCATCCATGCCTCCCTGGGACAAATCCCACTTGAATGTAGTGTATTATCTTCTTCATGTGCTATTTGATTCAGTTTGCTAATACTTTGTTGAGGATTTTTCATCTATGTTCATCAGGGATATTGGCCTGTAGTTTTCTTTTTTTTGGTGTGTCCTTGTCTAATTTAGGTATTAGGGTAATGCTGGCTTCATAGAATGTGTTAGAAAGAATTACCTCCTCTTCTATTTTTTGGAATAGTTTTAGGAGAATTGATACTAGTTCTTTGTTATAAGTCTGGTGGAATTTGTCTGTGAAGCCATCAGGTTCTGGGCTTCTCTTTGTTTGGAGACTTTTTACTATGATTTAATTTTATTAGTTGTTATTGATCTGCTAAGGTTTTCTGTTTCTTCCTGATTCAATCCTGATAGGCTGTATGTGTCTAGGAATGTAGCCATTTCCTTTAAGTTTTCCAGTTTGTTAGCATATAGTTGTTCACACTAGTCTCGGATGATCTTTTGTATTTCTGTGCTATCAGTCGTAATATCTCCTTTTTTGTTTCTGATTTTGTTTATTTGGGTCTTACCTTTTTTTTCTTGGTCAGTCCAGCTAGTGGTTTATCAATTTTGTCTTTTCAAAAAACCAACTTTTTGTTTCATTGAGACTTAAAATTTTTTTAGTCTCTATTTCATTCAGTTCTTCTCTGATCTTTCTTATTTCCTTCCTTCTAATTTAGGTTTTAGTTTGTTCTTGCTTTTCTAGTTCCTTGAGGTTCATCATTAGATTGTTTACTTGAAATCTCTCTACTTTTTTGATGTAGGCATTTATTACTGTAAACTTCCCTCTTAGCACAGCTTTTGCTATATTTCACAGGCTTTGGTATGTTGTGTTTCCATTTTCTTTTGTTTCAAGAAATGTTTTGATTTCCTTTTTAATTTCTTTGTTGATCCAGTGGTTGTTCAGGAGCATGTTGTTTAATTGCCATGTATTTTTTTTTCTTTTTTTTTTTTAATTTTTTTTTTTTTTTTTTTAGAGACGGGGTCTTGCTATGTTGCCCAGGCTGGAGTGCAGTGGCTATTCACAGGCGCAATCCCACTACTGATCAGCACGGGAGTTTTGACCTGCTCCGTTTCCGACCTGGGCCGGTTCATCCCTCCTTAGGCAACCTGGTGGTCCCCCGCTCCAGGGAGGTCACCATATTGATGCCGAACTTAGTGCGGACACCCGATCGGCATAGCGCACTACAGCCCAGAACTCCTGGACTCAAGCGATCCTCCTGCCTCAGCCTCCCGAGTAGCTGGGACTACAGGCACGCGCCACCGCGTCTGGCTGCCATGTATTTTTATAGTTTCCAAAGTTTCTCTTGATGTTGATTTCTAGTTTTATTCCATTGTGTTCTGAGAATATACTTGATATCATTCTGATATTAAAAATCTGTTGAGACTTGTTTTGTGGCCTAACATATGTTCTATCCTGGAGAATGTTCCATGTGCTGATGAGAAAAATGTGTATCCTGTAGCTGTTTGATGAAATGTTCTGTAAATGTCTGTTAGGTCTATTTAGTCTAAAGTGCCAGTTAAATCCACTGGTTTTTTTGTTGTTGATTTTCTGTCTAGATGATCTGTCTATTGTTGAGAGTGGAGTGTTGAAGTTTCCAACTATTATTGTATTGGAGTCTATCTCTTCCTTTAGATGTAATAATATTTGCTTTATGTATCTGAGTCCTCCAGTGTTGGGTGCATATATTTAGAATTGTTATGTCCTTTTGCTAAATTAATTCCTTTATCATTATGTAATGACTTTTTTGTCTCTTTTTACTGTTTTTTACTTAAAGTCTGTTTTGTCTAAGTATAGCTACTCCTGCTCACTTTTGGTTTCTGTTTGTATGGAATATCTTTTTCCATCCCTTTATGTTCAGTCTATATGTGTCTTTACAGGTGAATTGAGTTTTGTAAGCAACATAGAGTTGGGTCATGTTTTCTTATCCTTTCAGCCAGTCCATATCTTTTAAGTGGAAAATTAAATCAATTTACATTCAAGGTTACTATTTATATATGAAGACTTATTCCTGTCATCTTTTAAATTTGTTTTTTGGTTGTTTTGTATATATTTTTTTTCCTTTCTTTCTCTCTTATTGTTTATCTCTATAGTTTGGTGTTTTTTGTAGCAGTAACACTTGAGTCTTTTCCTCATTTGTATGTTTGCTTACTAGTTAATTTTATACTTTCAAGTGTTGTCATGGTGGCAGATATCCTCCTTTTGCATCCAGGTGTAGGACTCCCTTAAGCATTTCTTATAGGGTTGATCTAGTGGTGATAAATTCCCTAAGTTTTTGTTTGTCTTGGAAAGTCTTTATTTCTCCTTCATTTATGAAGGATTTTCTGGGTGTAGTATTCATGGATGGCAGTTTTTTCCTATTAGCACTTTGAATATCTCATCCCATTCTCTTCTGGCCTGTAAAGTTTCTGCTGAGAAATCTGCTGTTATTCTGGAGGGGGTTCCCTTAAATGTAACTGTTAAATAGATGATTTCTCTTGCTGTTTTTAGAATTCTTTCTTTGTTTTTGACTTTAATGTGCTGGAGAGAGCTTTGGGGGGTTGTATCTATTTGGGAATCTCTGAGCTCCCTTTATCTGGATTTCTAAATCTCTCACTAGACTTGGGACGTTTTTAGCTATTAATATTATTTCATTAAATAGTTTTTTATGCCATTAAACTTCTCTTCACCTTCTGTGACACCCAATATTTAGATATGTGGTCACTTTATGATGTCCCATACATCATGTAGGCTTTCTTCATTTTTTGTTCTTTTGTTCTTTCATTTTTTTGTCTGACTGGCTTATTTTGAAAAACCTGTCTTTAAGTTCTGAATTTTTTTCTTCTCCTTGATCTAGTCTATTGTTGAAGTTCTCAATTGTATTTTTTATTTCATTCATTGAATTCTTTATTTTCAGGGTTTCTGTTTGGTTCTTTTTTATGACATTTATCTCTTTGGTGAATTTCTCATTCAAATCCTGAATTGTTTTTCTGATTTCTTTTTACTGTTTAATCTGTGTTTTCTTGAATCTCACTGAACTTCTTTAATATCATTAATTTGAATTCCTTTTCAGGCATTTTATAAATATCTTTTTTGTTGGAATCTGTTGTTGGAAGATTATTGTTTTCCTTTGGAGGTGTCACATTTCCTTGATTTTTCATGTTTCTTGTGTCATTTTGTTGATTATCTGTGCATTAGTTATAACAATTGCTTCTTGTATTTTTTGGATTGGCTTTTGTAGGGGAAGACTTTTTCCTGTAGAAGTATCTATGGTGTTGGCTAAGTAGGGCACTTTAGCTTTGATTTTGGATGTGTGCTGTGGTGTTGTCTCTGTGTGATTACTTCAGCTGTAAACACCATCAGTGATGTCTGTGATTTCTTCCGTGGCTTAGGCTGCAGTTGTTGGTAGAGGCTGTGATAAGGTTTTGCTGGGATGCCAGCTGGGCTAGTCCTTAGGTCCCAGTGGTAGCAGTGGTGGGCCAAACATACCTGTCCTTGGGTCTTTGGGCAGCACATACAGAGATCAGAGTTAGTGGGCCCAGGTAGATCAATTCTTGGGCCTCCAGGTGACTTATTCAGGTATCGGGTGAGTGGTTAGGTCCTTGGGGCCCTGAGCAGTGTGCATGGTGTGGGTAATGGTAGTTGTGGTGGCAAGACAACCCTTGGACTTCCAGGTGGTTCTCACTGGTGTTAGTGGTGGCTCCAACAGGCTGGAAATTCCAGCCCCCAGGCCCCCAAGTGGTGTGTGTGTGTGGGTGCTGGCAGTGGTGATGATGGCAGGCTGGACAGGCCCAACCTTAGGCTCTCAGGAGAAATGCCCAGATGATGCCAGTGATGGTGGATGGGATGGGGTGATCCCCAGGCTTCTGGATGGCATGCTTGGGTGCTAGCTGTAGGATTTCTGGGCTTGTTGTTAGGCCTCCTGGTGGTGTACACATGTGCCTGGGGTGAGCAATGAGGCAGGGTGATCCCTAGGCCCCCAAGTGGTGTTCTTGGGCACTGCAGTTGGTACCAGGTGGAGTGGGCCTGTTCTCAAGTCCCCCCAATGGTATACACAGGTGCAGACTATGGTGGCTGGGGCAGGGCAAACTCCAGGCCTCCAGAAGGTGTGCTAGGGTCCCAACAGCAGCATGCATTCTGGGGCTGTTATTAGGCCCCCTGGTGGTGCGTGTGTGTGCCTAGAGTAACCAATGGGACAGGACAATCCCTGAGCCCCCAGATGTCACACTCATGTACTGTGGAGGGCAGTGCCAGGCTGGGTGGCCCTGTCCTCAGGCTCCCTGGTGGTGTGCATGGGCACAGGATGTGGTGAGCAGAGCAGAGCAATCTCCAGGTTCCAGGTGGTATGCTCCAGTGGCTTTGACAGTGGAAACAGTGGGTAGGGAAAGCCTGTCCTCAGGGCATGAGCAAATGCACCACAACTCTGCTGCTTGGGGATGTAGGGTTGCTAGCTGCCCCAGGCAGGTGGGTTTCAGGCTCTGGAAAGTGTGTAGTTCAGCTTCCTTTGGCCTGGGGCAGCCTGCCTGGTGTGCTGCACCACCCTTTTTCTAGTGTGCAGGACACTGTGTGGGCCAGAGTAATGGGGACCCTGCCTCTCTGCTGGCTCCAACCAGCATCTTGCCTCTGTTTTCCTCTAGGTAGACATGAGAGGATGTCAGTGGGGCTCCAGGGATGTGGAGATAAAGGGGCTATTGGTCCCCAAAGCAGGATGCAATCTGCTGGGGCCTGGGCTCTCAAAATGGTGCTGTGTTGCAGCTGCCTGGGACCCGGAGGACAGTGGGACCCAGCATAAGCTCCCTCTCTGAAGCAATGCTGTTACACGAATTCTATATGCCAGTCTCAGGGCCCTTGGAAGTCAAGGGACTCTCCTGTGGCTAGGACTACAGGAGTCTGTAGTGAGAATATGGACCACTGGGGATCTCTCACTTACATTCTTCCTACACTGGGGAGCCTCTTGGGGCTCTTGGCCTAACCTAGCTAAGCTGTCCACCCCACTTCCCTCTCCTTCAGTGCCTCAGATGTTTCCTGTCACTTTTGTGCTGAATTTCAGTGTTCCCTCAGATGTTCTATTTGAAGTGTGATTAACTACTTGTTATTTTGGTTTTCCTTTGTGGAGGAGTTGAGTGTCCTATACCTCTAGGCAGCCATCTTGAACTTCTTTCTGTTTTGCTCCAAAATATTTCTTGAATGCATCCATTTCTCTCCTTCTTCTCTGCCTTTATCTCATAAGCTGCCATCATATCTCTCTTTGACTATTGCAACAACTTCCCATCTCCCACAACCACTCTTATCTTCCTTTAATGAACTCTCCACAACACAGTCAGTCATCTTTCAAAAACATTAAGTTTCTTTTGGACTTTCTTCTCAAATCCTTGTGGGTCATAGTCCTTAATAATCAAAATCAAAACCTTAACAGGTTTCCTTAAGGAAATTGACAAACATGACATTTCATTCTTAAATCTTCAGCACATCTAATAACAAGAATATTATCCCAGATAACTGCAATACCATTGTCACACCTAAAAATATCCAGCAATTTCCTTACATCTAATATTTAGTTCCCATTAAAATTTTCCAAATATCTTTTATACCTAAATGAATATTGACTAAATTTTTTAAAAAAGGTATTTGGGGGTTTTAATGTTTCTATGTAGCTATCTATACATATATTTCAAACTGGGTTTATTCAGGTTTTATGCTTTGTATTTGGTTTTTTCTCTTTAGTCTCTTTTAATCCAGAGCAGTTCTCCACTTTTTTTCATGATATTGATCTTTTGAAGAAGCCAGACCAGTTTTATAGAATGCTCCATATTCTCATTTTGAAGATCCCGTTCTCATGTGCCTTTTACTTATTACTCTGTACCATGAAATTCATGTACACTGGAAATGTGGTTTAGAGATACGATTAGATTTATGCTATCTTTACTATTCTTTTAGTGGTTACCTTAAAGATTATAACATAGATTTTTGACTTTTTGAAGTTGAATATGGCTTGGTACTTACACTGTCTTTCTGGAGAATGTAAGACCTTCCCCCCTAGTTTACATGCTATTGTTTTCATGTAGTTTAATTCTTTCTATATTTTAACCCCTCCCCTCAAGATGTTTTTATTCAATATTTATTTAGTTTTACACCATTATTTATCATTTTCATTCCTTTATGTATCTCCCAACTTCAATCAAAAATCATTTTTCTTCTTCCTGAAGATCACCCTTTAGTATTTCCTTTAGTCTGCTGGTGATAAATTATCTCACGATTGTTTGTCTGAAATAGTTGTTATTTTACTTCCATTCTTGAAGTATATTTTGACCTTCATTCTTGAAAGGTATTTTCTAATTTGGCAGTTAACAGTTATTTTGTTTTAGAATTTTGAAAATATTTCATCTCCTGATGCTGCCACCATATCTATTGGAAAGTCAGTCTAATCTGTACATTGGATAGTGAACTATCTTCTATGTTGGGCTGACTTTATTATTTTATTTTTATCTTTGGAATTTAGCACTGTTCCTAACTAGATTCTACTCCTTGGATTCCAATTATACGTATGTTAGACCATCTCATTTTATCTCTTTTTCTCTTAACCTTCTTCGATATTTTATTTTCTTTGTTTTTTTTTTTTCCTACAGTGCAATACTCTGGATATTTTCTTCTGCCCTATATTCACTTTTATTCAGTTTCCCAAATTTTCTTAAGTTACAAAATATTTGAGGTGTACAAAAATATTGTGAGAGTTCATATCTTTTAGATACATCTTGAATTATTAACAGATATAATTATATAATATCTGGGATTTGCTTTTAAATAATCCAGAGAGTGAGAGATTAAAGATGGTGATTGTCTTATGTTGGTAATTACTGAAACTGGATAATGAGCACATGGTTGTTCATTAAACTAACCTGTCCACTTTTATATTTGTTTGGAAATATTAATACTACCAGTTTTTTTTTCAAATGAAGACACTCAGGTTTGTTAATACTACAAGTTTTAAAAGCATGAATAACAAATACCAGTGTATCTACCAATTGGTTTACAAAATAAAACACTACAGATGAAATTGTAACCAGAGGTCTCTTCTTGACCTCTTTGCTCTCCCTCCACAGAAGTAACAACTATCCAGAATTTGGTAGTTTTCATTTCCATGAACATTTTAGATTGTGCCAATCTATAACTTTAAGAATACTATAAGTAGTATATATATGTGTGTATTTTTATATATTTCTTTACTACTTTTTTTTGCTTAACACTTTACATGTGAGATTTGTCCATGTTGACAAATCTATCTCTTGATCACTTGTTTTCACTACTGTACACTATGCCAGATTATAAATATACTCCAATTTATTCACCATTCTCCTATTGGTGTGAACTAAATTGTTTACAATCAATACTGTAGTACACATTCTTGGACATCTTCTTTTGTGAACATGTATGAGAGCATCACTAGTGCATTTAGCTTTTCTTTATGGCATTTACCCAGAAGTGAAATTGCTATGTAATGGAAGTACATTCCTCTTTATTGTATAGGATGTTATGAATATTTGACATATTTGTGGCTACCCAGAATATTTTAAATGCCTTCCTATAGCTGTTACTTTTCCCCATTATAACTCCTACCTCTTCAAGGTAGGTGCTAGTAAAACTCACTTTCCAACTTCCCTTGCAGTTAGTGTTCAGGCATGTGGTATAGGTTTTGCCAATCAGATGCATCCATGAAAAACTTCAATTTAGAAGAGTGCTCTATGAGGAAGGGGATACTGTGCAGAATTTGTGTAAATGAGGGTGGCAGCATTTGGCCAAGTTAAGAACTTTTAGAGGCAAATGTGACCACAGTTCATGTTATATTATCCTGTGTTCAGTGTTTATATTGAAAATGTTAGTTTTTATTCAATGTTGTGGGATTGTGTGTATGAGCAATCTGGGAGTAAAATTTGGGCACTTTTCCTTGATTGCATAGTCCTAGTGTCTCTTTCTCTGGCCTTTTGGGAGGCTCTGTAAGTCATCTGTTATTCTTTAATAAATTTCTGTGCTATTTCATAGGTAGCATGGATTCTGATGTTTCAACTAAGAATTCTAATTGATATTCTGAACCCTTCTCATCTCATGGTACATAAGAAAATAATAATTATATAGCAAACTGGGATAAATGTATGAGGCTGCTTATGGCTGTAAGCAGCCAGCTGTAAAGTTATTAATTGCCCTTGTTCTTGCCTGGCCACTCTAAGGACATCAGTATGAGTACACCTGTCACACATTTATAGCATTACCATGTACCACAATGCACTAGTTGGGAATCTGTACACTAGATAATGTCAAATTATTCTCAATTTATACTCCCTCCAGTACTGCATGAGAGTTCTTGCTGATTCATATCCTCTCCAACTTTTGATATCACTGGAATTTCAAACACATTTAATTTTATTTGTGTAAACTTATATACTATTGTTTTTAAATTTGCATTTTCCTGGCACTAGTGGGAATTTTCTAATTTTGACTTTATCATTTGTGAATTATTGGTTTATATCATTGTACACTTTCCTCTTTTTATTATTGATTTATAAACAGCTCTTTATATATGTTGGATATTTAAAGTCCTTCACTTGCCTGAGTTGCTTTGAGGGCTGCAGGAGCATCCCTAGTAATTGTTCATTCATAATTTTGTATTCTATTTTTAAAGAGGACTTCCCAAATTATATAAAATTTAGGTTCCGGAAAACCTAATCCATCCCTGCCATTTCAATCTGAGGCCAATCTCTCTGTTTTGTTTATGTTGTCTCCTGAGGCACAGAAGATTTTAAGGTTAATTTAGTTAAATTTATTATTGTTTTTATACAGATTGTGCTATTTGGATGTTATTTAAGGAAAATTTTCCTAACCTTAAAAGATTAAAATATTAACCTGTATTTTCTTTCAGATGATTTAAAATTTTGATTTTTTACACTCAAATTTCACACTTAAGACTGAATTTGGGAGGATATGATGTGAGACAGTGATTGAGTTTTATTTGCATTTTTTCCTGCATGGATACTCAATTGTCCCACACCAGTTAGTGAACACTTCATTTTTCTCTACTAATCTGCATACCCATTTATTTATGGATAAAAGTTTCATATATGTATTTTTTTACATTTAATTATTTCTTCTATTCTATTTGTCTAGTTATCCATCTATGACTATAACTAAACAAGGGTGTATCATGAGGCAACTAAGTGAATCATCTCAGTTTCATATGTATTCCACCTGACCTCATTATATAACAACAGCTCTACCTCCTCCTACTAATCAGGATCAAATAGCCCTCCCCTGATGGTGACTATCTTTTCTTCTCCTGACCCCTGGACACAAGGGTTCCAAAATACCTGGGTGTCAGTCACACCTTGTACTTCAATTGGCCTCTTGCTATATTTTCTGGCTTTGAGACTAGACCTTTAACTTTACCAAGCTCAGAATTTTGGGGATGTGAAGCACAAACCCCCCAGTGGTTCATCGGGAGTAATGATTAGTGCATCCACTCCTGCTTCCACTTCTTGGCTCCTGGATTCTTATTTTTCTTCCTATTGGACTCATAGCACCATTTAGAAGCTCTGATTCAGTACATATATTACATCCTAGAGAATGTGTATTACCTCTGAGCTGGTGATTCAGCTGTGCCTTCAGCAAGCAAGTCCAACTCTCTGTCAGACCAGATGCTTCTAGATGATGTGGTATGGAAAAGGACCAGTGCAGCCCATCATAATGGGCTTACTTTCTCACCTCCTTGCTGTAAAATGAGTTTCCTCCAATCCTGGAGGCAATTTCATTGGGCAGAAAAAGGTCTTTACCTGCTGAAACCAGTCTGTAAAGAAAGACTGGAAGAGATGTCTGCTCCTTCAAATGCACAGACAGCATAGCAAGGCTACACTGATCATAAAGAATCAGGCAAATTTGACACCACCAAAGGAAATGAATAAAGTTCCAGTAACTGACCCTAAAGAAATGGAGATCCATGATCTGCTTGACAAAGAATTTCAAAATAATTATTTCACAGAAGATAAATGTGCTGCAAAAGAACATGGAGAGCAGTGAGACAAAATCAGAAAAGTGAGAAGTTTAATATAGAAATAGAAACCATACAAAAAGAACCAAACAGAAATCCTGGAGCTGAATAGTACAATGACTGAACTGAAAAATTCAATAGAGAGCTTCAACAGTAAACTCAATCATACACAAGAGATAATCAGTGAGGTTGAAGATAGGTCATTTTAAATTAGTCAGAGAAACAAAAAGAAAAAAAGGATTAAAAAAGAGTGAAGAACACATATGTGACTTAATGGGCACCATCAATCAGAACAATATATGCATTATAGTAGTTCCAGAAAGAGCTTAGAAAGAGAAAAGGGCAGAAAGCATATTTAAAGAAATAATGACAGAAAACATTTAAAATCTGAGAAGGGCATGGAACATGCAGATCTGTGATGTCAGACCCAAAGGGAACCACTCACAAAAAGATGCTAGAGAACTTTAAGCAGGTTCGTTTTTACTGAGGACAACACCTATAAATCAGATGTCGGTCAAAAGTTCATCAATAAAAGCAAAGAAAAGAGAAGAGAAAAAATTACTGTAAATAACCATAGCTACAATAATTTGTTAATGTATACACAATATAAAAAGATGTAAATTGTGACATCAATAACATAAAACGGGGGAGGGAGAAAAAAAGTGCAGAGTTTTGTATGTAATCAAAGTAAAGTTGTTATAAGTCTAAAATAGAATGTTATAATTGTTAGATATTTTATGTAGGCCTTGTGGTAATCAAAAAGACAACACCTGTAGTAGATAGATAAAAGATAGAGAAGGGAAAATTACTATAAACAATCTTCAAATCACAAAGGAAGATAGTAACAAGAAGAAAGGAACAGAGGAACTACAAAACAACCAAAAAACACTTAATTAAATGGCAATAGTCTTTACTCATTGATAATTACTTTGAATGTAAATGAATTAAATTCTACAATCAAAAGATATACACTGGCTGAATGAATTTTTTTGAAAAAGAAACAACTATATGCTGCTTACAAGAGACTCACTGGAGCATTAAAGGACATGGATTGAAAGTGAAGGGATGGAAAAAGATATTCCATGAAAATGGAAACCAAAAAAGAGTAGGAATAGCTCTACTTATATCAGATAAAATAGACTTTAAGTCAAAACTGTAAAAAGAGACAAAGGAGGTCATTATGAAATGATAAAGGGGTCAATTATCAAGAGAACATAATAATTATAAATATATATGCACACAACATTGGAGCACCTAATATATAAAGTAAATAATAAATCTGAAGGGAGAGATAGACTGTAGCACAATAAGAGTAGGGAACTTCAACACTCCACCTTCAACAATGGATAGATCATCCACACAGAAAATCAATAAGGAAACGGCAGACTTAAATAACACTATAGACCAAATGGACATAACTGACATGTACAGAACATTCCATTAAACAGCAGCAGAATATACCTTGTTCTCAAGTGTACACAAAACATTCTCCAGGATATATCATGTGCTGGGTGACAAAAGAAGTCTTAACAAATTTAAGAAGATTGAAATCATATCAAGTATCTTTTCCAACCACATGGTATGAAACTAGAAATCAATAACAGGAGGAAAATTAGGAAACTCACAAATATGTGGAAATTAAATAACATAGTCCTGAACAATCAATGGATCAAAAAAGGAATCAAAATGTATCTTGAGACAAATTAAAATAGAAACAAAACACACCAAAACTTATAGGATGCAGTAAAAGCAGTGCTAGGAGGGAAGTTCATAAATGCCTACATTATGAAAAAAGAAAGAGCTCAAATAAACAACCTAACTTGATACCTCAAGGAACTACTAAAAGAAGAAAAAACCCCAAAGTTAGCAGAAGGAAAGAAATAATAAGATTAAAACAGAAATAAATGATATAGAGACTAGAACAACAACAGAAAAAAATCAACAACACTAATAGTTGGGTTTTTTAAAAAGATAAAGAAAACTGTCAAACCTTTAGCTATACTAAGAAAAAAGAGAGGCGACTCTAACAAAATCAGAAATAAAAGAGGAGACATTATAACTAAAAACCATAGAAATACAAAGAATCATAAGAGACTGCTATGAACAATTATATACCAAAAAATTGTATAACCTAGAAAAAATGAATAAATTCCTAGAAATATAAAACCTAGAAAGCCTTAATAAGGAAGAAATAGAAAATCTGAACAGACCAATAATGTGTAGGGTATTGAATCAGTAATTAACAGCCTCCCAACAAAGAAAAGCCCAGGACCATATGACTTCTCTGGTGAATTCTACCAAATATTTAAAGAAGAATTAAGGTCAATATTTCTTAAAATCTTCCAGAAAGGTGAAGAGGAGAAAACACTTCCCAACTCATTTTACAAGTCCAGCATTACCGTGATATCAAAACCAAACAAGAACACTATGAGAAAAGTAAATTACAGGCCAAGCCTGAGGAACATAGATGCAAAAGTCCTCGGTAAAATACTAGCAAACCAAAGTCAACAGTACATTAAAAGAATCATACACCATGATCAAGTTGGATTTATCCCTGGGATTCAAGGATGGTTCAACATATGTGTGATATACCACAGAACAAAATGAAAAATAAAAATCATGTGATCATCTCAATAGATACAGGAAAAGCATTTGACAAAATTCAACATCTTTTCATGATAAAAACTCCCAACAAGTCAGGTATGGAAGGAATGTACCTCAGCACAATAAAGGTCATATGTAACAAGCTCACAGCTAACACCATATTCAATGGTGAAAAGCTAAAAGCTTTTTCTCTAATATCAGAAACAAGACAAGGGTGCCTATTCTTTAAGGAATATATATATAAAGTACATAACCATGGAAAATTACATAGCCTTAAAAAAATAAGAAAATCCTGCCATATGTGACAGCATGAATGAACCTGGAGAACATTATGCTAAGTGAAATAAGCCAGACACAGAAAGACAAATACTGCATGATCTCACTTATATGTGGAATATAAAAAAGTTGAACTCATTGAAGCAGAGAGTAGAGTCGTAGTTGCCAGGGACTGACGGTTGGGGATATGGGGCTATGTTGGTCAAAGGTTACAAAGTTTCAGTTATGCAGGATGAATAACTTTTGGGGATCTAGTTTACAGTATGGTGATTATAATTAATAATACTGCATTGTATACTCAAAATCTGGTAAAAGAGTAGATCTTAAATGTTCTCACTATAAAGACAAAAACCAAAAAGGTAACTATGTGAGGTGATGGATATGTTAATTAGGTTGATTTTGGTAATTATTAATATTTTACAGTGAACTTAACACATCATATTGTATACCTTAAATATATACAATTTTTGTTTGTCAAAAATAAATTATAAAAATTTTTCTCAATAAAGTTAGGGGAAAAAAAGAATGTACAATGTGTTGTGCTATAGAGTCACCTGAAATAGTTCTTTTTTTTCTATTTGGTTATGTCACCAACTTGATATATGGTGAAGTTTTTTTGTTTCAGTTTGTTTTCATTTTTCAGGGACTTTTTTTTTACATTTTTACTTAAGTGTTGATTTTTAATTATGTAAATACTAAAGTACAAAATAGATCTTATGTAATAAGATCTATTTAGAGATGTCTTACTTCCAAACTTGTCCCTTCCCAATGTTCTCTTCCTGTACCTATAAGTATGCATTTTCATTAGATTTGCTTTATCTTTTTAGCTTTTCCCCCTCAAAGATAAGAAAATATGTTTATTGCATCCCCCCTTGTCTTATAAAAGGGAGCATATTGTATACGTTGATCTTTGCCTTGCTTTTGTTTCCACTCAATGCTATATATTGGGGTTCACTCTATAGAAGTGTTTAGAGACCTTCTTCATTCCTTTTACAGCTGTATAGTATTTTATTTTGTTTGTATTTACCAATGTTTATACAATCAGTTCCCAACTGATGAAAAATGGAGTTATTTGGATATTTTGCTATTACAATTAACAACACAATAGGCTAATAAGTTTTTTGTATTTTTGCCAGTTTATCTTTGAGATTAGAAGGATAAATGCATATCCTATTTTCCTGCATTTTGCTCTTGGTGATGATGATGGGGTAAGGATCTCTTCATGTCATATAGGGGAGAGAGAAAGGTTTCCCCAACTTATCCTCTAGGCTTGGCCCTTAAACCTTTTTCTCCAGGGTGCTGTTTTTTCTTGATAATAGGACTCAGCTAACTTCCATATACCAGAAAATTTCTCACAATTTAAAAAATATTAGTTTCTGAGACCTAACAACTTCTTCTATATGTCTATTACATTGCCCAGTTGGATTGACAGAAGGAGCCAGGAAGCCATGTCAGTTTGCAAACTTGTCTGCATTTTTAAAGTTGCCTATGTTTCCCTATACATAAAGTATCTGTATATTTATTTACTTATTGTTGTTTATTTATTGATTGCAGGATATTTATATATATATATGTAGTCTTTTTATATTTTGTATAAAAAAGTAATATTGGCTACACTTAAAAACAGTAACTTTAGTTTTTATGTTTATTTTATTATATGCATCTTTATCATTTCTATTTATTCTGTTTTGGTCTCATTTCTCATTTATTCAATTGTTAGAAATGTATTTCTCTTCCACAGCTGTGATAGAAAAGTTATTTAATTATTGAATGAAAAGCATTCTAAAATTTTAACTTCCTGATTCAAATTTAATTTATTGTAATTTGTGGCATGAAATATAGACTCAAATTAGTTATTCACCATACCAACATTCTAAAGAATTGACATTGTTTAATAATAAGCTTCCTTTTCCTATTGTTGAAATATTTCTTATTTGATAAGTTCTTAAAATGTAAGAACTCACAAAAAATAATTTTATATTTTAAATAAAATTTTACACAGTTTTGATACTTATTTTTCAGGTTTTAAAAGTTCAGGCTGGGCATGATGGCTCATACCAGTAATCCCAGCACTTTGGGAGGCTGAGATGGGAGGATCGCTTGAGTCCAGGAGTTTGAGACCTGCCTGGGTAACATAGCAAGATCCCATCTCTACAAAAAAATAAAGAAAAAATTAGCTGAGAGTGGTGGCATTTGCCTTTATTCCTAGCTACTTGGGAGGCTGAGCCAGGAAGATAGCTTGAGCCCAGGAGTTTGAAGTTACAATAAGCTATGATGGTGCCACTGCACTCCAGTCTGGGTGACAGAGTGAAACCCTGTCTCAAATAAATAAATAAATAAATAAATAAATAAATAAATAGATAGATAAATAAATAAACAGATAGATAGATAGATAGATAGATAGATAAATAGATAAATAAATAGATAAATAAATAGATAAATAAATAGATAAATAAATAAATAAATAAATAAATAAATAAAAAGTTCAAATATAGTAAGACACTTTTCAAAGTGATTCCTTTTATGTTTTTTGTTCCAGAACTTCTTACGCCCTTAGCATTTTCCACTGATACTATACTGAAAGTTCAAAAGTATTTTCAAACTAACTTTTAGGTGTTTTGTTACAAAGGTGTTTTTCTTCATAAGTAAAGTTTTCTTGACTTGACTTTTGACTTCTGACATCATTTTTTGATGGCACATATGTCAAAAGGAGAATATATTTCACATTATTGTTGAGCTTTCCCGTTCAAAATAAAGCATCATTTTCTCATATTGTCTTGGATGAAATGACCCTTCTCAGAAGCCTTCCCAAAGCTTCTTTAACATCCTTGTTCCTCAGTGTGTAGATGAATGGGTTGGCCATAGGAGTGATAACACAGTAAAACAGGGTTAGAACTTTGGCAAGGTCTTGAGTGCCATCCTCAGAGGGCTGCATGTAGATGTAGATGCCAGGCCCATAAAATAAAGATACCACCAGTAAGTGTGACGAGCAAGTGTTGAAGGCCTTAAGTCTCCCATTAGCAGATGGGATTTGAAATACAGCTCTGGCAATGTAACTATAAGAGACAAGAATCATGGAGAGGGGACTCATTATCAGGAGGGTGGCCATCAATGCTAAAGTAATCTCATTGACTGTGGTGTCCACACAAGCCATCTTAATAAGACCAGGAAGCTCACAGAAGAAGTGGTCCAGTACCTGGTTCCCACACAGGGGCAGCTGGACTGTGAGTGTGGACTGCAGCAGTGAATTACCCAGACCAATGAGCCAAGCAGTGCTGGACAGCTGTAGGCAGAGCTTATGGTCCATGATTACAGAGTACCTCAGAGGCTTACACACAGCCACATAGCGGTCTAAGGCCATGATGCCAAGCAGGACACATTCAGTACAGCCCAGCCAGTGAAATACATAGGCCTGGGCCATACAGCCTATGTAAGTGATGTTCTTGTTGGGCCCCCCTAAATTGAACAGCATTTGAGGTACAGTTGTGGTGGTAAAACAGAGATCCAAGAAGGAAAGGCTGGTGAGAAAGAAGTACATGGGACTTTGAAGTTGGGAATCCAGTTGAGAGAGCAGAATAATAGCAATGTTTCCCAACAATGTGAACATGTAGGAGGTCAGGAGGACAAAGAAAAGAGGAAGATCCAGCCATGGATATTTGGTAAAGCCCATGAGAATGAAATCCTCTGGGAAACTTTCCTTCATGTGCTTCATTGAATTTTGATGGGAAGTATCTGCTAAAATCAAGAAAAATAAGGGAGATTTTAAAAAACTGTGAATTGGCAGAAGTTCCAAAGACACTAGGAAAAAATATACTTTTATAGGGGAGAGGTGGAACACATCCTCAATAGAAATCATAGCAATAGTAATGAGTACAACAATTATCATAATTAACATTATAAAGTAGTATTTGAAAAGCTCTTTCGGTAAATAAAGAGGTTTTATGTATATATTTTTTCTAATTCAAAGGCCTGTGTGATAGGTTAGTAGACATTTGTTGTTATGGCTCTCATGTCTGACTAAAGAAGGCAATAGAAGGTGGGCAATATATTCTTCTCCCAGATACCTGACAGCAAAGGGAGTATACAATCTAGGTTTGGTCAATCAGAAGCTTATACCCAGGATTTGAAACTGGGTAGAAATGATGCAAAAGAATAAAGAGGGGGGAAAGGGACTGTCAGAAATTCAGAGCAGCTACTTTCCTGATTAATATCCCATAGTTTCTCAGAGTTGCTAATAGCTGGAAAAAAACATACCTCATAGTGATATATCTCATAGTGACAACACTAAAGGACATGTCCCTTATAGTCTCTTCCTGGTGTGGGATCTTGGTTGTCTTGCTTCTCTTTATTTCTGCCTTTTTTTTTTTTGGTCAAGTTTCATTGTTCACTCTCCCCACTGGTTCTGTGAACTACCACTCTTCTAATGTTTTCTTTTTGCTTAAGTTATCAGACATGGTTTTCTTGTTTATAACCAAGGACCCTGACTAATATAGAAATTGGTACCAGAAAGTGAGTAGAAAATATTCTGCAGATCTCTTGTAAGTCAGGGCACTGATGAAGAAAGAGTAGGACTCCAAGAATTAGAATGAGGATAGATGGTGCATAGAGTGTTCATGGTACCCTACCACCCACCTTCCTATTCTAGCTGAGACAGTTTTCCTCTTTTGTCTGATAAAGCTGCCTTGTTTGAAAATGCCATACCTCTCAAGAGAATGAAAAAAGAAACCACAGACTGGGAGAAAAATATTTGCAAAAGACATTATTTGATACAAGACTATTAAAAATATAAAAAGGACACTGAAAAATAAATAAGAAAATAGACAACCCAACTAAATCATGAGCCAAGGACTTTAACAGGTACCTCACCAAAGAAGATATACAGGTGGCAAATAGGCATATAAAAAAGGTAGCCCACACCATATGTCACTGGGGAAATGCAAATTTAAACAACAATGAGATACCACTGCACACCTACTAAAATGTCCAAAATCCAGAACACCTACTACACCAAATGCTGGTTCAGATGTGGAGCAATAGAAACTCTCATTCATTGCTTGTAGAAATGCAAAATAGTACAGTCACTTGGAAGACAATTTGGAAATTTCTTATAAAATTAAACCGTAGTCTTACCATGTGATCCAGTAATTGCACTCCTTGGTATTTACCCAAAAGAGCTGAAAACTTATGTCCAAACAAAAACCATTTTAATTGCTTGGAATACACAATTGGGCAAAATAGATATTGCCCTCCCAGATCTTATAGTGTAGTTGGAGGAGACAGAAACTAACCACATAAGCAAATACCTATGTAATAGGTCATGTGGTGATAAGTACCAGAGAGAAAAATAACTCCACACAAGGGGAGATAAGGCATGCTGAAGGGATTTTTTAATTTTGTGTAGGGAGGTTAACAAAGTCCTCACTGATAAAGTGACATTTTGAATACAGGCCTGAATGAAGACAGGGAATGAGACATGAGGAATTAGAGGAAAGAACATTTCAGGCAGAAGCAGAGGTGTGCTGGGTATGATTGAGTAGAAGCAAAAAATACTGCAATAGGGGCTTAATAATTGAGGATTGCTTGTCCGAACAAGTAAAAATTGTAGTTGTCTGTTTAGAGAAGAAAATGAGAATAGGAGTAATAGATAGAAGGTCATAGGTCATTTCATCTTCCTTCCAAATCGTAAGTCTTCATCTCACTAAGAGTAACCTCATGTCTCCAAATACAATTTTCAGATGGTGCAGATGTCACCCAAGATCATCCTATGAATGGGAGAGCTAAATTTACCCTACAGCTCCTCTACCTCCCACCTATAAAAAATTAATTTTGGGGCACTTCATATCTAAAGATCAAGGTAATAACTTGAAGAAATGATATAAAATAAATAAAATACATGGCTCCTTCCTTTAAAGATCTTATAAACTCATTATGGAGGCAAATATTTCATAAGATGAAATATGCACAAAAAAATGAATATACCTACAATTCCCAAGACATAGAATGTAGTCAATGTTTAAATTCAGATAATATATTGGTTGATTATTCAGTTATTTGTTTATACATTCACTTATTAAATTAATATTATTTATATGCCTACCAAGTACTGGGCACTGTGTTAGGCACTGTAGAGCAGGAAAACCAGTCTGACCCATCCTCTATTCCAAGAAAACTATACACCAGGATCTCTCTACATCTGCATAAATAACTAACAATAACTAAGAATGTGCTAAATGCCATCCTAGACGTACAGGTAAAAAACAAATAGAATTTGGAGATAGAAGAAATTACTTGTAAGTAGGAATCCAGGAGATGGTTTCATGAAGATGAGTGCTCATTAAAATGATCTTGAAGATTAGACGTGGATTTTAGGTTAAACAAGGCATATATAACACACACATTTGTCTCTACCTACTAAGATGGGAGTAAGAAAATAAAAAAGGTACAAACTCGTAAAAAGGGATGAGAAAGGAAAAGACAGCATAAAGACAATGTCAGCAACATTTTAGAAGCTAGAAAGCAGATGGTTGAATGGCAATTGTCTTTGAGCCTGGAGAAAGTAGAAAGCTAAGGCAGCAATTCTGGGCATCAATAAGCAAATATATTCATCCTGGAGAAGGCCAGACAAGCATAGGACTTTGAGAAACCAGACCACTGAAGGTGACAAGTATGGCATGGGATTAAAAGCAAGAGTATTTTCTGAGAGACTGTATTAAGAATAGTTGGAGTCCTAGATACCCAACTTCTTCAACGCTGCCAGGTAACTGTCCCTCCCCTACCCTGGCAGAAGGCAGCAGGTTTATTCCTTTGTAAGGGTGAACTAAAGGCACCCTGGACTGAGGGGCAACAGGCAAACCATAGAACAGGAGTAAGGGAGCAGACTGAAAATGGGACTACTAAATGGTAGCCTACCTCCCGATTTGTGAGGCCCCTAACTCTCAACTCCTCTCAATTATCAGAACACTGGCAGTCATACCTGTATGGCTTAAATAAGAATTTGGAGGATTTTTCATTTGAGGAACACTCCTAGAAAAGACCTACATTTGTAAATAAAGATTTTTAAATGAAAAGTTGTATCCATACTTGATTACCCTACAGCAAAACCCACCCATCACTAAGTCCCACATAGTAATGCAGAGCTATCAGTTAGCATTGTAGTGTCTCACTGTTAAATATAAGTGGACCAAGGTAACCAAACATCTGAGGAAAGCTTCTAATTAGAGAGACAAAAACAAATACATGTTTTTTTAAACCTTCAAATATAACAGAGACAATGTAGGCAGAAGAGGATCTCAGATAACACTAAGAAGACATTGTTACCTTGAAATATGGAAAGGATCACTAGAAAAGTAGGACCATATTTAGAGAACATGAAATAGTGGCTGAAAATCAAGAGTATGATGCAAATAAAAAATTAAATAAAAGGGCCGAAAGGTAGTGGAAAATTTTCAGAAAGTAGAGCAAAAATATAGGAATAGAAATATAATAAAATAGGTAAAAAATTAAAGGATCATCCAGCAGACTTGTCAGACTTTAGGGGGGTTAATTAATAATGCTTCTGTCTTTTCTTCCTGAATATAGAACAAAATGAAAAATGGACATAGATGCTAGAGAGATGGAGGTCAAATATTTACGTTATTGTTGTTAATGCTGTTTGGAGATCATGGTTTTAGTCATGCAATCAAATCACCTTGCATTTTCTCCATTTCTGAGAGGACTTATCTATTAATCATTTGTATGATTGGGCAGCCACGCCCCAACACACACACACACACACAGTGAATCTGCCTGTAGGTCAGGGCATGGAGGAGCAGAGCAGAATGAATCCTAAAGGTAGACTAGATTCAACTAGAGAGAAGGGACGTGGCTAAGTCAAGCATGCTCAGTTCCATCTATCAGACTTTCCAAACTGGTAAATAATTCTTCCTTTGAGAAGAATGAGGGAGTTGAAATAAACTAGAAAGATGCCAAAGACTTCCACAAAGGAAGTGTATGCTAAGTGAAAGTAGAAAGCAAATCAAATTGATAGCAGACTTCCTAACAGCAACTGTGGAAGAGAGAAGGTAAGGGGTAATGACTGAAAAGTTCTGAAGGATGTCTATGGCCATACCACCTTGAACACACCTGATCTTGTCTGAAAAATTCTGAAAGAAAACGACTTCCAACATAGAATTCTATCTGCACCAATCAATCGAGTTAGAATAAGACATTTTAAGGCATGTGAAATCCCCGAAGTTTTATTTTCCAGGCACTATAGAAAGCTATTGGAGGCTATGTGCCACCAAAATGAGAGAGTAATCAGAAAAAGAGGAAGACATCCAGGAAACAGAAAACCCACAGAAGAGTATGAAGGGAACTTCTGTGGCAATGGTGAAGGGAGGGCTCAAGAGACTGCTAGAAAACAACCAGGATTGAACAGGCACCAGGAGCCATGTCTCCAAGGAAAAAAAATGAAATTGGTACCATCTGTCACACTTGGTATGACAGAACTGAGAGGAGATTTTTAAGAAACCATAGGTCATTAATGATTCCACTATGACCAATGTTTATGCATTGTGAAAATGTAAACCCTCAGTGCTAATCTAGCTAAAAAATGTGATATGTGAGTATTTGGATGGTGAGGCATACATCTCTCTCTTTTGCTCACTTGCTTGCTTTCTTTGTTATTGGGGGTTAAAAATTCTTATTTTCCTATAGCAAGTAATAAATAATATTGAAAACTGAAAAGTTCAAATAGAGTAAAACTTGTTATTAGAAATATGGGTAAACAGAAGAAAACACTGCAATTAATGTGTTGCCTCAGAGGAACAGAAATTGAGAGTGATAAATGTTGAGGAAGGGAACTGCTATTTTTCATTGCAAGCTCATAGTATTATTTGATTTTTTTAACCTTGAACATATGTCTTTAATAAAAATTAAAATTAAATAAGAAGGAATAGAAGGTATCTTAATATTATAAGTGATGGTGAAGGGCATTAGAGGCATTGTTTGAAAGATGGAAAAACATACATCATCGATTACTGCAGCATAGTGTACATAAAGTGGTGTAATAGAAACCAGGTAGCAAAAATAACTTGGGTCCAGGATATGGAAAATCTGAATATTAGGTTAAGGAGTCTGATCAAATGAAGATTTTTCAGGAATGGTATGAAGAGATTGGAGCAGCACTTTAGAAGCTTTATTATGGCAGCATAATGGGGGGTTAAATAAAAAGAGTCCAGAAGTTTGGGGGTCATCTGGAAGGCTCCTGGAGAGAGGTTGAGAACATCAACTGGATCGTGGCAGTGGAAATCAAGAGTGAGGCATGGGCATAAGATAGAGAAAGGAGTTAAAAGAAATTTTGAAGTTTTAATCTGAGGTGCTGGGAGAATGGAAATGCAATTAACATAAAGGGGCATATATGTGAAGACTGATTGAAATAAATGATTTAACCAAAAAGGACCTCCTCAAAAAAGGAAAATGTTAAGATTGGCCTGTAAGGATTAGCTGGAGGGTCCACGCACCAGAGGATGGATTTCTGCCTCTCCCAGACACCTCTAGGTCACTTTGACCAGCTACTCATCTGCAAAATGTCATACAACTACCTGAATCCATGGCTGGGATGGTTTGTTGCAGCTGTTTAACCACAAAGGTCAGGAACAAGGACAGATACAGAGGCAGAGGCAGTGGCAAAGGAATATGTCTCCAGTAACAGAGAAGACAATAACCTACAATTGACAGGAAGTCAATGCTTTTGCATATAAAATTACAGAGAAAAAAGAAAAATAAGATCCTGAACCTTCAAAAATATTCTCAATATTTTGGCTTTTTGGTCATTGCTTATATTATTCTATCCTTAAATTGATCTTTAGAGTATTGGCTTTTAGAGAATTGATGTCAGTGACTTGAACTGCTCTCTCCTTCCTTCCTTTTTCCTAGATAACAGGATATTTTGGACATAATTCTGGGATCGAGATGAACAAATTGACACAGGAAAGTGATTCACAATGTTGGGAGCCACTTGAAGTCCAAGTGGGTTCGTGGCTTCATGCAGGAAAGAATTCAGGAGTAAGACAACAGTATAAAGTGAAAGCAAAATTTATTCAGAAACTATGGAAAGTCTACTCCACAGACAGCACAGAGCAAGTTTTCCCTGCAGAAGAGAGCTGGCCCCTGGTTCCTGTTGCCTTTCTATTTAGGCAACAACTTAATTATAGGCTAAACAGGGGAAGAATATTCATGGAAAGGGTGGTGTTTTCTTGGAATCAGGGTGACACCCTCTATTTCTCCACCATCTCGGTTCTAGTTGGAACCTGCCCTGCCTCTATCCTGTTTTGATCAGGGTAATTTGAAACTTCGTTTTGAGAATTCCTGACTCAGTTATGTAATGCTGCAGCAGTGGCCAAAGCAATGCCCAAAGCCATAACTAAAGAAGTACCTAAAGCAGTACCTGCCAATTCCTTATCTCAAAGTGACAGTCATTGGTTTGGCATAATGAGAATTAATTTAGCTCATTGAGGCATCTTATCCTGGCTGATCTTGTGCAAAACTCAGAACTCTAATTTTCTCTCTCAAAACAAAGTAAAATTGAATAAAACCCAAGGCTTATGTAGGCTGGTGTGAGTAGAAAGAGATATTGCCAGAACATACCTCTTCTTATTTGGACTTGTATTAAGCAGGCATCATCAGCTAGCTATAGAAACTTACTTAAGAGAAAGGTTGCAGAAGGGTCGGATTCCAAAAGTCCTGAGAGAGGGAAGCAGGTACAATCAAGCCAAAGCTCCAATAAGAGACACTAAAGGTGTTCTTATGGCAAGTAAGGTGAATGTAATTCTGGAAGCAGAGAATACTGTCTCCTTATTCCAGGTATGATTCAAAGACAAATAAAACCAATTCTCACTCAGTGTATAAGTGATCCCTCAGAGACTGTCATTGGTGAATAAATCTCCCTGGAGAAACAGCATCAGTTTTGTATTTACCATTTTAATTATGATTATAGATTGCATCAGCTTTTCGACTCATTAATCTATCTTAATAGCAAGGGAGGGCAAGATTTAGCCCACCAATTTTCAGAAAGCAAACAAATATTGAGTTAATAATAGTGATGATAATAATAACTTAACACATCCTAGACACTTTACATGAATTATCTCATGTAAAGCTCCTAACAACTCTTTGAGGTGGGCACTATTATTGTCCTCATTTTATAGTTGAGATACTTGAAGCTTAAAGAAGATAAGTCATTTTTCCAAGTTTTACAAGGCTGTCATATTTCCAGAATTCAAACACTAAATGAAAGCTTTGCAAATCATGAGTAAACACTGGTTTTCTGATGTCTGCAGTGTTTGGGGTATGTGCTTATTTGGTCTTTTCAATCATATTAAAAGCTTCTCAAGGATGAGATTTAGGTCCTCTTTTTCAACTGGCTTAAGCACAGTGGTAATCAAATTAATATCCTCCTTTTATTTCTTATATGGGCTGGTACAGTTTCAACCCATCTCCATCACATGAAGAATATCTCAGAGTAAATCGCTCCCTAGGACAATGTAGAGCAGAAGCAGCAATTTAAAAAGTGCTTTACAGGCCAAATCCTTGTTTAACTGTTAAACAATACTTTCATCTCAATACCTCTTCACATCCACAAACCTCCCTTTCCAGGCTGCCCTTCAGAAGTTATTAGATGCTGTCATGACTACGTTGTTCAGAGCTACGTCAGATAATCCCCTTTCTTCCTGCTTCTAAACGTAAAGAATCAGGGATGAAGAGAGTGGGTCTAAGGCAGAAGCAGATAGATACAGCCTAAGAGATAGAGAAGATTAATTCAGTTTGTTCAGATGGTCCTTCATTCTTCATAGAGAACCTCCTATATAGATATCTAAAATTTTATTTTATATTTTCCTCCTCCAAGACTAAAATGACTTAAATAACTCTTTACTAGGCTGGTATATTCTCCTCGCAGAAAACGGAAAGTTAGCTCAGGCTTCCTAACCCACAGGGCTAAGGTTTGAGACCAGTCTAAGTAGCTTAATTTTGTTTAGCTCTGTGGCCAAAAACTTCATTCTTGACTCTAATCAAATACAAGACAGATTATCATGAGAAAATTATAGTCTCCAGAGTCAGACAGACCTGTGTTTGAAATTGAACTTTGTCACTTACCATGTTGCAGTGAACATCATTGAACCTATCTCCTCATTTTCAAGGAGCTGATTAAAATAGCTGTTTGTCAGGATTGTAGAGTTAAATAAATGATACTGTGTCTGGAAACCACCTGAAATATAGTAGACTTCCAATAATGCTAACTTCTTCTCTCCTCTTGATGGTAAGAAAGTAAATGAATGTTCATGAATAGGTACAAAGGTGTCGATGGCATAGATGGACCTCACTTTCAGTTTAACTCTGTGGTTAAATACTGTATTTTAACCCTAGAGTTTTGCAAATATGATTCACTAGCTTCAAAATCACTTGGAGTGCATGTTAAAAATGCACATTTCTGCGCTCTTGACCAAATAAGAATTAAAACCTCTGGAAATGAGTTCAAAAAAACTGTATTTTAACTAGTCTCCTAGGTGGTTCGAATGCACATTTAAGCTGGAGAATCACTGTGTTAGAGGATCATTCCATTTTTTTAAATTGCAGAACTAAAGTATAATTCCCAATGGTGCCAATTTATTTATTTTCTTGGAGATAAAAACCCTTCCTTGAAGACTAAAGGCATATAAGCAAATATAAATTACTGTTGTTATAATTTAGGAATATTTGGAAAATCATATGTAAAACAGGTAAAACAATGCTGGCTTCCCTAGAATCAATAATAAAATTATATTCAAGTTACAAAAAGGCTTTAAGGATTGGGAACATTTTTGTTGCCCCCCCATCGCAAAAAAGAGAGAACAAGGAAGAGCTTCAGCAAAGATGTCACAAAGAAAGTTCTGGAAAGACCAAGGATACTAATCTGTCTGAGGCTGGAGGGTTTTTGTTTTGTTTTGTTTTTTTTGAGACAGAGTCTCGCTCTGTTGCCTGGGCTGGAGTGCTGTAGTGTCAGCCTAGCTCACAGCAATCTCAAACTCCTGGGCTCAAGCAATCCTCCACCATGCCCAGCTAATTTTTTTTCTATTTTTAGTAGAGACAAGGTCTTGTTCTTGCTCAGGCTGGTCTCAAACTCCTGACCTCAAGCGATCCTCCTGCCTGGGACTCCCAGAGTATTGGGATTACAGGCGTGAGCCACCATGCCCAGCCAGGCTGGAGGGTTTCTGATGGAAAGTGATGGGTGATGAGGTGCAGACTCAGCAGAGAAAGGCTGGAAAGTCATGATGAAGAATTTGAATAGACTATAAGGCAATGAATGTGATTTACTTTTACAAAACATTACGTATATAATTTATGTATACTTATGCAGATAAAGTAATAACAGTATTAAGAACTACTATTTATTTAGTGTTTATTATGTGCTACATATTTGATAGATATTTTCTGTCCATAAAGTTAGTCGGCAAAATATCTCTTATCTATTTACTAGGTCACACTGCTAGAAAGTAGTTACATCTAATGTTTAGTAGAGATCAAATACAAGGTAAGTGTAGTCTCAGAGCCTATGTATTTTCAGCTTGATAAGTAGAAATTGCAAATGTGCTGGTTTCGATGCCTGATAGTCAGTTCTATGGCTAAAGATAGGATATTCATTTTGAAACATTCTTATTGAATACTTGGTCCTTCACAATGTTTTCTACTGCAATATAAATGTAAATGCTAAATTTTGAGTACAGTTGGGAAAGGCTTTTGATAGAAATCAACCAATATGCTTTACAATATTATATGTTGAAAGTTAAATGACTCAGCAAGTTTCACCTTGGCATTCAGCAAGGTCAAGAATTAAATGTGCTCAAATACAAATACTCTCTTTGATGTTCCAGTGGTTTACCTACCTATTATATAGCTCTTACTTGTTTTCATGTTTTTGATGGTTCCATTTTGTATCAATCAGGAAAGACTAGGTTATGCTGAGGTAACAAATTAACTCAAAGTCTCTGTGGCTTAAAACCACAAAGATTTATTTCTTACTCATGCCACATATTCACTGACAGCTAGATGGGCCTTTGTTCAGAATCATTCTTGCTCTGAGATCACTGTGATGGAGCAGCTTTATTGGAAAAAGTGCTGATACCATAGCAGAGCAAAAGAGAGCTCTGGAGTGTTTCACATTGGCAATTTACTATCTGCACAATGCAAATGGTAGATGTTATTTCACTCACAACTCATTGCCAAATTTAGTCACATGGGCCTTTTCAAACACAAGGGGACCGGGAAGTACAATATTACCATGAGCCCAAGAGGCTGAGAGACAGGGTTATTTGCAGAACAACACTGTAACAACTACATATTGTATATATGATTTTATTGTCTGCTCTCTGAAAATCTTTATGCAATTTGTCAGAAGTAATTGAAAAGTGAAAATTGGAAAAACTCTCCCTTTTCAGCTTTGAAGATAAAAACAAAGTCCTAGGATTACAGCCCATTATTTCATGTACACAAGAAAAGAAAGTGCACTCATACACTATAGGATCAAACTATTAAATTATCTCTCTTTCACCTTTAGTATATATATACCTGTCAATTCACAATATCTTTCCTTCTTCCATATGTACCACTTATGTGAAGCATATAGAGGGAATCAGCTTGATATTTTTATCATAACCATAAGGGATTTTTTGTTTATTTTTAAAGATGTATTTACTTAGTAATTAGTTAAAGAAAAAGCCAAACTATGTAGCAGGTGTTAAAGATTCGAAGCCCACCACCACAAGGAGATAGATACATAAACAAATAATTGCATTCCAGTATTGAAAAGAGCTGTAGTGGAATAACATATAAGGGAGAATGATAGTAAGCTAAACAGGTATTTTGAGCACACTTGATTTATTTGATGTTCATCTAGTCATTTAATACATACTATGATAGGTGCTGAAAATACAATGATGAATAGGACAGACATAGTCACTGCACTTGTGGAATTCCACTAGAAAATGTAAGCACTAAATAAATATTAAAAATAAAAGTAAAAAATTCTATGATTGAGGGTGCTATGGAAGCATTCATATTTCAAAAAAGACCTGCAATGTGCAAGGGGTTTTTCTAGGTACTGGGAATACAATAAAAAAGACAGACCAATGCTCCTATGCTCTGGGAATTTATCTTTTGCTGACAGAAGTTTTCCCAGGAAAAGTATCATTTATCTAATACTAAAGAATATGAGGCCAGGTGCGGTGGCTCATGCCTGTAATCCTAGCACTCTGGGAGGCTGAGGCAAGAGGATCACTTGAACTCAGGAGTTCGAGACCAGCCTGAGCAAGAGCAAGACCCCATCTCTACAAAAAATAGAAAAATTATCCAGGTATGGTGATGAGCACCTGTAGTCCCAGTTACCTGAGGGGCTGAGGCAGAAGGATTGCTTGAACCCAGCAGTTGGAGAGTACAGTGAGCTATGATGGTGCCACTGTACTCTAGCCCAGGTGACAGAGTGAAACCCTGTCTCAAAAAACAAACAAACACAGCAACAAAAAAGGAATAAGCACTTTGTGCAAACAACAGAAGAACTATTTTGGGGAACATAAAGCTAAGAAAACTATCTTAGCTCACTCCCTTGCTCATACATAGGAGCCGTCTTATAAAAATATAGGAAACTCATGCCAATCAAATATGAGAAATAAGAAAGATTGTGATTGGTTCCTACATAAAGTTATGAGAAAAAAGAGAACAGTGAACATAGAATTATCCTTCCAGATAATGAAATAATTCTAGAAATCTGTACCCACAAAAGAGATATAAACTGTCACCTAACATTTCAAAAAGAGCTAAAGAAATTTAAAAGATGATAGACGCTATGAAAGGTCAGCATAAATAAGAATTATAAAAATGCAGAAATGAAATATTTGGACAAAATGAAGATTTAAAAATAAAATTGGCAGAGCTCAGAAGAGAATGAAAAGTAAAATAAAAAATATTTTAGATATAAAGACTAAACTAGAAGAAACACTAGAATTATTAGGAATTGTTAGGAAAACAAATATTAGAATAGAAGAAAGGGAATAAAATTCAACATAAATAGAGAGACAGACAGACAGAGAAAGATAAAGAGAGAGCTTGTTCAAAAAACCCCACAATATATCACAAAAATATATATGATTTCCAAACAAGCAAACACTGAGGGAATTTGTCATGACCAGACCCGCCCTGTGGGAAATGCTCAGAGCTGCATTTTACATGGAACAGCACCATAGATACCCACCAGTTAAAATCACACAAAAGCTAAAGCTTACAGCGCATATAAAACAATAGCACAAGAGGGAAAACAAAGCAATAAGGTACTACCCAACATGATGAATAGAACAGCATCCCACATATCAATATTATCACTAAACATTAATGGTCTGAATGCTCCCCTCAAAAGATATAGGCTAGCTGAATGGATGAAAAAACACGACCCAAATATCTGCTGTCTCCAGGAAACACATCTAACTCACAAGGACTCACTCAGACCCAAGGTGAAGGGATGGAAAATAACATTTCATGCAAACAGACACCAAAACAGAGTAGGTGTAGCCATTCTCATATTATTAATAGATAAAATCAACTTTAAATCAACAATGATAAAGAAAGACAAAGATGGTCATTATATAACGGTAAAGAGAGCAATTCAACCAGAAGACATAACAATCCTAAATATATATGTGCCTAACACAGGAGCTCCCAGATTCATAAAGCAAATTCTACTAGATCTAAGCAAAGAGACAATAGTAGCATCCTACTTGCTGGCGACCTCAACACCCCACTGACAGAGCTGGGATGATCATAAAAGCAGAAAATAAATAAACACTAGACTTAAATGGGATTCTAGAACAAATGGAACTAACAGGCCTTTACAGAATGTTCTACCCCAAAACTACTGAATATGCATTCTTCTAATCAGCATATGGGACATTCTCCAAGATTGATCATATCTTAGGCTACAAAACACATTTCAACAAATTCAAACAAATGGAAATCATACTATGTATCTTCTCAGACCACAGTGGACTAAAACTAGAAATCAATTCCAAGGGAAACACTTAAATATACACAAAGTCATGGAAATTAAACAACCTGGTGCTGAATGATTTTTGGGTCAATAATAAAATTAAGATGGAAATCAAAAGATTCCTTGAACTCAATGACAAAGGGAACACACCTATCAAGATCTATGGGATTCAGCAATAGCAATCCTAAGGGGAAAATTCATAGCCTTAAATGCCTACATCAAAAATACAGAAAGACCACAAATTAACAACCTAATGACATTTCTCAAGGAATTAGAAAAGGAAGAGAAAACCAAACCCAAAGCCAGCAGAAGAAAACAAATAACAAAGCCCAGAGCAGAATGAAATGAATTGAAATCCAAAAAAAAAAAAAAAAATAAACAAAAGGATCAACAAAACAAAAGGTTGATTCTTTGAAAAGATAAATAAAATTGATACACCTCTTGCTACATTAACCAGGAATAGAAGAGAACAAACCCAAATAAGCTCAATCAGAAATGAAAAAGGAGAGATTACAACTAATACCACATAAATACAAAATATTATCCATGACTATTATGAAAATCTCTATGCACATAAACTAGAAAACATTGAGGAAATGGATGAATTCCTGGAAACACACAACCTCCCAAGACTCAATCAGGAAGAAATAGGACTCCAGAACAGACCAGTAATGAGCAGCAAGATCAAAGCAGTAATTTTAAAAAACTCCCAATAAAAAAAAAAAAAGCCCCAGACCAGATAGATTCACAGCCAATTTCTACCAGACCCACAAAGAAAAGCTGGCACTCATTTTACAAAAATTATTCCATAACATTGAGAAGAAGGGAATCCTCCATAACTCATTGTATGAAGCCAGTATCACCTTGATACCAAAGCCAGGAAAGAACATAACAAAAAAAGAAAATAACAGACCAATATCCCTTATGAATGTAGATGCAAAAATCCTCATAAAAATACTAGCAAACCAAATTCAACAGCACATCAAAAAATTAATCCACCATGACCAAGTGGGCTTCATCCCAGGGCTGCAAGGATGGTTCCACATACATATATCAATAAGCATGGTTCACCACATAAACAGAAGCAAAAGCAAAGATCATATGATCATCTCAATAGATGCAGAAAAAGCATTCAACAAAATTCAGCACCACTTCATGATAAAAAGCCTCAACAAACTAGGCATAGCATGAACATTTTTCAAAATTATAAAAGCTATATATGACAAACCCAGAGCCAACATCATACTGAATGGAGAAAAGTTGAAAGTATTCCCCCTAAAAACTGGAAGAAGACAAGAATGTCTAATGTCACTACTTATATTTAACATAGTACTAGAAGTTTTAGCCAGAGCAATCACACAAGAGAAAGAAATAAAGGGTATCCAAATTGGGAAGGAAGATGTCAAACTATCACTTTTTGCTGAAGGTAATAACCTTATATCTAGAAAAGACCCACCAAAAGACTCCTAGAATTGATAAATAAATTTAGCAACATCTCAGGTTACAAAATCTATGTACACAAATCAATAGCATTTCTATGTACTAATAACAGTCAAGCTAAGAGTCAAATCAAAGACTCAATACCATTTACCATAGCTACAAAGAAAACAAAATACTTAGGAATATACTTAACCATGGAGGTAAAAAATGTCTACAAGGAGAACTACAAACCACTGAAGTAGGAAATCATAGATGACACAAACAAATGGAAAAACATATCATGCTTATGGATTGGTAGAATCAACATTATTAAAATGTCCATACTGCCCAAAGTGATTTACAGATTCAATGCAGTCTCCATCAAAATACCAATGTTGTATTTCACAGATCTAGAAAAAATAATTCTACACTTCATTTGGAATTGAAAAAGAGCCCAAACAGCCAAGGCAATCTTAAGCAAAAAAAACAAATCTGGAGGCATCACATTACCAGACTTCAAATTATACTACAAGGCTATAATAACCAAAACAGCATGGTATTGGTACAAAATATAGAGACATAGACCAATGGAACAGAACAGAGAACCCAGACATAAAACCATCTACCTATAGCCAACTGATCTTCAACAAGGCAGACAACAATATACACTGTGGAAAGGAAGCTTATTCAATAAATGGTGTGGGAAAAATTGGAAGAAAATTCATGCAGAAGAATGAAACAGGATCCCTATCTCTCGCCATTTACAAAAATAAATTCAAGATGGATATAAGTCTTAAATGTAAGGCATGAAACCATAAAAATTCTAGAACAAAATGTGGGAAAAACTCTTCTAGACATCGACCTAGGCAAAGAATTTATATCTAAGACCACAAAAGCAACCACAGCAACAACAAAAATAAATAAATGGTACTTGATTAAATTTAAAAAGCTTCTGCACAGCAAAGAAAATAATCAACAGAGTGGACAGACAACCTACAGAATGGGAGAAAATATTTGCAGACTATACATCTAATAAAGGGCTAATATCCAGAATCTACAAAGAACTCAAACAAATCAGCAAGAAACAAACAAACAAACCATTAAAAAGTGGGCAAAAGACATGAACAGACATTTTTTCAAAAGAAGATATACAAATGGCCAACAAACATATGAAAAAATGCTCAACATCACTAATCATCAGGGAAATACAAATTAAAACCACAATGAGATATCACCTTACCCTTGTCAGAATAGCCATTATTAAAAAGTCAAAAAACAATAGAAACTGGCATGGATGCAGAGAGGAAGGAACACATATACACGGTTGGTGGGACTGCAAATTAGTACAACCTCTATGGAAAACAGTATGGATATTGCTCAAAGAAATAAATATAGACCTAACATTTGACCCATCAATCCCACCACTGGGTATCTACCCAAAGGAAAAGAAGTCATTTTATCAAAAACACACCTGCATTTGAATGTTTATTGCAGCACAATTCACAATCACAAAGATATGGAATCAACCTAAGTGCCCATCAATTCATTTGTGGATTAACAAAATGTGGTATATATACACCATGGAGTACTATTAAGCCATAAAAAGGAATAAATTGTCTTTTGCAGCAATTTGGATGAAAATGGAGACCATTATCATAAGGGAAGTATCCCAGGAATGGAAAAGCAAACACCACATGTACTCTCTAATAATTTGGAACTAATCAATGGGCACACATGGTCACAGAGAGAAGTAAAAGCCATTGGAAATCAAGAATGGGGGAGGGGAATGAGGGAAGGTAAAAACCTATCTAATGGGTACAATGAACACTATTTGGGTGGTGGGCACACTAATAGCCCTGACTTAAGCATTATAAAAGCTATGCATATAACAAAAACCATTTGTACCCCATTAATATTTTGAAATTTAAAAAATGACAGAACTTTTGGAAATGAAAGAGTCATTTAGGAAATTTCAAAATATAGCGGAAAGTCTTAACAACAGACTAAACCAAGCAGAAGAAAGAACTTCAGAACTTGAAGACAAGGCTTTCAAATTAACCCAGTCAGTCAAAAATGAAGAAAAAAGATTCAAGAGAAATGAACAAAATCCCCAAGAAATATGGGATTATGTAAAACACTCAAACATAAGAATCATAGGTATCCCCAAGGCAGAAGAAAAAAAAGCAAAAAGCATGGAAACCCAATTTGACGGAAGAATAGAGGAAAAATTCCCTGATCTTGCTAGAGATTTAAACATCCAGATACAAGAAGGTCAATGAACTCCTGGAAGATTCATCACAAATAGGATATCACCAAGGCACATAGTCATCAGTCTGTCAAAGTCAAAGTGGAGATGAAAATATTACAAGGTGCAAGATAAAAGCATCAAGTAACTTACAAAGGAAAATCCATCAGACTGACAACAGAATTCTCAACAGAAACCTTATAAGCCAGGAGGGATTGGAGCCCCATCTTTAGATTTCTGAAACAGAATAACTGTCAGCCAAGAATTATATATCTGGCAAAACTAAGTTTCATAAATGAAGGAGAAACAAAATCTTTCTGTGACAAGCAAACACTAAGTGAATTTGTCACCACTAGCTCTGCCCTACAAGACATGCTCAAAAGTGTTCTAAACAGGGTGGGCATGGTGGCCCAGGCCTGTAATTCTAGCACTTTGGGAGGCTGAGATGGGAGGTTTGCTTGAGGCCAGGAGTTTGAGACCAGTCTGAGCAATAGTGAGACCCTGTCTTTACAAAAAATATTAGCTGGGTGTGGTGGCATGTGCCTTTGAGGTTGCAGTGAGCTGTTCTAAATACCAAAAGGAATGTTCAATAAACTCACAGCTCTTTTTTGTTTGTTTGCTTGTTTATTTGTTTTTGGAGATAGGGCCTCACTCTTTTGCCCAGGCATAAGTGCAGTGGCACGATCTCTCACTGCAATATCTCACTACAGCCTTGAATTCCTGGGCTCAAGTGATCCTCCTGCCTCAGCCTCCCAAATAGCTGTTGGGACAGGTACATGCCACCATGCTGACTAATTTTTCTTATTTTTTGTATAGATGGGGTCTCAATTTGTTGCCCAGGCTAATTTTGAATTTCTGGACTCAAGCAATCCTCCTGCCTTGACTTCCCAAAGAGCTAGGATTACAGACATGAGCCACCATGCCCAGCCAAAACTCACAGTTCTTATAAAACAGTAACACAAGGGAGAATACAAAGCAACTAGGTACCAATCAACAAGTTGACTGGGACAGTATCTCACTTATCAATATTCACTTTGAGTGTAAATGGTCTAAATGCCCCACTTAAAAGATATAGATTGACAGAATGGATTAAAAAACACAACTTTAATATCTGCTGTCTCCAAGAAACCTATTTAACTCATATGAGTCACATAGACTCAAGGTAAAGGGGTAGAAAAAAATCCCATGCAAAGGAAACCAAAAGCGAGCAGGAGTAGCTATTCTTATATCATATAAAGCAGGCTTTAAACCAACAACAGGAAAAAATGACAAAGATGATCATTGCATAATGATAAAAGGATCAATTCAACAAGAAGATATAACAATCCTAAATATATAAGCACCTAACACTGGAGTTCCTAGATTCATAAAACAAATCTACTAGACCTAAGAAATGAAATAAACAGCGACTTTATAATATTAGGGGACTTCAACACTCTACTGACAGAACTAGACAGATCTCAAGGCAGAAAATCAACAAAGAAACACTGGACTTAAATGTGATTCTAGAACAAACAGACCTGCAAGATAATTACAGAACATTCTACCCCAAAACTGTAGAATATACATTCTTCTCATCAGCACATGGAAAATTTTCAAAGATAGATCATATGTTAGGCCACAAAGCAAGTCTCAGCAAATTTTAAAATATTGAAATTTTACCATGTGTCTTTTCAGACCACAGTGGAATAAAACTAGAAATTAATTCCAAGAGGAACTTTCAAAACTACACAAATCCAGGAAATTAAACAACCTGCTGTTGAATTATCTTTGGGTCAACGACAAAATCAAAATGGAAATAAAAAATATTTTAGTTGAATGATAATGGCAACACAAGCTACCAAAATCTCTGGCATAGAAAAAACGCAGTTCTCAGAGGAAAGTTCACAGCATTAAGTACCTACATCAAAAAGACAGAAAAATCACAAATTAACTACCTACAGCCACACTTCAGGGAACTAGAAAAAGAAGAACAAACCAAACACAAAGCTAGCAGAAGGCAAGAAATAACAAAGATCAAAGCAGAACTAAATGAAATTGAAACAAAAAAATACAAAGGATCAGTGAAACAAAAAGTTTGTCTTTGAAAAGATAAACAAAATTAACAGACCACTGGCTAGACTAACCATGAAAACAAGAGAGAATATTCAAATAAGTTCAATCAGAAATGAAAAAGGAGACATTACAACTGATACCACAGAAATAAAAAAGATCATCTAAGACAACTACAAACACCTCTATGCACAAAAACTAGAAAATCTAGAGGAAATGGATACATTTATGGAAATACACAACTTCCCAAGCTTGAATTAGGAAGAAATAGAAATCCTGAACAGACCAACAATGAGTAGCAAGATTCGTTCAGTAATAAAAAAATCTCCCAACAAAAAAAAGCCCATGACCAAATGCATTCACAGCCAAATTCTACCAGACCTACAAATAAGCACTGGTACCTACTCTACTGAAACTGTTTCATAACATCGAGAAGGAGAGAATCCTCCATAACTCATTCTATGAAGCCAGTATCACCCTGAAACCAAAACCAGGAAAGAACACAACAACAACAAAAAGAGAAAACTACAGAACAATATCCCTCATGAAAATAGATGCAAAAGTCCTTGGAAAAAACATACTAGTAAACAGACTCTGACAGCACATCAAAAAAATAATTCACCATGATCAAGTGAGTTTCATCCCAGGGATGCAAGGATGATTCAATATACACAAACCAATAAATGTGATTCACTCCATAAACAGAATTAAAAACAAAAACCATATGATCATCTCAATAGATGCAATAAAAAAGAAAGCATTTGATAAAATCCAGCTCCACTTCATGATAAAAATCCTTAACAAACTAGGCATAGAAGGAACATACCTCAGAATAATAAAAGCCATATATGACAAACCCACAGCCAGCATCATCCTGAATGGGGTAAAGTTGGCAGCATTCGTCCTAAGAATTGGATCAAGACAAGGATGCCCACTTTCACCACTTCTATTCAACACAGTACTGGAAGTCACAGCGAGAGCAATTAGGCAAGAGAAATAAATAAAGGGCATCCAAATCATAAAAGAGGAGGTCAAACTATCCCTGTTTACCTATGATATGATCTTACATCTGAAAAACCCTAAAGACTTCTCCAAAAGGCTCCTTTATTGATAAATAAATTCAATAAAGTCTCAGGTTACAAAATTAAAGTATATGTAACAGTAGCATTTCTATACACCAATAACAGCCAACTTGAGAACCAAATCAAAAACTCAATACCATTTACAATAGCTGCAAAAAAAAATACCTAGGAATACACTCAACAAAGGAGGTGAAAGATCTCTACAAGGAGAACTACAAAACAGTAATAAAAGAAATAATTGATGACACAAACAAATGGAAAAAAATCCCATGTTCATGGGTGTTAGAATCAATATTGTTAAAATGTTCATAATATCTAAAGTAACTTTGAAATTCAACGCAATTCTCAAAATACCAACATCATTTTTCACAGAATTAGAAAAAGTAACCCTAAATTTCATATGGAAAAAAAAAGAGCCCAAACAGCCAAAATAATCCTAAGCAAAAAAACAAATCTGGAGGCATCACATTACCCAACTTCAAATTATACCACAAGGCTATAGTAATCAAAACAACATGGTGCTGTTATACAAGTAGATGCATAGCTCAATGGACCAGAATAGAGAACCCAGAAATAAAACCATACACCTACAACTAACTGATCTTCAACAAAGCAGAGAAGAACATACACTGGGGAAAGGATGCCCTATTCAGTAAATGGTGCTGGGAAAATTAGAGAGGCACATGCAGAAGAATGAAACTGTATCCCTATCTCTCACCATACACAAAAATCAAGTCAAAATGGATTAAAGTCTTAAATGTAAAATCTGACACCATAAAAATTCCAGAAAAAAATTAGGAAAATCTCTTCTGGACATTGGCCTATGCAAAGAATTTATGACTAAGACCCAAAAAACAAATACAACAAAAACAAAAATAAGTAAACAAGACTTAATTAAGCTAAAAAGTTTCTGCACAGCAAAAGAAACAACCAACAGAGTAAATAGACAACCTACAGAATGGGAGAAAATATTCACAAACTATATCTGACAAAGGACTGATATCCAGAATCTATAATGAACTCAAACAAATCAGCAAGAAAAAAGCAAATAATCCCATTAAGAAGTGGGCAAAAGACATGAACAAACATTTTTCAAAAGAAGATATACAAATGGCCAACAAAGGTATGAAAAGATGCTCAATATCACTAATCTTCAGGGAAATACAAATTAAAACCACAGTGAGATACCACCTTACCCCTGTCAGAATGGCCACTATTAAAAACTCAAAAAGCAATAGATGTTGGTGTGGATGTTGTGAAAAGGGAATGCTTATACACTGTTGGTGGGTGAATTAGTATTAATATACCCTCTATGGAAAATAGTATGGAGATTCATTAAAGAACTAAAAGTAGGCTTACCTTCAATGCAGCAATCCCACTAGTGGATATCTACCCAAAGAAAAAGAAATCATTATATCAAAAAGACATATGCACTTGTACGTTTATCACAGCACAATTCACAATTGCAAAGATGTGGAATCAACCCAAGTGCCCATCAACTGATGAGTGGATAAGGAAAATGTGGTATATATACACCATGAAATACTACTCAGCCATATAAACAAATGAAATAATGTCTTTTGCAGCAACTTGGATGGAACTAGAAGTCATTATCCTAACTGAACTATTTCCAGAATGGAAAAACAAATACCACATATACTCACTTACAAGTGGAACTAAGCGCTGGGTATACATGTTTATACAGAGTGGTAAAATACCACTCAGTGGTCCCCAACCCCCGGCCTTGGCCCAATACTAGTCTGTGGCCTGTTAGGAACTGGGCTGCACATCACCACCTGAGCTCCAGCTCCCCCCATCCTGAAGGCCCCCCTAATCTGTGGAGAAATTGTCTTCTATGAAACTGGCCCCTGGTGCCAAAAAGGTTGGGGACTGCTGGTATAATAGACTTTGGAGACTCATAAGGGGACAGGGTGATAGAGGGGATGAGGGATAAAAAATTATCCGGTACAACATATACTATTTGGGTGATGGGTACACTAAAAGCCCTGGTTCACCAATACACAATTCATCCATGTATCAAAAAACCACTTGTACCCCCTAAATCTTTGAAATAAAAACAAAACAAGACAAAAACAAATAAAAAAATAAATAAATTGTGTTGGTCTTTTGGGAAAAAAATAATGAAAAGGATTAGCTGTCTGTAATCATTTCAATGAGGGTTTCATTTAAAATTAGCATCTACATATTCAAAATGACAATAAATTGGCATTTAAAGTCATTTTTATAAAGTTTGTTTAATTCACACTCATAATTCCAAAGTAGAACATTTTCTCGAAGGACTCAGGCTTTATTAGGAAATGAATTAAATGAAATCTGAAAATGAAAATAAATGGTCTAAATGGAAGGAAACAACCAAAAGTTAAATATTGTACTTAAAAGTTCATATTCTTGATATTATGAGTGTTGGTATGACACAAGGAGTAGAATTATAGTGTAATTTAATAATTATGATCCTGCCTTTTATTATTTTATAAATTTATAGAAACAATTTATTAGCTCAAATAGGATATATGAGCCTAACATTTTCATGCACTCTCTCTTAATATTTTACTTAACTGTCAATCTATTTTCCTAATAACTTTTTTAAAGTCCTTTATAGTTTCTGTACATATATCAATAGAAAAATAATAGATTTTGTTTACTTGCTAGTAGAAGTCACTAAAGTTTTAAGCTTTGGAATTTTCATTGTAAAATAGAATAAAAGATTAAAGCGCTGTTTAAAGAACTAAACACTTGGCCCAAAAGAGTTTGTTCATAAAATAATGCTGACCTTTATTGAGAGCATTTTGTAAAAAATCAATTTTATTATATTTGTATTTATTCTTCAAATCCATGTGGCAATTCTATTATCATTAAACATCATAAAAGGAGGCTGGGGCGGTGGCTCAGGCCTGTGCTCCCAGCACTTTGAAGGCCAAGGCAGGAGGATTGCTTGAGGGCAAGAGTTCGAGACCATCCTGAGCAAGCACGAGAACCTCGTCTCTAGCAAAAATAGAAAAAATTAGCCAAGTGTGGTGGCGTGCGTGCCTGTAGTCCCAGCTACTGGGAGGCTGAGGCAGGAGGATTGCTTGAGACCAAGAGTTTGAGGTTGCAGTGAGCTATGATGACTCCACAGCACTCTAACTTGAGCAACAGAACAGAGTCTCAGGGTGGGGTGAAAAAAGGGAAATGAGGCCCAGTGAAATTATGTAGTTGGCAAAGATTACATAGCTACTAAATGGGACATATGTACCTATGTATCCAGGCATTCTGACATGACTTCAAATGGATCCCTGTCACAGGGTCAGTATCTAATGAGGGGCAGCATCTAATGGGGTGCAGCAAAGATAAAGCTGAGGGTCAATGGTGGAGATCATAGTCATTCTGTGACTACTTTTCATAAAAGATAAAGAAAAACAAAAAATAGATCTGCTAGTGGCTTATTAAAAGGGCAGAGAAAATCTCTTTGGTTACTGTTCCTCATACACACACTCCTCATCTTCCTTCTTTGCTTTATTTTTCTCCATAGAAGTCATCACAATCTGACATATTATTTATTTTATGTTTTTATTTGTTTATTATCTTCCTCACTCTCCTAGATTGTGTGCTCCATGAGGGTAAGGATTTTTCAGGGGTGAGGAGTTGGCTTGTATTAAACTGCTCAATCCCCTGGCACTTGGTGCAGTTCCTTGCATATAGAAGGCAGTCAATAAATCTGTGTTGAATTAATGGTCAAAATAATGGGAGATGCAAACACATACAAATGAAAGTAATTAACTAAGGTTGGCACTTATTAGCTTTAGATATTTGAACAATTTCCCTCAATTTGCTGTATTCCCTCAGCACCTTTGTTTCAGCCCCAGAGATGCAGCAGCCTCTGGCAAATACAGCTTCTGACTATCCTTATAAGGTGTTCCTAGTTCATTTTATAAGAGGGTTAACAGGGATTTCTACTTATTTTTCTTCTGTCCTCTTCGAAAGGCAAGTAGGATCCTGCAAATATCCAAATTTCCCTCCTATTCAGTGGTGGATTAACTATTCGTTAATTAATATGAACTCTTCTGAAATAAGTTACAGAGCTAGACATTATTGGATTCTAGAGACGATGTAATCTACATCTATATAGGTTTTGAATCTGTGCATAACACATAGAAGCTCAATAAATATTTGTTGGAGAAAAAGAACTGCCGCAGTTTAATCTTCCGTTGAGCCTAGGAATTTTCCATTCACACAGTTTGTAAGTGATTAGATCAGAATTTGCAGTACACTAAATGTAATGGAGAACTTTGATGTTTAGACGTAGTAGGGATTAATGAGGAACTGGTGTTCTAGGGAGAAGGAAAACATAAGGCCCCACTGGGATTCGAACCCAGGATCTCCTGTTTACAAGACAGGCGCTTTAACCAACTAAGCCATAGAGCCCACAGCCGCAGGTAATGGGATGTTCAATCTGTCCGTCTTATTACATTAAATATTCTTGGCTCAGAGTCTCTGAAGTTCTAGAACAGTTCACCATGAGAAAATGGACAAATTCCAAGAATACTGAAAAAGTTCCACGCAGTTTGAATATTAGGACCGATAATGCTTCAGTTAGTCCAAGGCTAGCCATCAGTAAAAGTCGAGGCTATCTACTTTTTCCAAATGGGATAAAACCTTCTAAAAGCAAACTTTGCTGTTGCTGTACCTTGTCTTTTTAAACATATTCTTCATTTGAATGTCCTAAGTGGGGATCTCTAACAAAGGAACTCCCCTGAAAGACTCTTAAACCGCCGCGTTAGGGCATATGGTGTCCTTAAGTCACCTGCACTCAGCAAGCATTAATTTGGAGGGGAGAGGTCAGGAACGCCAGCCCTTTCCCAAACTGAGCATCACTTCAGCAGCGAGTGCTGTCTGGGCTTATTTTTCTTTTGACCTGATCTCAGCTCACTCTCAGAACCAGGTAGTTGCTGTTTTATTTCATTTCCTTGGGCTGCACCTGGCAAGACCTGGGGATCTGTTTGAATGTGCCCGTAGGCTGGGAAAGGTTAGGGAACACATTTAGGGCTGATTAAAGGAAACTTGTGAGAGTTCGCTGTAATCTCAATCTTGTTTCCAAAATGAACTATTTGAGCAATTAATTCTGAAATTTCAACAAAGATTTATAACTACAGAGCTCAAGGGTGAAAATCAGAAGTCACCTTCATTTCTTATCCACAAAAGCAAGAAGAAAAATTCCGCTGGGATTTAGATTGGGAGTCCATCGGATCTATAGGTAAATTTTAGGGAGAATTGATATCTTTACAATATTTAAACTTTTAATCCATAAACATGGCATAACACTCCATTTATTCCTTTATTAAGTTTATTCCGAGAAATTTGATTTTTATGTTATTATAAATTGTACTTTAAAAATTTCATTTCTATTTGTTTTCACCTAGTATGTAAAAATACAATTCATTTTTATATTTACCCTGTATAAAGAGAACTTACTAAATTTAATTATTAATTTTAATAATTTGTAGATTATTTTGAATTTTCCACAGACACAATTTTAATAAAGGATTAAATTTATTTGACAGATAAAAACATTTAAAAAGTCATTTTCCATTTCTATCTGTTGCTTGAGATGGGCAGACAGTGGCCCATGTAACTAAGTTCTTTTGAAAGTAGACACAACAAAATCTGTTGTCAACAGTCAGTGCAACTAAGTTAACAATAAAAGCTTAAATTGGTTACAACTTTAAAAATTTTAAAATAAATATTTATATATTATAAAAACATTAATAGGGACTGGTAATGTTTGAAGCTAACTCTGCTGCTTCATAAATAGAATTGTAAACTCAACAAACACACTGGATTCTCACACTTGAATCTTATATTAATACAGGCCTTGGGTAAATGACACATCCAGATATTATCACCAAGTGAACAAACCATTGTTAGGCCACCCAAATGGTATTCGTTCCAATGGAGACACCCAGAAATTGGAAAACAAATGGTTAAGGCTCCATTTGTGCTTGATGTAGCAAAATGAAAAGTCCAAATATGGGGGAAAAGAAATATATAAATATGAGAATATAATAAATATGGCAATTCAAATCAATAGAAATAGATGGATTATTCAAAACATGGTGTTGGGCTAACTGGATAGCCATCTAGGGGAAGAAAAGCTTAAATTGATATGCCACCTGTGATACTAAAATAAATTCCAAATAGATATAAATTTTAAAAGTAAGGAATGAAAAAAAAACCCCACACATATAATTAGTAGAAATGCCAAGATATAAATTCGTATACTTTGGTATAGAAAACTATTTTTTTACACAAAATTCAGAAACAATGAAAGTTTGATATAATTTACTACATTAAAAATAATTCTGCCTGAATGTATCTTCATCCCCTAAAACAAAAAGCATAAGCAAAGTGAAAAAAATCAAATGAAGAAGCTGTAAGAAAAATATTTGTAACATGTTTTAAAAACTTAATTTTCCTCATACATAAGTAGCTTCTACATTTCAGCAAAGTCCCAACTCACAGGAAAAATGTGCAGTTGATATGAATGCTGAATTCCTGGAAAAGGAAAAATCAAATGGCTTTGAAAATATGAGAGTATTAATGTTACTGTTAAAAAGAGAAATTTAAAAATGAAACTGTAGAGCTACAGTGAAATAATTTTTTTTAACCTATAAAATTGGCAAACAAAAACAAAACAAAATCAGAAATAAGTGTTTGTGGTAGTGTTGCCTAATGGCACTGAGAGACATTAAATTAGTTTTCTGTGGCTTCTGTAGCAAATTACAGTACTGCCAACTTGGTGGCTTAAAACAACAGAAACTTATTTTCTCATGGTTGTGGAGGTCAGAAGTCTGAAATCAGTATCATTGGTCTGAAATCAAGGTATTGGCAGGGCTGTGCTCCCTCCAGAGGCTCTAGGGGAGAATCCGTCTTTTCCTCTTCCAATTTCTGGTGGATGCCAGCATTCCTTGGTTTGTGGTGGCATCACTCCTATCTCTGCCTCTGAGGTCACAGTGCCTTCTCCTCTTCTGTCTCTGTGTAATCTCCCTGTGCCTCCCTCTTATAAGGACATTTGTGTCGGCATTTAAGGTCCACCTGGATAATCCAGGATAATTTCCCTGTCTCAAGATCCTGAACTTCTTTTGCAAAGACCTCCCCCCTTCTTTTTCTTTGCAAAATAAGGAAATGTTCAGAGGTCCCAGGAATTAGAATGTGGACATCTTTTGGGGGCCTTTTTTCATCCTACCACAGGCACTGACATCTTTATTCTTCCAGTTACAATCTCTGTGATTTAGGCAAGGGACTAACTGGTCACAACTTCAATTTATTTTTCTGTAAAATGTGGATAATATGAACTTCCTTATATTATTGAGAATATTTTATGACTCAATATATGTAAAGAACTTATAATATCTGGAGCTTAGTAGGAGCTAAAAGACACATAACTGTCATTATTAAAATGTTCTGTGCTGGTCAGGGTGTTGAGAAAACAGGAGCTATGGAAGGATAGGATACATTAGTAATATTTAGGAAAGGCGACTAGGACAAGAGCCACCAAAATTACTATCACACATGACTTGATTTACCAATTGCACTTTTAGAAAGTTCACTAATACCACACACTTGTGAAATGTGGATATATGAGTTAATTTATTCCAACATTATTTATATTGTTAAAAGTGGCTGGTGAAATAAATTAAGATATATCCATAAAATGGAATACTATGGAGACAAAACAAAGAGAGAAGCAGCTCTTTCTATATTGATATGGAAATCACTGCAATATACATGAAGTGAAAAAGGCAAGGTGCAATAGAATGGGTTTGGAAGTGTGAGTGTGTATATGCGCATATATATATATATATATACACACACATACATAGATATATATGAAATGTGAGAAAAAAAGTTTCTATTAGCTCGTGTACACGAAAAACATGCCTTGAATGTAACTCCAGACTCTTAATGTGGTTGTGCAAGGGGCCAGGATAGGCTTTCGGTGGACGTACTCCTACATTTTTGTAATTTCGAACATGTGAGTTGCACTTATTTCCATATAAACATTTTTAGAGTATTAGGAGGAATGTGCCCCCTGGAACAGGAAACCTTAGATTTAACTATTAACAACTGGCAGTAGTCCTATTTTTTTTTTTTTTTTTTTGCTTCTGAAGGGGTATTAGTTGCTCTCAAGCTGCTGTTACACCTTTAAAAGAACCCCAGTTTGAGGTCCCAAGTCGCTCCTAAACAAACCTGGCAGCGGTGGGATTCGAACCCACGCCCCCGAAGAGACTGGAGCCTTAATCCAGCGCCTTAGACCGCTCGGCCACGCTACCTCTGGCAAAGCCTTTTGGAAATTTCCTTAATAGTTTAAAACACAGGCTTGTTCTGCGTGTTATTCTTTCTACAGCATTCCTATACAAATGATTCTGTGGCCGTTCCAATCACCGATAAAATCTACAAATAGATGCCTAGTTCGGGAGGTCTCGCTGCAAGAAAGAGACCCGCTTTTGCCTCCTGAACGGCTTTAGATACCCAAGAGTAGAAAAAGAAGCCAATTCCTAGTATTCATCAAACTCGAAGAGAATCAGTCCTTGAGAAAATGATCGCAAGTCACCACGGCCGACGCAGCACCGGGACTTTGAGATCAAGAGTCTCCAATTTGTCAGCTGTTTTTGTGGGTCCGCAGCGGGAAGTTGTTTTTAATGTTTGCAACCAGAAAACAGATTTTCTGTTTTCTGGAACTCGAGTCTTGGTTTGTGTGTCTGTGCGTGTGATTCTTCTTGTGAAAGTCATAGATAGAAACAACTGTGCAAACAGACCTTCTGCTTTTTTGCTGAACGTGTTCATGGCCTTCATTCCCAAAGTTCGGGGGTGGGGGGGGATCAGTTTGCATTTGGTACTGGCCATCACGTCCTCTCCGCTCCCTGAGAGGACGTGCCCTGCCCGCTCTAACACCATAAATGTGGCCTGGGCGAGTTCCTCGAGGTCTTCATTCTGTGGACCCAGCTCAGGCCCCTTATGTCTGTATGTTACCTTCTAGTTACATCTATCACATTTTGTGGTGTGGGGCAGTGTGCAATCTAATGAACTCACGTCTCCCAGCAGTACGTGGTGTTTAAGGCACAGTGGGAAAATCCACTGTATCGTATATTTATTTAATCAATGGTAAAATCCTGAAATGATTTTGATAAATCTTATACTCAGAACAACAGTAAATATATGACATAGCATATATTCTTATTTTGTACCCCATTTTGAAAGTCTAATCTTTCAGAACATTCACATAAACTTGAGAATTAGAATCAATTATTTTGCTCAAAAAGAGAGCGCACAGGGTGCCTTCTTAGCGCAGCAGGCAGCGCGTCAGTCTCATAATCTGAAGGTCCTGAGTTCGAACCTCAGAGGAGGCATGTAACTTTTGTCACTTCTACATACTTTTGCTTCAAAAAGAAGCTTAGTAGCAGAGAAAAAAAATCCCACGCATTAAGCTTTTCAGCTTGAAATCTGGATTCCTGGACTACTCACAGACCATGTAATTATAAATGAGGTTATAGTCCTTTAAGAATTTTACCAGTTTCATTCGGTACCAACTTTTCTTTGTTAATTACACAGTTTTAAAGGACACTGACTACACTGCATTACGTAATATCATTATCTGTTCTTAATACTACAAATCTGTATTAGTTGCCCATTGCTGCTCTAGAAAATTACCACAAATTTAGTTGCTTAAAATAACACAAATGCATTATTTTAAATTTCTGGAGTTCAGAAGTCTAAAATGGGCCTTAGGAGGCTAAAATCAAGGTGTGGCAGAGCTGCCTTCGTTCTGGAGGTTCTAGGGAAAAATCCATTCCTTGCATTTTCCAGCTTCTAGAGGCTAACACATTCCTTGACTCATGGCTGCATCCCTGATCTCTGCTTCTGTTGTCACATCTCTGACTCTGTGGAATCTCATGCAGTTCGATTGATGCGTCCCTTTTGGTGATGGAGATTGCAAACTCTGATGTCTCCCGCCGGGTGGTTCAGTTAGAGAAAACTGACCACAGCCCTGCTGTTGCAGCCTGTTTTTGTCTGCATCCAACCAGAGAACCAACAGGATGGGACTGAGATAAACCTATGCCACCCTTGGTTTGGGTTGATAGGATCATGAGAACTGTATTCCCAACTGCGGGAGACTTCTCCAAGAGGAAAACCCCCTAGAAAACTGTCCATGAGGTCACAACTGCCTTGCGTGTGAAGGCAATAGACACTTGGAAATATGATCCCGCTCCCGGGCGGGATTGTGGACAACTCGGTCCTGTCCCAGTGGCCTTGGAGTCTTTCAAAAGACAAGGGCCTTCTCAAAGGAAGACACTCCTGCCCCTCCTACTATCTCCAGGAATGACTGTGGAGGAAGTGGTGGAGGACTCCACCACAACGTCCAGCTTTGGGGTGGAAACGATAAGATGGTCTCAGCCATTGCTACCCAGGCAGGCTTGGATGGTGGTTGTCTGGTAACGGAAGGCTGTATCTGAAGGGCCAAAAAGGGAACTCGAAGGACAATCCAGGGAAGAGGAGGGAGGGGGCAGAGCCCACCCTCAGAACATTGTGGCTCTGGCTAATGAAACAGGAAATAGACAAAACAGAAATTGATGGGATTCCCACAGAAGATCTCCACCAATGCTATAAGGTGGAAGGAGATTTCTCTAAGTTAGAAGTAAAGGCTCTGATTAGAAGTAGACTTCTGACACCCGGAAATTTAAGATACTGCATTTGTGTTATTTCTAGCACCTCTTGCTGTGTGTACATCAACAACCCCACTCTCAGGCAAGGTGATTATAAGCTGTACACCTGAGTCCCCCCGGACTGATTTTTTGAACTCTTTAGTTGGCTTAATCCAGGCACTTGGGGTTTCTGGTTGAAGACTCATCCTCCAGGGATGCTGGGTCTGGTTCTCCTAGTGACTCTGATGAAGTGCCATCTCAAAACCACAGAGAGGCTCTGTGAGCAAACCATATCCGTGCTGGCTGTTCAGGGGCCCCGTGGAACCCAGCTCTTCCACCATATTGGGGACAGGCAGCAGTCCTGCCAGATTTGATGTGCTTTCTCTGCTATTTCAGCAACCTAGCAAGGCTGTTGGGAAAGGCAGTCATGCATTGCATAGTTGCATAAGGGCATACCTTGGTCCTGGAACATCTTGCATGGAGAAAAGTTCTTTCAGCCTGTGTTGGTCTTATCCTTTGTTTGGGAGTATCTTTTCCTGTTCTGGGCTTGATGTGTGCTTCTTTGTTCTGCTTAAGCATGTGTGTCATATGGCACTTGGCCAACTCCACTACTGTATCTGTTCCTGGCTGGGAAGGACCTGGGTCCATTGTCTGCAACACAAGAGAGGTGCATGTACACTACCTCCCTGCACTGGCTACAGGGTAAGACCTATGGGCCGTAGCTGAGCTTGCTACTGAAGCTGACCATGCTCTGTCTCTTCTCTAGGTGAGTAAAGTGTTATTTCATCCAGTGCCTGTGTGAGTCAGGTCTTTCTTGGAGATCCCAACACCTGCAAACCATGCAATGGGTTGACATCCTGGAACTGATGCTCCTGGTGGTAGGCTCTGTTACCCTCTTTGCTGTTCTCCTCACAAAGGGACTGCTCCCCTTGGGGGTGGTAATGGTGGGAGTCATTTAATTTTTACCTATAGCTATACCTTACAGAACTTAGGCTTCTATCAAAGCTTTAACCTCTTGGTTTCAATTGATTGTATAAGGATGGTTTCAGAAAAGTTGTTTTTCTTCCAAGTACTAAGCATATGTGTGATAGAGTAAGGTGTGGCCCTGGTAAGACCAGAGACCCAGTGGCTGAGATAATGGCAATGAGGACCCCTGCAGAGATTCATAAAAATGGCAAGAAGCTGCAATGTCCAAGGTGCATTTAGAATTTCGGCTCTTGAGAACTCTGAAAATCTCCTCCTGACTTTGGCAGCTTCCATCCAGAAAGATCTCTCCAAGAGGAGCAGCCACTGCCCCACTGATCAGCACCCAAAACAGGCTTCAGGACCCACTTGAGTTTCTCTGTCAGTGGGCTGGCCTTTAAGTCTCCATTGTGGTTCATTACCCCCTAATTACTACTTTTAATAATTATGTTGCGAATATTTGTTTGATTGTATGTGTCGATCTTTCTCAATAAACCTTGAATTCAAACATTGCTGATTGGCCACAGAGGCTGCGGAAAGAACCTGATTAACACAACAATTACAATTAACAGGAAAGATTTGTTTTTCCGATTCAAACTAAAAAAGACACTGAAAGTAAATAGAACTATAATAGTTCACAATGAAAGACAGTCAGCCTCCAATTTTCTTTTTCTTTTAAGAGACAACCTGTCTCTGTCATGCAGGCTGGAATGCAGCAGCGAGATCATACCTCACTGCAGCCTCACACTCCTGGGCTCAAGTGATCCTCCTGCCTCAGCCTCCCAAAGTGCTGTGATTATAGGCATGAGCCACCACACCTGGCCCAGCCACTAATTTTTTTGATACCCCTCACATTCTCCACCTTGGATTCTCAAAAGATTTTGTTACTGAAAGTTCAGTACTTGTCCCTGAAGGCCGAGTCAGGGAGAATGAAGAATGAGGACAAGTGGTTTGAGGAAAAGGAAAGAGAAATTTATTAATTTTTTGGCAAATGAGGAGGATAGTGGACTAGCATCTCAAACACTGCCATCCTGCCTTTAAGCAGAAATACAGGGCATTTTAAAAGGGGGTGTTTTTGGCAGTTGGGCTCAGGTCTATGTGACCAGTGTCACATGTTGTGGCTTCAGGCTATTGTTGTTTAACTATAACTGGTGATTTCAGTGGGCCTTATCTCTGGTGATGACAATCTTGTGACCCTTGTCTGGACAATTCTGTTGCGCCATCTCCTGTGGTTTAAGATACTAGAGAACAAACAGCAAAGAACATTTTTCTGCCCCTTTGATTATGGCCTCGGGCAGGAATGCAGATTTTAATTCCCAAAAAGCGTGGGAGGTTTTAAAGCGACAACTTGAAAAACATTTTGTTGCCCTTTTTCAGACCTTTACCTCTGTTACAGTTTCGTTATCTGATGCACAGTGTGAATAACTTCCTCAGATCTAAAGCTCTTGGGTTGAACTTTTCCATGTGAAAACTTTAATTGATTGAGTATGGAATTGCTAAAAATACTTCCAAAGTAAGTCTCTTAGGTACCTAAAGCATACCCTAAGAGGGAGGATGGAACTTATTGAGAAAATGGCTCTCAGATGGGGAAAGGAAAGTAACAAAACAAAGATGTTGTCTCATGTAAAGTCACTCTTGGCCTGACCCATGAGAAAGGAGATCTGGAATACATATTGTATGGGGCTATATATTGCGTGACTCATGAATGGTCATTGAGTCAAGAGACTTGGACTTTTGAACCCAGTCCCCCACCATCAGTTATTGGCTGCTGCTGGGAATGGAATGACGGTATAATCTACTAGGTGTCTCCAAACAGCTAAGGGCAATTCACTGGAGAAGGTCACAGAATTACATCATTGGGGGATGGTTGTAGTGCCTATTAAAAAATAAACAAAATGGGAAGAAGAAAAAAATTGGGGGGAATACCAAGATCTTGTACTACTATAAAACAATTAGGTGAGTGGAAGATAACCTAGATTTATAATTTTAAGCTGAAGTGGAGTGTCCCATATGTCATCTACTAATTTAGTAGATTTTATTTACTTGCTAGTATAAATCACTAATTTTGTTTTAATGTTTTGTATCAGTTTTCTATGGCTGCCTTAACAAAATTTACCACAAACTGAGTGGCTTAAAAAAACATAAATTTGTTCTGTCATAATTCTGGAAGCCAGAAGTCTGAAACAAAGGTGTGCACAGGGCCATGTTCCCTTTAACGGCTCTAAGGAAGAATTCTACTTTGCCTCTTTCAACCTAGTGATTGTTGGCAATCCTTGGAGCTCCTTGGCTTGTGGCCATAGCTGTGATCTCTGCTTCCATCTTCACAAGGCCTTTTTCCTAGTATGTCTGTGTCTCTGTGTCCAAATCTCCCTCTTTCCTCTTATAAAGACCCCAGTCACTGGATTACAGCCCACCCTAATCCAGTATGACCTCATTATAATGTAAACTAAAATAAAATCCTAAGCCCCCCAGCCAACTGAATGGACCCCCTCTTGGCCAAGGGGATCCCAGAAAATCCTTAAAACTGAGTTGCTGGCCATGAGGAGAAGGGAGGTCAGACACATCTAGTCATCCCCCCTCCCTTTTGGAGTTACTCTTTGGAACAATGAGATGCTAAATCATTAACAGGACCTAAGGCCATGCAAGACAAAGTTTAAACCACACCTGCAGGGCATCAATTTACTTAACAGATCACTTCAGTACAATTATATGTCTGGTGACTTGTCTCTGATTAATAGACTTCCTTATCTGAAAACATTCCAAGTCTTTAGGTTTAGGCAAAGCTTCATTTCTTTAACCAATTGCAAATCAAAGAACCTTTAAATCCACCTCCTATAACCTGTAAACTCCCACCACCCCCTTGAGATGTCCCGCCTTTTTGGTCCAAACCAATGTATGCCTTCCATGGCTTGATTTATGATTTTATGTGTGATCCCTGTCTCCATGAATGTATAAAGCCAAACTGTAACCTGGCTACTTTGGGCACATTTTCTTAGTGTTACTGTCCAACCAGGTTGTATTGCCTGCTGCACAGAAAAGGGCAAATACACTGAGACAGCCAGGGTTGCAGTGGAGAAAGAGTTTACTTCTGCAGAGCACTAAGGAAGAAGATGGGAAAAATTTCTCAAATCTACCTCCCCAAGAATTTGGAAGAAGGGTTTTTAAAGATAGTTTGGTGGTGGGCAAAGGATTAAGCAATCGGGTCTGCTAATTGTCTAGGTTTGGGGTGAAATTATAGGGGTGTAGAAATCATCTTCTTGTGTTGAGTCAGTTCCTGGGTGGGGGTCGCAATACTAGTTGAGTCAGTTCTTGGTATGGGCTGCTGGTCTGGGTGGGTCAGCCAATCCACTGGAATGCAGGGCCTGGAAAATATCTCAAAAACTATCCTTAGGTTTTGAAAAGGTGATGTTATCTATGGAGAAAGTTAAGAATCTTTATGACCATCAGCTATGTGACTCCTGAGTAGCAATTATAGGAAAGCAAACTAGGGGACAGTGGCTGGTTATTATCATTATTTGTATCTGTGTGTGCCTTTGCAAAATTTAGACCCTTGCCACAGTTCTCACCTTGCACCCCTTTATTAATTTGTAAAGGGCAGTTTCATCAGGACCTCTTGAGGCCATGTGCTCCAGACCGTCGGTCCCACACACTTGGCTCAGAATATACCTCTTTAAATTATTTTACAGAGTTTGGGTTTTTTTCCATTAACAATAACTTGATTACTTCTGCAAAGACCCTATTTCCAAATAAAGTCACATTCACAGGTACTGGGGTAAGGACTTCAACATATCTTTATGGGGGACACAATTCAACCCACAATATTGTTGTTGAAACTGCAGGTGGTTTCAGTCTAGGTCTAGTTGCTAGTCACACAAAGATCAAATTATTGAGACAATGAGAATTGCCAAGGAAGACAGGAATTTTTAGACGCCTTATTGGGAGAATGGGAGAAGCTCCCTGATATCCTGCCTCAAATCTGTCTCTCTGATAGAGATCATGGGCTTTTAAAGGAGGGGCCTGGTGCCTTGGGGCAAGTCATGGTGTAACAAGGGGCTATGTGTATTGGCGAGAGGTTGTGAGGGATGGTGAATCTTGGTGTCAGGATGTCTGCCCAGGGTTCTTCAGAATCTCAGCTCCTTTGTCTTGCATAAAATCCACCATTTCTGTGAAATAACTCAAATGGTCAAGTAGTTAGCTAAGAGAGAGGATTATAAAAAAACATATAGGGGTCACTGTAATTTGTTCACAGAGCTGGTTACAACATGCTTGAAACTTTTACCTGTACATTTAGAACAATACCTTAGAAAAGAAAAATAGCTCAGAGCATTCTGAGCTATGTGAGGTACATAAAATCAGGCCCACAGAGACTAGAGTATGGGGCTTCAGTCACACCCCCCACAAGCACGGTGGGGGGAATTGTTTAAAGACATTTTGTTCCTGACTTGCTGCCTCACCCATTATCTTCAAGATCCTGGAATTTGTGATACTAAAGAGCAATGCACAGCCAATCAATAGCTTATGTTATTTTTATGTAAATTCTTGGTTAGCAACTCTGGCACTGCCTCTTCTTTTTCTTTAAAATCCACTTGTAGACTGAGCAAGAGCAAGACTGTCTCTACAAAAAATAGAAAAAATTAGCTGTGCCTGGTGGTTAGTGGCTGTAGTCCCAGCTAATAGAGAGGCTAAAGCAGGAGGATCCGTTGAGCCCAGGACTTTGACGTGTCAGTCAGCTATGATGATGACATTGCCCTCTAGCTGGGGCAACAGAGTGAAACCCTGTCTCAAAAAAAAAAAAAAAAAAATCCACTTGTAACTGCTGCTAATTGACGGTATATTCAGGGCAACTTGAATCTATGCAATCCTCAAGCTTGGCCCAAATAAACTCTACTTATATTAATTTTTCCTCACCTTTTTCTTTTTAGGTTGACATATCACAGAGCAAAACAAATAAATAGATTAAAAGGATTAAACACTTGGCCCCAAACAATTGTTCAATATATAAGAATAATGATAAAAGCAACAATATAGTGAACTTCATTGCTTAGTTATGTGCTGAATAACCTTCTAAAATATTTTATGTGTATTTACTCAAGAAGTCCTCCCATCACCTCTATTAGGTAGGCTTATTACTATTTCCATTTCACATATGAGGAAAGTGATGCCCATGGACCTAAAGCAATTTGCCAAAGGTTCCTTAGCTATCAAGTGGAGCAGCTGAGATTTGAACACAGGCAGTGTGACCTATTTCAACTATTAGGTCCGAGGGGAGAGGAAGACACGCAAGCCTGGGGGCATGGTAAAATACCGTTTATTTTGAGCACCTGGGTGCAGGTGGGTGGAGGCCGAAAAGGGCATCCATCCAGAGGAGGGGAAGAGTGGCGAGTTTTATAGAAAGTGTGGGTGGGGGAGTTCTGCCAGTTTCTGCTGCTCCATCCCAGCCTTCATAAATCACAGTTATCTTTACAACCTCTGGAGTCTCCTCCCGAGCCTGCAGCCTGCGGGGGTCCTTATCTGACTTCTTCATCTGCCCCATTCTGGGGCAGACCCAACATCAAGGTCCCAATTAAAATGAACAGAGGTGAGGTCCAGACAGAGTTAGGGGACATTTTCCAATTATTTTATCTTGCTGCTTATGGTACTTAGAGTAACACAGTGGCCACACTGTGAATATTTTTCATTAAAAATTAAAAAATAATGTTTTCAAAACAGTGTTGCATAAAACAAACAAAAATTTAAAAATAATTTAAAAAATTTGCCGGTGATTTTACCCAAGAGACAGGATGACACTCTGATTATCCTGCTCCCACCTACACTTTCCCCATACATTTTTCCTTGCTTTATTTTTCTCCATAACTTTTAACAGTATCTGATATGCTTTCTTATTTTACAAGTTCATTTCTTTATATTTTTGTTTCACGCCCAGCAGAATACAAGATCTATGAGAGAGTGATTTTTTTGTTAGCTTTGTTCACTGCTGTACTTTGTGCCCTTAGAAAAATACCTGGCACGTGAATGTTAGTGTTTGTTGAATTAATGGATGAATGAATGGGAGACAAAAAGGCATAGAAGTTCCATGAACCCCTAGGGTTGAAGTTAAGCAGCTTTAGATATTTGTCAGAATTCTCCAACCTGCTTTTTTCCCACAGCAACTTTGTCCTAGCTTTGGGAGTTCCTAAAGTCTAGGAAATTCTAGCTTCCAGGTAATCATCTCAAGGTTTTCCAGTTCTTTCCTTAAGAGAATCAACATGTGCATCTAACTGTTCTTCTCCATGTCCTCTTTAAAGTGGTAAGCATGCCCCTGGAAACATACTAATTTTCTTTTAATTTATCTTATTTCATGAAATCAATTATAGAGCTAGAGATTGTTGGAATCTAAAGAGATTTTATATATATCTCTACATGTCTGGGTGCTTTAGTGCTCAAAAACATTTTGCTACAGTTTAACGCAAAACATGAAAATTGATTGATGTGAGGTCACAGGTCACATGCTTTATTCTTTGGCAGTGTTTTGCATTTCAACTGTCATCTCCCTAAGAATTTCCTTTTCAAAAGTAAGGAACAGATTGCAGTTGAACAACTTGTAATGTATCTAATTTTGTTCTACCGCTGTAAGCTTGGTGAGAATTGGGGGGGGATCGGTGGGAAGACGCAGTAAAACTCACCAACATAAAATGATTTTCCGCAAGAGCCGATTTCCTCTGGAAAAAGCAAGGCCCTACTGGGAGTCGAACCCAGGATCTCCTGTTTACGAGACAGGCGCTTTAACCAACTAAGCCATAGAGCCACGTGAAAGTAAGCCTTTGAACTGAATCTATCTCATTTTACTTCGACAAAAGTGCGTTTACATTCAAATATTTTGAAAATATGCCAATTCCAGGGAGGGATATGGCTTCACTTCCTCAGTCTCCTACGGCGACATACGCATACACAGGGAAAAGTATTAGGCAGTTGCCGCGTTAGACAAAGGATGTTCCTATTCCAAAGAAGAGCATTACAGAAAGTCGGGGCTATGCTATACGTGGTAAAGTCCATTAAGAGAAATATGTATATACACACGTATATATGTATGTATATATACATATATTCATTATTTATATATAACTTTAAAAAATCTTTTAATCTTCAAAAGTTTGCATAAAATAACTGGGCCTATGAAACAAGGTAACTCGCTCAGGTACGAGAAACTGCCGAATCTGTCAGAGGAGGCGCACACAGCTCCCGCGTGGAGCCGAGGGGCTGGGCGCGAAGGCAAGCTTCAGCCACGGCGTCAGCCCGGTTCGCTCTTCGTCACGCCTGCTCCACGTGGAGCCTCTCGGCGGCGGTGCGGAGGTGGGGAAGGGGCAGAGAGGCAGGACGTTCCTCAGCGTCAGCCTTAAGAAATTTATTTGATGAACACTTGAAAAATTCGATCAAGAAAAGAGACATTTGTTTGGCCCAGTTTTCTCCCACCCTTTGTCCTCTTCTGTTCCTCCCTGGCTTGTTTTTTTTGTTGTTGTTGTTTGCCGCTCCCCCTTCTTCTTTAAACTCAGGCAGTTCTGAAAATCGGCTCGCAGAAGAGATAACGCGTTCTCCTCTCTAACCCGGTCCTGGCTCGCGCTCCCCGCCCTCCGCCCCTCCCCGCTCCCGTCGCTCCCGCCGCTCCGAGGACGAGCCGGGAGCCCGGCTCGCGGGCTGTGAACCTGATCGTGGCTCCGCGCCCTGGAGAAGGCCCCGCGTAGGGCCAAGGAGGGCCGTGGGAGGCCGGGTGAGTCTGCGGGCCCCGTGCCCCTAAGACAGGCGGGGGCTGGGACGACTAGGGAACGAAGGACAGGGAGGCTGGGACGGGGGAGGGGAGACCCCGGGACCCAACCAGGTCGCCTTAGTGAAGTTGGAGGCGGCAGGATACATCCTCTCAGGGCTCGGGAGGACGCGAAGACACGCATCAAATGCAAACGGACGCCCGCCCTGAATTTTGAGAATTAAGGCCATGCACACATTCAGCAAAAAGTAGGTCTGTCCATACAGACATTTCTTTCCACATCTTTCACAATCAGGACTTTATTAAAAAGCAGGGACTCGAATTCTAGGTGGGTAGAGATGGGAGGCTGGGTGTGGGGAGATCTCTGGTTTCTGGTTGTGCACATTAAAAATAACTTCCCACTGCCAACCCTAAACTCACCTGGCAAACCAGAGACTTCAACTAAGCGTCGTCACAGTCCCAGGGCCGGGTTGGCCATGGAGATTTTCAAGCGTTTTCTCAATGACTGATTTTTCTAGAATCTAACGGATTTTATTCTCCCGGGTGTAAAGGCTACTTCTTTCTTTACACCCAGGGTAACATAAAAGACAGGGCAGGAGGCAAAACTCAGGTCTCCTGGGTCCTAGTTGGATGGACAGAGGGGCAACGAACGACCGGAAATCGAATTCTGGCTTTTATCAGTAGCTGGGAGGACTTATTACAGGGTGGATAATCAGACAGGATGGATGTTTGCCAGATTTTGGCGGCTTGAAGGACATGAAGTTCCCGATGAATGTGTGTTAAAAGGAAATAGAGACAGTATACACAACGTTCATATGTATGTGTCTTTTGAACATTAGAAATAGCTCTACAAGAATTTGCTTTTCATAGAGGTCAAGTGGATAAGTGGTCCAAAGCATGAGGCGAAGGCTCTCATCTCTTGGGGATGTGAGGATTGGCATACCATCCTGCCTGTCATTTTTGTGCAGGCTCTTCGATCTAGGCCCACGGAGAATTCCAGAGATAGGGCCCTTTCAGTCTTGTGCTGCAGTGCTTCGCCTTCCTGGGAATCGATGGTTTGGAAGAGACGTGTATGGGGAAGAAATTTGTCTTTATCATAATAAAGTAAGGGTATTTAAGGTTCAGTTCAAAGAAAAGCTAAGTTTTCCTCGGATTTCCCCTTATTTTTCATATCTTTGGTCAAGATGTGAAGTCCAAAAGGATAGGATTTTATTTTTGTAAAATTATGTGTTGTAACATTATGATGATGATGATGATGATGATGATGATGATGGTTAGGAAACATTTTGACAGGTCCCAAACTTTAAAAAATGTCAAAGCAGACCCTCCTCAAACCTTTACCCCTCCAACTCCCCACCCCATCTCACCTTCCAGATGCAGCCTTACAGGCAAACATACTAATTTTTGTGCTTCCTTCCAGGGATATTTTTTGCATATGCAAGTAATATGTTCCCATACAGAAGCTCCTCGACTTACAAAAGGGTCACATCTGGATCAAACTCATAGGAAGTCAAAAATATCTTAAGTCAAAAATGCATTTAATACCCTGATAAACCCATTGTAAAGTCAAAAAATCATAAATCAACCCGTAAGTTCAACCATCATAAATCTGTATATCATTATCCCCACTTTTTACTCAAACAATAGTGTACCAAACACACTCTTAGGCACTTTGATTACTTCAAGTATCCTGGAGTGATTCACATAGAAAATTATCAAGAGCCCCCTTTGCCTTTACTCTGGTGGCTAGAATTCCATTGAATTCATCCAGTCACTGTTTCGCATACAACCAGTGCTGCTGTGAACAACCTTATATACTGAATATTTCATATGTTTGTGAAAAGTTTCTATCGGTGGAATGGATAAGTCAAAATTAGGTGATGGTAATTTTGATAGATCTTGCATTTTATGCTCACCAGCAACCTTTGAGTACCCATTTACTATGCTATAGTCTGCAGTTTATTAAACAGTAATATTAGCACTTCTGTAGGCCTCACAAGGTGCTGAGTATCTACCATCTTTACATTCATAAAGACATTTAATCTTCATAAAAATCCCATGAGGATATTACCATGTTTACCCATACTTAACAGATAAGAAAACAGGCCTGAATTTTTCATTTAAATAGCCTGCCTAAGGAGAATAGAGAGGGCAATTAAGATTATATACCTATACCTATAGCAAAGGATTTTTTTCCAATTTGATAAATGAAAAGTAGTCCCTCACTGTAGTTTTATTTTGTTTTTTCCTAATATTATGAGATTAAAACCTTCTCAAAATTTTTAAAGCCACTTACTTTTCCTTTCTATGAAATAAATGTCTATTACAATCTTTCTCCATTTTCTGGTGGATTATTTGATTTTTCTTTTATTAATATGTATTATCTCTGTATTAAAAATGTGTGGGTATAATAAGCTGTGAATATTATTTTTTCTTGGCAAGTTACTCATTTGTCTTTTCACTTCACTTGTGAGTATTTTTTTAATCCAGACAATTTTGAAAACTGCCTTGCCATTATTGAGGAAAAATAGAGACTACTCACCAAATAGGGATCTGAAGTGTTTACAGAGGCTGGGGAGAGGTTCTGCCTCTCTACTTAGCCACAGAAGGCATGAAACCACTATGTGGCATTTGTTAAATAATGAGTTTTGCCACTTAAAAAAAATCTCTGAATTCCTGCGGTGAATTTTGTCTGTTTCTGTTGAATTAATTATTTGTATACACACTGACTGGATTCTACTTATTAATATTTTATTTAAGATGTTGATCTTTAGATGTGTGAATTGAATTGTTCTCATTTGATTTGTTTTCTTTTGTTTTTCTTTTGGGTGCTATTTATGTCAGGTTTCAGTGATGCTAATGAGTAAATTGGGCAGTTTTCCACTTATGCCTTGTAACTGCTCAACCCACAAGAATTATCTGATCCTTGACAATTTGACAGCACTCACCTAAGGGAATGAGGACTTTTCTTGGTGATTATAAATCACCAAGATGTTTTCAATGGAAAGCCATTTGACAGCCCCTTCATTTACTTCTGTGGTTATTATTCCATGAAGATGTATAACTTGAGTATATCATATAAAGTCTTTGATTCTCAGTGTCTTCATATGTTGAGAGACAATGATACTAAAAATTAAATTATCTACTGCCTATAATGCTCTAGTATGATGCCTGGCACATGCAAGCCTTCAATCAATGTTATTCATTATTATTATTTACATCAGTATTGGTAATTTATATTATCCTAAATTCTATGTCATTTACTATGCTTAGATTACCAGAGATTATCAGATACAGAGGTATAAAATTGTAAATAATATTTGATTTTTATTTAAAATACATATCTCTTCTCTAATTGTGAATCTATCTCCTTTTTCATTACTAATATTGAATTCTGATTTTGTATTTTCCCTTGACTAGACATTCCACAGGTTTGTATTTTGGTTTTATTTACCAAGAATACTTTCTTAGCTCTCATACCATGTAGGCAACTTTACTCTATTAATTGCTTTCTTCTACTTGCATTTGGTAGGTTTTTTTGGTCTTTGCTTTGCTTCTAACGTGGAATACTCACCAGTAATTCAATCATTTTAAATCTTTCTCATTTCTTAAAAAAAAAGCATCTAAAGTTACACATTTTCCCCTCTGACTTGCTGTAGTAGCATCCCACTGGTAATAATATATGTTGTCTTATTGTCATTCTATTCTACATAGCTTGTAATTTCAGTTGTTATTTTCTCTTTGAGCCAAGATATTTCTAGAAGCATTTGTATTTTTCTGATTGTATTTTGATCTGATTTCTATCCTTGTTTTCTAGTAAATTATTAATTTTCTAAAGTAAAAGACCATTTGATATTTTTTACTGGACTGATTTATAGTCAATTCATGGAATTCATGGACAATTTTAAAATTGGGTATTCTCTGTTTTTTAGGAAGTAATTTGATTGTGTTTATCAGGTCAATTTTGTTGATTATTATTTAAGTCTTTTATAATATTACTTACTTCTTTGTCCACTGGTAGTTCTTGGACTGAGAGTGGTAAATTAAAGCAAATATTAATTTGCGTCTGTCTTTATACTTGTCATCTCCGCTGAATTTCTGCTGAATGAAGGTTGCTGCTTTATTTTATTGAGCATGAATATTAAAAAACAAAAATCCTTATCCACACTTAAACTGTAATTTTTAGCATTTGAAAGTGCCCTTGTTTGTCTCTTTTAATGGGTTTTGTCCAAAATTTCACTAAACATGATATTAAGACCTTGAGTTCCTTCTTTTTGTGTGAGTTTGCCTGATATTTTGTCCTTTGTTTTCAATTTTCCTGACTGTTTCCAAGCCTTGTGGGTAAGTGGCAAGCTGGGGGAAGACTTTGTGACACAGTGTATGCAGGAAACAAAGAGCTCAGAAGACTGGTTGTTGGTCTTCACATTTTAAAAGCCAATGACTCTAATTAAGAGATACTCAGTCTTCCACTGGTGTATCTGGCCATAGCAAAAATTGCAATTGAGATATTGAGCAGAACAAATATATGACTTTATAGAGAAATTCCTGGGGGAATGGAATCTGATTCTAGCCAAGAGCTTTCCAGAGACTTGAATAAAATATGTTACTAACCTCAAAATCTAGTACAAGTGGAAGAATAAGCCTTTTAATGTTGATGCTTTCTAGGTTCCATCTTTGGTTGTCCTACTTTTTCTAATATTCAGAAAAATATTCCATACATTCATATCTTTGAACCCTCCAAAGCAGGCTGATAACTTCTGGGAATAGTGTGATTAGAAAGAATCTGAGTCCTGGTTCTGTGAGACTTTAAAACCTTCCTGTCCTGCCTGAGGACTCTCCCCAAAAGTTTTCTTCTTTTTTTTTTGAGACAGGATCTTGCTCTCTTGCCAAGGCTAGAGTGAGTGCAGTGGTGTTATCAGAGCTCACTACAACCTCAAACTCCTGGGCTCAAGTGATCCCCCTGCCTCAGCCTCCCACGTAGCTGGGACTACAGGCACACGCCACCATGCCCGACTAATCCCCAGAATTTTGTGATCAACAGAACCTTAGTGATTCTAAGTGATGCCTGGTAGGGTATTTATGGGGTAGTGGGTTTATGAACCCAATTAGCTCCAGTTTACCTGACTTACATGACAGGTTGTGGGAACTTCTGGTTTGAAGAAAAAATTCTGTAGCAATACTAGTGCCTGTGATGGTAATGATGATAACCACCATTAACTACTACAACAGACTGGAACTCCTGAGACATTCCTGGGCAGTCTGCCCCCTCCCAGAAGTTCCTCTGTGTAGCTTTCCTTGGGGACTAAGCTCTGTTATAGAGATAGCTTGACAAGGAGAGAAGTGGAAATTTTTATCCCTTGATCCTCTCTTTACAAAGACTTTTATATTATTATTATCATCGTCATTGTTGGGGTGAGGGGAAATTTGTCCTTTCCCCTGAAAGTTCGCTGAAAGATCAACTCACAGTTAAGGCAGATTAATAAGAGAAAGGTTTATTTACTGTGCGCGTGGGGAGAATCACAGAGTGATTACTCAATATCCCAATGAAGTTCAGATGTTTTTATACCTGTCTTTCTGGAGGGGAGGGGAAGTGAGGAGTGTAGGTAATTCTGTTTAGGGGTGACAAATGGTGTTAGGGAGAACAAATGGATGGGGGAAACAGATTGACTTATAAATTAACCTGAGAGACAGGTATTGTGTTTCACATAATTTGGGCCAGGTCTGGTTGCATTTTTGATCTTTTTTCCTGCAATATATTGAGTTAACAGGGAGAGGAAGGGAAGCCAATTACCCCCTTTGATCTTTTGATCAGGTCAGTCCAGTTTGTGCAGATAGAGGGAAGGCCTCTTCCTAGGGCCTGTTAATGTCTACAAGCCATTAATTCAAAATTCTCTTTATACCAAGGAGTCGTATTTTGGAGTGAAATTTCCTGAGCTCCTTTATCATCATCTATGACATCCTGATCTGAACTCCTGCCCCAATACCTGCCCCTCACCTACGTACGCTCACCTCCCAGTGCAAGGAAATTTGTTTCTCGTTTCCCTGGTCTTGGCTTTTTCCAGAGCAATCCTTATTTTCTTTTCAGGGACAGCCTCAGGAGGGCATCAGGACTAGAGAAAGTGGATTTTTCCAAGCGGGGCAGGTGGAGACCTCTCCCAAATACTCAGGCTCAGGGCACTCAGGCTGGAGGCTGTAGTCTTCTTCCTTCATTACTTTAGGAATGTCACTCCCTGGAGTGTTGACTTCTGTACAGCAACTACAGATTCCTGGGTTAGGCAAAACTAGTACCTGGAGAGAATTGTATACATTGTGTCATCTCATGTTCCTATACCCACTTCCTGGTCCTTGGTTGTCCTGATCTGAAGATAGTATCACACCTGGAACCCTTCTGAGGACTGTTAAGATCCATGGAGGCTCTTAAAAACTTCAGAGATTTAGAAGAAACTCAAAATGAAACACACATTTCTCAACACCACTGGTTCTGTAATCTCCTCACTACCCTCACAATTGCCATAGTGGTTAGTAAAAGATTTGTGAAAGTTTCAGGCGTGGTGCAGTGACTTACACCTGTAATCCCAGCACTTTGGGATGCCGAGGCTGGAGGAACACTTGGTCCCAGGAGTTTGAGACCAGCCTGGGCAACATAGCAAGACTCCATCTCTATAAAAAATAGAAAAATCAGCTGGGTATGATGGCACTTGCCTATAGTCTGAGCTACTGAGGCAGGGGATCTCTTGAGTGTGGGAGAGGCGGGGGTGGTGGTGTTGAGGCAGTGAGCTATGATGATGCCAGTGCACTATAGTGGGCACTGATGCCTGGGCAACAGAGCAAGACCCTGTTTTAAAAAAAAGAAGAAAGAAAGTCTCAGATCCTGTGGTTTATGGCCATGGACAACCAGATTTTTAAAAAATCCATTCTTACTAGATTTTGATTTCAAGAAGGCAAAGCATACAAATATTTTGAAAATATTTTCTGTTTCTCATGTGTGTCTACCCCTTATGAATTTTAGGGTCTTAACGGATTATTTTCCTGGTCGTTTCTGGCTTAGTTTGTCAACTTTCATGTTGCTGTATAAATATTAAGCCAGGAACCAAATTTCTATGTAGGTACACAGCAAGATCATGATCCCCATAATGTTTGACATTGCTCACTGACATGTAATCCTCTGTACTTTTTAAGTGCAAAAATATTTTTAAGTGCAAGTACTTATGTTCCGTGTATTTGCAAAAGGAAAGGAAAAACAGCTATTTTATTTCACTTCCTCATATAATCTTCTCTTTCCTTAATATCTGATTTTCTGTATCCATTATAAAAGACTGAATTCTAATTATAAAACAGCATGGGCCAGAAAGAACTTCCCAGCAGGTCCTTTGCACCTCTGAGTAGGAGTTTTGTTACGCTCTTTTCCTTTTATGTGTTTTCAGATTTTTTTTTTTTTTTTTTTTTTTTTTGGTGAGACAACGTCTCACTCTGCTGCCTAAGCTGGAGTGCAATGATGTGATCACAGTTCAGTGTAACCTTGAACTCCCAGGCTTGAATGATCCTCTCACCATGGCCTCCTGAAGTGCTGGGATTACAGGCGTGAGCCACCACGCCCAACCTGTTTTCAGATTTTAACAGTGAGGATGAATTAATTTTATAAACAGAAATGTATGCCTGTTCGTTGTAGAGAGAGAGAAGATTCTTTGAGAAGTGAAGAAGTTTCCTCTCATGTAGAGGCCTGGCCAGGAGACCTGAAGGGGAGGATGGCGAGGGACCTGACACCAAGAGAACACACAGTCACAGCAGTTCTGAGCAGCCAGTCCCACCAAGTGCTTTTCAATGTACCAAGGAAATGTCTAGAGTGCTTTTGAGAAAAACAAAATGCTGAAAAACCAAGTGAGGGGGTCAAGGAAACAGGGACAAAGTGAGAGATGAAGAAGAGTTATGACTGTAGACATAATACGGGACTGGGAAAATACCACACAGAGCCAGGTTGCTGCAGAGTATTTTTTATTTGAGAGTGATAAGAATCAGTTTAAAGTTGGGGAGACTCAGGGTGAGAAGAAAGCCCATCATTCAGGATAAAGGGACATCCCTGCCCAGGTGCCATGACCTGAATGCACTAAGGGACAGGCACCAAGGAAGGCTCTGGTAGGGTCTGACCCAGAGGGGTTTTGGGACCCACCATCATGGAGATGTCCCTCCCTTCATGTGAGGTGAGGTTTCTGCTCTCACTCTGTCTTCAGAGGTTCTACAAGAGAACTACTTGGTGGCAGAAGAATAAGAGGACTAATTAGGGATAGGAAGAGTTTACAACAAGGCATGCCTATATCAGAGGAGAGAGGAGGCTATAAAGGGGACCTAGAGTGTCTTACTGCCAGTTCCTGCTTCTTTTAAACCTTCAGGATGGGGAAAGGATAGATGTCAAAACTTCTGGGGATTGCTTTTTAAGGGGCATGGGTAGTCTGAACCATCTACCCTAAAATATGATTTTCCTCTGGAATAGATTAGACAAATCTGATATTTCAGGATCAGAGAGTTGGGGTTTTCTTTCCCTTAATCTTCAAACACACACACACACGACCATGCATACATATACATGCAAATACACTCCCACATATCCATTCACACAGGCGCACACACACGCACGAGCAGCTGCTTGGGTAGTACCAGATGGTTTGGTCACATGGAGGCTGGGTAGGAAGCGTGGAGCAAAGATGGATCCTTTGTTAGACATGTCCTTTAGGTGATAAGCAGGGTGGTGAATTCTGCCAGTCACTAGCCCTTCCTACTGGATACTGGCATGCTTTATATACTCTTGGATGTCTGACTTGACTGTGCTGACTGGAGCCCGGTGGAACCAGCGCATGACAGGGACTCCATCGGGCCCCACCAGGAACTTCTCAAAGTTCCAGCGGATGTCATGGACCTTCATGGGCTCCCAGAAGAGTTGGCTTGATGAGCCCAAAAGATCAGAGGTTGGAGGGCAGGAGTTCTGGAGCACAGATATAAAAAATAGAAAGATCAGTTTATTTTTACTTCTGTGTGGTCCAGTCTTATCCCCACTCCTAGAGAATCCAGTTACCATTATATATCTTAATATATTAACTACTTAACATGCTTCCAGTCAATTACAGACATTGCAATGTATTATCACCAATATACCAACTACCATTCAAACAATCAAAGGTTATAGAGAGTACAATAGTGAACAGAAAGCATTCCTCCTTTCCTGTCTGTCCTCCATTCCCATGATTTTATCATGGTGCTTCAATAAAAGAATGTCTTTTGTTTCCTTGGGCAAGTCATATCATTTTTACAGTTTCAGCTTTCTTAGCTGAAAAATAATGGGTTGGTTTAGACTAGTGGTTCTCAGAGTTTGGGGCTTCATAGGCCAGTAAAAGTTGAATAACTATTTTTTGGAGATCAATGTAGAATAACTAACATTCATTTTGAACAATAAGAATAATTAAAAGTTTACTATAACCATAAATTCAAAAATTAAAGGATTTTAAAATGTTAGGTTGAACCACATAAGATTGATGATAGCACCATTTTTGAGCAACAAAAAAGGCAATATATATGGTTAAACCCCAATAGTAATTTAGTATCAGAATAAATGCTGGTCTTATAGTCAATAAGTTGAGCTTTATGAAAACTCCCCACATTGTCTTTTTTTTTTCAGTTTGCTGTGGAAGGGTGAAAATTTGAAGAGCCAGTCTTGTTCTACAGACCAGCATTTAGGGATGGGTGGACTAAGAAATCCTTGGGGATCCTTCTATCCTGGTATTCTGTGGTTCTAACATTCTGTGACTCTAAAGGCACTTACCACATGGTACTCTATATTACTGATGTCTATGTGTGTCTCCTAATTAGATGTGAGTTCCTTCAGGGAAGAGACTATGCCCTATTTATCTTTGTTATCTCATTGTATAGCACAGTTCCTTGTACATACTAGGGTCTTGAAAAATGATTATTGAATGAATGAATCCTTACCATTCATTAGGGGAGCTTAGTCCATGTCAGATCTATCATCCATTATATGTTTCCTTTATTTAAGGCCAAAGCTTCACAACAGATATTGCCATGATCCTTGAATTTATCTGAGCATCTCTTTTCAAGGGGTCCAACCCCAATCCTAGACATGAGCCCCACTGCTTTCAGGGCATCTCTACCTGACCAATCCATGCCAGGTTTATGTTCACTCACCTTAAGGAAAGTAAAAACCTTCTGTTCATTTTCTCCATTCACATCCCCTTTTTCAAAGAGCTGGAAATTGGGGACAAAGCCTCCCCCTGGACGCACATACCTGCAATGAATCAGAGTGTTCACAAGAGGATCCAAGTTAAGACAAAGATGGAGAGTAATGGCCACCACCAATTCACCACAACAGGTAATCAGAGATAAAGAGAGAGAGATTGTAGACAGGGAAGGTGAAGAAAGACAGGTCTCAGGGAATCAGGACTTCAAGCAATAGGCTTTATGGAGCCAATAGAAAATTCCAATAAAATTGAAATGCAATAGCTTGAGCTTGGGCTTCCTGGTTCATTTCCGTTTCTTATATTCCCTTCTTTCCCTTGTGCTCCTTTTCCATTAGATCTTCCCTTAGTCTCACCATCAAAGAATCCAAAAGTAAAGAGAATATTTGAGCACTGCCAACAGGGCTAGATTGAATTCAAAGCATCATGATGTTATTCTTCAACCCATTGATCTACCACCACCACCCCCCAGAAATTTCCAGAATGGGAAGGTTTCTAGGCAGAACGAGGAATGGAAATCCTGACAGGGCCTCTGCAGGGTCCCACACAGGCACTCACTTGAGCCCAGAAAGGATCTCTGAGTTCTTTCCTGGTTCTTGTTTTCCAAACTGGTTGCAGGGAAAGCCCAACACAGTGACACCAACATTCCTCAGCTCCTCCTGTAGTGCATTCAATTCTGTAAGTAGAGAATGAATAGCATGGGTAGCCCAGTCAGAAGCCCTACCTCGAGCAGTGAAAGGCCACTGGATTTACCCACTTATCACATGAATAAACTGAGGACTATGAACAGAACGATTCAAGATTACAGAGATTAAGGAGGTAGAGCAAAAACTAGAAGACAGGCTTCCAGAAACTCATCAAAATGGCTGCTGTTTTTCTTGTGCAGTAGATCCCATAACTAGCTGCACTTTACCACCCAATGGGAATTCTTATTAAAAAAAAAACAAAACAGATTGGTTAGTCTTGTGTGGAAGTCCTGCTTGATTCTGAAGAATCCTTCCTTAGTTGGTGGATTGACTGACCAAAAGTACTGTTAAGGAAAAGGCAAACAAAATGGACATTCCACCTTCCCTCTCCTCTCAGTGTCATCCCATGATGATACAACCTGACACTCCAGTCACATTCCCAGGAGCACTCTTTGGAGCTCCACCCTAGGAGTGGTAGAGGGAATCAGAGAAATTCCGAGCCTGGCTCCATAGCATTCTCATCAATTCCAGTGACCTAACTGATGCCATTTCCCTGGAACACTCCCTAGGACCCCAGTTTACAAGCTCCAAACTGCTCTTAACCACTGCCAGGAAACCTTCTGACTTGTCTGTCTAGTCTCGTAGCATTACTTTCATCTCCAGCTGTTTTCAGTTCAGATTTATTCAGTCCCCAGAAGCAGCACCAGTCAGTCTCAGTGAGACTCAGCTCTGCCTGCTGGCAGTTCCCCTCAGAACCTCTTCTTAAATGGAGAGGGCCTTCCTGTTTTTATATAGTTACTATCCATACTCACCTCCCTCTTATCTTTGGCCATCAAGAATATTTCCTTCCTATAATAGAAAAACTTCGCAAACCTTGACTCTAGTCCTTTGGCAAGTTTTTTTAACTCTCTAAATTTCCTCATCTGTAGTAAAATTTGAATGAGATGCTTTTTAAAATTCTCATAACCTAGTTTAATAAATTATATCACAGCAACACAATAGAAAACTATGCCTTAGGAATGAATGAGGAAGCTTACCACGTACTTTTACAGATTAATGTCCAAGATATTTTATTATGCAAAAAAGCAAGGTACAGAATCATTTGTGTATATGTGCTTGAGAGAGAGAGAGAAATATTTGCTTGTGTATGCATAAAAGATTTCTGGAATTTTATACCATAAACTGATGACATTGGTCACCTAAAGGGAAAGGTACATGGAAGGTGCCACTGTTAAAGTCTTTTGCATCTTTTGAATTCTGAATGTTGTAAATGTATTACCTATTCAACACATAAGAAATTTAACTTAAAACCTAATTAAATTAAAACAAACTTAAAAGCAGATTCACATCCCATGGAACTGCCATTAACACATCACAACTTTTAACATTTACCATATTTTTCAAATTTAATTTTCTGAAGAGAAGAAAATCCCTACTTGCTAAATGATACTAAACTGTTGTTTGGGCTCTTATAATTAGGTCCTGAGGTTTTATAAAAATTTAGTCTGTAGCTTTTCAGGTTTTCCTTAGAGTTGATTATACATAAAAATAAAAATATAAAGTGACCCCAAAATTCTTTTAAATGTGTGGATCTTACCCTAATCTGTACTTTAAAGAATATCTTGTTATACATAAGTTTACCATTAAATCGAAAAAATCTTTATCTTCTCTTGGTAATGTGAGCAGTTTGTCTTTTGTTGTGCTTTGGAGGAGTGGTTATTTTAATATAATTTTTTCCTAAATCAAGCAGCACCTTCTGAATGCTAATTTTAAAATGTCAAAATTTGGTGAACCATATGTCTTAAATGCAAGATCGCAATATGCTTAAATTTAAGTGGTATTTAAAAAGGAGAAAATTCTGGGATTTGTTATTATAGAAGCTCCATTAAGATAAATGATAGGACTTTATATTTTTCATCAGTGGGATAGCAATGTCAATGTGTGGAAAATTTTCCTTAAAGCTTGTTCATATATTACTTTGACCTATTTTTCTGTGGTGTTTGGTGCAATAAACCTTTTGAATTTATCTTGGACATTGCTTAAAAGTATAAAATAAAGTTCTTGGTCTGTCAAAAACTGCATCTATCTCTGCATAATTGATCTAGAACTTTACGCTTTTCTGGATCAACAGGAATACCAAACTCTTCCTCGATAAGTTCACAGAAAAAATGGAAAATGCACCTCAGCCACCATAGAAGGTTAGGACCCGTTTGGAGAGATGGAGCATTCTCCCATATTACCAGTCATCCTAAACAGCCCTCACACCAATCAAAGGCTGCTCAAATAGAAAACTTCATTTTTTTCTCCTCTGTCATTTGGAGGTGCCTATAGAAACCAAGAACATTTTCCAAAAGATCAAAGATCAATCCTCTCTCCTGTTGTTATCAGCTCCTGAAAGCTAGGTTCTGGCCTGGGAGTCACAGCTAAGCTTTAGTGTTCTCCTGCAATGAAACAATTTCACAGAACAATAATATCACACAGCATGTGACCATGATGCATCAAGACCAAAACAAGATCACTCCATAATTATGGCTGAACACTGACAAAACATGAACATTGTCCAAATCACAAAAATGACCAAGCATCACCCTATTCTTGCCAATATGAGTGACTACTGCTTCTTTACCAGTTACAGCTTGAGCCTTAGTTTCTCCCACCATATAGATATGATTTATAATATCAAAATACCCAATCACATAATTTTCTTCATTTCCTGACAGCATCCACACCAGAACAAAGCTTCAATTTCTTAAACTCTTTCCCAACTCACCTAATACAGGCTCAGATTCTGTTAATATAGTAAGTCCTTTCTAACACTTCCTTACTGAGAATCTCCAGTATGTGTTCCCTACGCTCTGTGTTCTCCTTCAGGGCACTGAGCAACAATTCAACTTGTCTACTATCGGTGTGTTCCTGGTAGTCTTTGTGACTAAATCCTTGGGAAAGTCTTAGTTCTCAAATCTAGAGATAATCCTCCTGGCATTCTAAAGAGCAGAGAAGGAGCAAGATGTAGGCAAGTAGAGTTACCTGATCCCTTCTCCCACCCCACCCCCTAATAACACATTAGCAAAACTTTCTGCAATTAGAATATGGCTATCTGGTAAAGCTAGTTCCATAAAAGTTGAAACATGAGTTCTTACCAGGATACTGAGCTGCCAAACCTCAATAGGTGGCCACATTGACAAAGAGGACATGCTTGCCTGCATACTGCTTGAACTGGATGTATTCGCCATCAAGGGTGAGGGCTCCATACTCATAGATGGTGCCTGTCACCTTTTTGTTGCAATCCATCTGGAATGTAACAAAAATAACTGTAATGATATAAGATAAACAATAATGCCCAATATCTATGGACTTTTTCAAAGCACTCAAAGATGCTTCATGTAGTATCTTGAAATTCTAAGAACTAAGGAGACCTCTTCAAGTAAATTTTTAGTTAGAGTTGAGGCCATAATGAGCATTTGTGTCTTCTAACTTACAACTCATTTTTTTTGTGTGTGTGGCAGGACAAGTACACTTCATAATATTCTTCCCATTAATACAATTTACCTCCATTCTCTGACACTGCATACCCCCCAATTATAATAACCCATTCCAGTTAGCCCATCCTTTCTCAGATAATATTAACAGATTTTTGCAAGATTTCTCATGACATAAATAAGTTTTCCATAAAATCCTCATCTGTATGTTCTGATATTATAATCCTTCCACCCAAATCCAGGCCCATAGCTTTCTCCTCCTCTGGATCCCATTGAAGGGCCTTTCCTGGCTTGCCAATGGGGTGCTCACTGGTACGTACAAAATTCATCCTTGATACTCCCTTCTTCTCATGCCTATATTGTGGAGAAACAGCACAGAGGAAAAACTTTCTTTCCACAAACATGCCAAGAAAAAAAGGCAGGCAGAACCTGGAACTAAAGGCCAAGATGTAATCTGGTGAGAGAGGTCAGATTCCTGGCCATATGGAGAAAAGTCATAGAATTTTAGAGTAAATTGTGCTTCAAGGAATCTCAGTCCATAAAGGCCTGCCTCATGAAGTAAAGGAATTGCCTGTGGGTGAACTTCCATGGGGAAAGTGGGGCAAGAACCTCTTTATCATCTTACAAGTCTTTAAGTTCTGTCACCAGAACACCAGGCAATAGCTTCTCCTTCACTATCCTTATAGAGAAGGAGGCTTGCCCTAGGGCAGGCCCTTTCCCTCTGTGTCCATACATCTGTGCACATCTGTGCATATACATTTGTCCAAATTATTGGGAATATTAGTCTAAGAAACCCACTATGATGGGTTGTCATCTATGTGTCTGCATTCTCTTTGCCTTCATGCCACCTTACCTCTATGCTAAATAATTTCTAGCATTTGCCTTTCTTGCTACTGTAATAAAAAGTCACATAGAAATCATCACATGGACTGTCATTTGTGTGCTTTCATTTTCCTTGCCTTAGCTCTGGGCTCAACAACTTCTAAAGTTGGCTTCTCACATGGATAACACCTTATGAACATTGATGTAGAATCTTTAAACAATTGCAGACTTGAAGTGCTCAATCCTTCCTATCCGACTTTCAGTTCTGTTCCCATTCGCTTAGGTCTGTTTGAGGAGGTCAGGATACCATAGAACACAGCTTTTCATTCACAAGATGATTTTCTACATCGGGAATTCCATATCCAACAAGGCAGCAGTGGCTGACATAGACCTGGATGTTCCTCAGAGGTTGTCCTTTCAAGTGAGTTGTGATCTTAATACAGCTACCAGTCTTTGAACATTTTATATCATCTTATACTTCACATGAAACCAGTAACAGGTTAAAGCACAAAGCTCAGGTTTGAGGACCTGCACAAGTATGTACTGGGAGCATTTTAGAAACGTAAATTCCTGAGCTCCCCCTAAGACCTACTGAATCAGAAGCTCTAGGGGTGGGGCCCAGCAATCTGTGCTCTAACAAGCTCCCCAGGTGATTCGTACGCAAGCCAAGTCTGGAAATCACTGGGTTACATGATAGGCATTGTTCTCCACCTTTTATAGAGGAGAGAAAGGGGCCAACAAAAGATATATAACTGGTTTACTGCCACCAATGAGGACAAGCTCTTGAATGAGTTTGTTTGATTTTAAAGTTAAAATTTGTTAGTGCCTCAGGGATCTACTCAGTCCCTACCCTGCATCCTAAGACATATCTTTTACAGGGGTGGCTAATGACATCCACTCTGGGAACTTTTCTGAATGGCATCAGGTGATTTGGAGCAGCATCAAGACCTGAGAACAAATCCTCTGATCTGAGCTTTGTCTTTACCTCACCACATCACCTTCCCTAAAATTAATCTTGGCAGACAACCAACCTGGCCTTACGTGTTTTATTATTCCCTGAAAAAAATCTCCTCTTTCCCTGACGTTGAAACTTCTAGGGCACATTCCAGCACCAGTTTTTCTACTCTTTCCTTCTGGGTTTCTGGCTGAGCAGCCTCTCCAAGAGCCACCAGGTCAGCTTTCCTCTCAATCCATTTGCTACATTATGCCTCATTTCCTGGGATCCACTGCCCCAAGTTACAGACCTGCATGGAGGGGACAGGCTCTGTGCTGTCAGGGGACCACCAGGGGGAAGTGGCAAAGGAGAATGCACCGAGGCCCCCACCCCCAAACACATATTCAGTTTAAGAACCACTAGGTGCAGAAGAGAAGATGGAAATAACAGACTGTTGGTTTAAGGAGAGTCTCTGCTGCAAAGGACAGAAGTGTCAGAATTTCCGAAGTAGGGCAGGAACTGCAGCTCTTGTCCTTCAAGAAGAGGAAAGGAGAGAACTCCTCGCATCTCTGGCAGCCAGGTTAGTTATCCTGTGCTGAAATCAGCCTGGATCCCCTGCAGGACACTCACCTTCATATTTTCTGGCTTCAGAGTCTGCTGAGTGAAGCCGACCAGGAACAGGGGGAAAAGACATGACAACTGCCAGATCATGGCTCCTGCTAGGAGGTCTAGGCGATACTGAGGTCCTCAGGGATCTCGGCCCCTTTTGAGCCTCTGGTAGGGACCAATTTGAAGATTCACCCTCCAATTGCAGAGCAGCATTTACCCACCCCACAGTCTCCTCAACCCCACCCCTGCATCTGTGGGACTCCCACGTGTTCTGGCAGGAAGGTGGAGACTCCCCTCTTTGGAACCTGAAGTACTCACTCTATCCTTTCCAAGTGATTGGCAGTTCCTAGGTGCTGGCTCCATAACCAGGAAGTAAAGCCACCACAACTCTATCAGAATCTGTTTTTTTAAACAAAACTATCACGTGATTTGTATGCAAACTAAAGTTTGAAAAGCATCGTCCTAGATGACCATTTATCCTTTATCCTTTCCCCTCACACCTTCATCACTTAGTCAATAGAACACTGCGTTGTCTAATCAGCTGTGGAGGTCTAGTGTCTCAGACACTTTGCCCGGCATTCTGCCCCCTGGAGAAGGACTCCTTCAAGCAGGAGTAGCACAAATGAGGGATGCACATTCACAGTGGAAAGTAATCAGGCAGAAAACTCTAAACTGTGAGTCAGGAAACTTCCCTGGGCTTGAGTTTCATCCTCTGTAAATGATTGTAATCATCTGTGCTCCTGATTATTCTATAATCCTATTTCTTGTAAGGTCCTAAGAAGATAACATCCAGAAAGATGTTGGCAAGTATTTGGATTACTAAAAAGGCACAGAGCTGTTTTCCCTGGCTACCAGCTCTCCCATTCTGCTCCCATCCATCTGTCTTTTCACTGTCAGCTTAGCTTTACTAAACTCCCTTATTAATTGAAGTGAAAAATTCTTCCTCTTCAGTTCTAAGCCCCTGGTCATCCAGCCCCTTCCACCTGCCCTGCCTCTTCCAGGTTCATACAAAAGGCCTTTCTGCCTCTTGAAACTGAAGTCTGGGTGGGATAGAATTTGTGTGAACTCTGTTGGAAAACAAGCTTTTTGTTATCTCAGATTTCTGAGTTCTCAAAAGCCTATAATCTGTGGCCTGATCACTGATCCCTGATTCAGCCATACAGGTCCCCAAGGCCTTTAGGGCAGCCATGCAGAAGGCTTTCCTCTGTGGCACAGGCCTCCACACGTTCCTAAGCTCTTTAGCCTTCTCTCTCGTTCTCAGTTCGCAAAATGGCTGAATCTTTCACTATGAGGCTTTAGAGACCAACAAGTTCAATGTCTGTCTGTGCTACTGACTAGCTCCTTGACTCTGAAAAAGTTAATGTTTTCGTCCCCAGTTTTCTCATCTGTGAAGTCAGGTTAATAACATTATCTACCTTATAGGGCTGGTATGAGAATTAAATGTGATAATAACTATAAAGCGCTTACCCCAGGGCCAGACTCAGGTAAGCAACTAGAGGTGTATTCATACAGCTTCATGTATGAGAAAACTGAAGCTCAGGGAGAGAGATAATACAGCAAAAGTCACGGGGCTACAAATAGTGAAATGACGGTGAACTCCTGATTCCTACTCCAGAGCCCTTGCTCTGGTTCCACGTGGATCATAATTGTGATGAAATCGTTACTGTCTGAGACAATTTGCATCTATTCACCTTGTAATAATGAGCCCTTGAGAGGTGAGGAGACACTTTATTATAGACCTCATCAGTAGGTCAAATGGCCTAAAACCCCAATTTCCTAGGTTTCAGTGTTCCTGTATTCTTGATAAGCTTTTGAGCACCTCAGTCCAAAAACACTGCCCCACTTCAGGGTGTATTTGCAAATCCCAGGGGGAGTTGCACTTATGACCAACCACCTATAAATTGGGTGTTACCACAACCTCCCTGCAGGTTAGAAAATTTGTTAAAATGACTCACTGAACTCAGGAAAACACTTTACTTATGTTTATTTGTTTATTATAAAGGATACTACTTAGGAATAGCCAAATGGAAGAAAAGTAATGGAAAGGTATGGGGGGAATGGAATGCAGAGCTTCCATGCCCTCTTTGGGTACACCACTCTCCCAGCACTTTGATTATCTCCCAACCAGGAAGTTGTCCAAACTCTGTTATGTTTTTTGTATTTTCTTTTATGGAGGTAAAGGAGCTCAGAAAATTTCACTTCATAATATGATTCCTTGGTATAAAGAGTATTTTGAATTAAAGGCCCTTAGAGATCAACAGGCATTGGAAGGGGCTTTTCTCTATCTGCATAAACTAGACAGGCCCATTAAAAGAACAATTGACTTAGCTTCCCTTCCCTGTTATCTCACTATATTGCAGCAAAGAAGATCAAGAATGCAACCTGGCCTGGCCCAAATCATTTTAAACATAATACCTGTCTCTCAGGTTAATTTACAAGTCAATCTGTTTCCCCCCATCTAGTCATCCTTCCTAACAACCATTTATTGGCCTTAAACAGAATTATCTATATTTCTCATCTCACCCTCCCCTCTAAAAGAAGGGTATAAAAATTTCCAGACCTCATTGGGATATTGGGTAATCATTCTGATTCTCCCCATGCACATGGTAAATAAACCTCTTTCTTTTGTTAATGTGCCTTAATTGTGAGTTGATCTTTCAGTGAACTTTCCAGGGAAAGGGGAAGTTTCCCCTCACCCCCACAGAGGTTTCATTACATAAGCATGATTGATGAAATGACTAGCCATTGGTGATTGAACTCAATCTCCAGCCACTCTCCCCTACCTGGAAGGGGGTGAGGTTGAAAGTTCCAACTCTCTAATCATTCCTTGATCTTTCTGGTAACCAGCCCCCATGCTGAAGCTATCTAGGGGCACCCAGCCACCAGTCACCCCATTAGCATAAAAGACATACTTGTCACTCAGGAAATACCCAGGGTTTTAGGAGCTATGTGCCAGGTACTGAGAAGGACAAAGACCAGCTACTTGTTTTTTATTAAACCGCAGGGTCAGACATAAAACTCCAGGGTCTACACAGTAAGAGGCTCTCCACCTTAAGCTATGGTCTGAATAGCTTCATCTTTAGGGTGTAACAGCCCAACCAGGTTCATGCTCAAGAGGAAGCCAATACACTGAGACAGCAGGGGTTACGGCAGAGAAAGATTTTAATATTGCAGGTACCATTGGAGGAGACAGGAGGAAGTTCTCAAATCCATCTCCCCAAAAATTTGGGAGAAACGGTTTTTAAAGATAGTTTGGTGGGCAAAAGGCTAGGCAATTGGGTCTGCTCATTGGTTGGGTTCAGGGCGGAACCATACGGGTGTAGAGATTGTCTTCTTTGCTGAGTTGGTTCAGGGTAGGGGTCGCAATACCAGTGAAGTCAGTTCCTTGCTATGGGCCACTGGTCTGGAGGGGTCAGCCATTCCACCAGAATGCAGGACCTGGAAGGTATCTCAAAAACTAGCCTTAGATTTCACAAGGGTGATGTTATCTATGGGAGCATTGAAGAAGCTAAGAATCTTTATGACCATCAGCTATATGACTCCTGAGTAGTAAGCAAATATAGGAAAGCAAGCCAGGGAGCAATGGCTCGTTATATATCTATTTCCCCTACCACAGTTCTCACCTTGTGGCCCTTTATTAATTTTATAAAGGGTGGTTTCAAGGGTAAGGACAAACTAGAAAATGCAGTCCACACAATTGCAGGAGTTTGCAGGGAAATTAGGGATCTCCAGAGAAACAGAATAAACAGGATATTTATCTATTATGATTTGAGTATTTGTCTTCTCTGAAACTCACGTTGAAACGTAATCCCCAATGTGGCAGTGTTGAGAGGTGGGATATTTAAAAGGTGATTGGGTCATGAGGGCTGTGCCCTTATGAATGGATTAATGGGTTATCACAGGAGTGGAACTGGTGCCTTTATAAGAAAAGGAAGAGAGATTTGAGTTGGCACACTCAGCCCCATTGCCATGTGCTGCCCCATGCCACCTCAGGACTCTGCAGACAGTCTCCATCAACAAGAAGGCCCTCACCTGATATAGCCCCTCAACCTTGGACTTCCCAGCTCCCAAACTGTAAGGAATAAATTTTGTTTCTTTATAAATTACCCAATTTTAGGCTGTCTCAGTGATTCACACCTGTAATCCTAGCACTTTGGGAGGCCAAGGGGGAGGATTGCTTGAGGCCAGGAGTTCAAGACCAGCCTGAGGAAGTCACTGTCTCTACTAAAAATAGAAAATATTAGCCGGGCCTGGTGGCACATGCCTGTAGTCCCAGCTACTCAGGAGGCTGAGGCAGGAGTATGGCTTAAGCCCAGGAGTTTGAGGTTGCAGTGAGCTATGATGACATCACTGCACTCTAGCCCGTGTAACAGAGCGAGACTCTGTCTCAAAAAAAAAAAAAACGCACTCTTTTAGATACTATGTACCAATTAGTAGAGTTCAAGATGGTGTTTTCTCTAGTATTATTATTAATAGTTAGCTTATTCTTATTTTTATTTTTATTGGTTCACTTTGGTCTTAAGGCCAAGAAAACAACCATCTAAGTTTATAGGAATTACTATATGATGTTGGTGCCTAGTTTTGTCTACCCACCCAGGCAGTTGGTCTTTTATATCTTAATTCTATCATTTATCTTATTAGCTATTTTTATCAACTATCAATGATCTATACATTTAATCAGCATACCTTTTGCGTCTTCCATGAAACAAATTATAAATTCATAGGGAGGAAAGAAACCAAGTGCAGAACTTTCCACCCAAACCTAGAGTTTAATTTACTCCTTATTTCCTTAACCAAGATGCTTGTGGTTGACTTTTGATAACCCGTGCTGCCATTCAGTGATCAGCACCCACATATGTTTATAAATCATCTGTTTAAGATATGTCCTAAAAAGTAGTAGTAGCTCCAAGTAGAACTTGTTCTTTAGGTTCCGAAGTTTATTTCCCCACTTTAGAAATCCAGGACATTTGCATGTCTTTCAAGACGTCTGGCATTTGTGGTTGCAGGCAGGAATGATCCTCAGCATGTAAATGCAGAAATATGCACACCAGTTGTTGGAGCCCAGCATTTGTTCTGATTGGTTATGCCCATGCCACACTATTAAATATTTTAATGTCACCTTTAATTGCAGAACAAAAGCAGATAACTTAAGATTTTAATTTTTTAATGTTAAGATCTACTTGTCGGTGTGATGTCCACACTTCACACAGAATAAGAGAGAGCTTTTATTAATATCTCATGTTTAACTTTAAATTCTTTTCATCCTACATTTTTTCTTTTTTTTAGTTTAAGTATGTATTATTTTTAATGGAGAAGAAGCAAAGTACATGCTAAATAGCATTGCTTTATCATTGTCAAGGACTAATATTATTCAATTATTTTCTTCAAGTTCTCTATTTCTCTCTCTATTGTTCCTTTTCTGCTATAATTTAGCTTGAACATGCATTTGTGCACATATTCACCAGAAGTTTGTGCAGGGCTAGTGTCAACTGAAGAAATGACGAGGTTCATAAATTTGGAAAAGAGAGCTTTATTTCTCATAAAGTGTTGCAGCCTGCAGGCTGGCCAACTTGCAGGCTGAGATGCAGTGGCCTTGGGCAGAAGCTGATAGCATATACTTTGAGAAAGTGACAATGGGAACAGGAATTTATGCTGAGCAGGATGGCCAAATATACATGTTTAACAAGCTATAGGAGTCATGAATATTTATGAAAGGAGAAACATGTTCATGTGCAATCAAGCTTTAGTCTCCTTTATTGGGTCCATGTTCAGGAAATGGTGGCCCTCTGATGTGAAAAGGTGAAGCAGAGAACATGAAAACCCACTCTGTGCTTACTTCATAAACTGGTTTAAACCACTCCATAGTTGGCAGTCTCTTATCAGGAAAGAATGCTGGTTAGTTGTAGTGCTTAAACCACAAATAGGGAGGAGTAGATCACGAGATTGGTTTCTGTTTAGCCCCTAAGGAAAAAACCCTGACAGCCCTTAGCAAGGGAGAGGGTGTAATGAGGTGTGTCTGACCTCCCATCCCATCATGGCTGGGAACTCAATTTTAAGGTTTCTCTGGGAACCTCTGGGCTGAGAGGGAGCCCATTCAATCAGCAGGGGTCTTAGAATTTTATTTTAATTCACACTGGTCACATGGAGGCACAAATTTCTGGGAGATCATGGTTCCGCCTATAGAAGACAGGGACTATAAAATTTATTGTTTCCTAGCAACAAGCACAGCATCCATGGCATATAGTAGATTTTCTATTAACTTACCTTGAATGAAAGATTAATCATTCCTTAGAAGACACAAATTTTGAGCAATGCCAGCCCTTGCTACCTGCTATTCCAGTGATCACTGTAGGTCTTCTTATCAACTGAATCCCTGATTCTGAAGACACTGAATCTCATTCTTTGTCCCATTTTTTTTCCCATTTCTACACTTTATATCCCTTTCTATCCCCCATTACTGTCTCCTTTTCTCCCTCCCCACTGTGTACAGGGAAAAATGTTTGGATTTACGATTTAAAGAGACCTGGCTTTGAGTTCTTTCTAGCTACACAATCTTGGGCAAGTTATTTACTTTTTCTGTGTATCAGTGTCTTTTTTGTAAAACAGCACAATAATAGTGACTTTTTAAATAAAGATTAAGTAAGAATTTATATCTGGAAATGCCTGGTATATAGTAAGGGCTCAATGAATGCTAACATAAGTCCCCATTCTTTCTTTCTTTTTTTTTACTTTTTTTCATTTCCCTTCCTGCTCCATTTATCTCTCTCTTGTTTATCCTCTAATCTGTTCTATTCCTTTTCTATTCATCAGTTTTAGGAATCTCCCACCCTGAGTATCTGCAGCTTGTTCCTTTTTATTACAGAAAATTTCAAACATATACAAAAAGTAGGAAGGCACGTAATCAACCTCACATACCTATTACTTACTTCAACCATGGTGAATACAACTCATGGTTGATCATGACAAATTTCACATTATCTACTCTGCAAAAGCTTCTTACCACAGCCACCACCCCTGCACATATACCTATACACGCTGAATTATTTTGAAGTAAATTTCAAACATCATATTACTACATCTGTAAATATTTCCTGCCCTTTCTGGTATTAACCAGAAGAAAGCCAACCTTGTCCCTGGGATATTCCTAAGATGTCTGCAAGGAGTTTGTAGATCAAGACCTGGTGTTTTTCTATTGGCTTTGATGCTTTTCATAAGTTGCCACAGGCCGAGGCGTTGCAAAGTGGGAAGGAGAAGCCAAGCTGTCTCTTCCTCTAATATGTTGTTCTAAATCTGATTCTGATTGCAACATGAATAGAGATTATTGTGGGGGCACAGCTGTGGATCTGTCTAGCCCAGGCCTTATGATTGGGATAAGGTAGTCTCTCCACCTTATTGAGCATCTGCTTCTCAGGTATACAGTTGTGGTCTGGAAAACAAGATCTATCACATATTTGAGCTCAAAATTGATTCTTACTCTTGTTTCCCAATCATCTAGGGATAACAATTAGTCAGATCAATTCCAAAGGTGATCAGAATCTCTCAGAAACTGAGAAAATAAACTATCAGCCTTAGAAGGGACTTTGGTGATTTTCTGATCCAACTCCCTCTTTTTGTAAATGGGTAAATTGAGGCCCATAAAGCAGTGGTATTTTCCCCGTGTCCCACAGTTCTACTGAGTTGTTGGTGATGGTTTGTGTGAGCTGGTGATAATGGGGTATATTAAAATATTTCTTCTTTCCCTGGGAGGAGTTAAGGGTCTGAGTCATAGACTGGAGAATTTCCAGGTGGGAGGGCATCTAGTTTTGAATGGTGTGGGTTACTCAAATTCTTGTAGTTGGGCATGAACACAATGCTCTCCCACATACACCCTCCCCCGGCCTATTCAGACAGAAGTAATAGACAAGAACACTGCCTAGGGGAGCGCACATTATTCCTCTTACCGCCTCCCTACCCCAACCTTCAAGAAGCAGAGTTCTTCCTGGAGCAGGTTGGAGGAGAAAAGCTTGGCATTAGTGACAGATCCTTCAGGAAGTCTGTGTGTCAGGGCCAGCTGCCTCAGTGGAGGCTCAGGTTTAGGGCCACAGCCAGCCTAGACCAGACCTAAGCCCCAAACTTCATCATGTTTGGGGAAGGAGATTGGAAAGCTAAGAACACATGATGATGAAAATTAAATGTAACAGTCAGTGATATCTCTAGAACTTTCTTCTATTTCCAAACATATATATTATGGGGAATTGAGCCTACAGGGTAGAGAGACAAGTGGATTTGAAATAAAAATTCAAGTTTATGGTGTAGGTCTACAGTATTATGAAACTTTGTCCAAGTCACTTTCCCTTTTTGAACTCACTTTTCCATTGCAAATTCAAGCTAATGATGCCTGTCCTACCTCTGTAACTGGCTGATTATCAAGACTAAATGAAATTATTGATGTAAAAAAGGCTTGTGGCCAGGCGTGGTGGCTCACAACTGTAATCCTAGCACTCTGGGAGGCTGAGGTGGGAGGATTGTTGAGGTCAGGAGCTCAAGACCAGCCTGAGCAAGAGTGAAACCCCCATCTCTACAAAAAATAGAAAAAGAAAAATTAGCTGGGCGTGGTGGCGCACACTTGTAGTACCAGCTACTTGGGAGGCTGAGGCAGGAGGATCGCTTGAGCCCAGGAGTTTGAGGTTACAGTGAGCTATCATGATGCCACTGCACTCTAGCCTGGGTCACAGAGAGAGACTGTCTCAAAAAGGAAAAGAAAAAGCCTTGTAAACTATAAATTCTATATAAACACAAGCTGTATTACCTTAAAATGGCAGACTTGGGGGTAGATCCTATGCTTCACACTTACAACCCAGAATAAGGAAAATCCTGGAGACCTGACTGGGCATTCCAGATGCCAAGGGAAATTTTCTGATTCAGGGAAAATAGTCAAGTAAAATCAAAGGGTGGACAAAAATCTTTAAGTCAGATTTGGGTGGGTGCAGAGGCTGTGGTTTGAATATGGGATGATGAGGTGTACTGCATCTCAGAAAGAGTCAAACTTTTTGCCTTTATAATCAAAGGAACTAAAAACAAAAAACCTGGTGTTGAATTTCAGGTAGGGCTAAGTCATTAACAGAGACTAGGATAGGGAGTCTGAAAGGTTTTAGTCTCTAAACTGCCACTCACTAGCTATGTGACCTTGGGCAAGAAACTTATTCTCCTAAGAATACTATCTCAAGGAAAAATTGGAGTATGATTGATAAAAATAGACAGTGGTTGAGCTATATTTATTTTTCCCACCCTAGTCTCCCACCATGTTTAAGATAATGAAGTGTTTGTAATAATAGGATTTTCAAAGTCAGGAAGTGACAGATCTTATGGCTTAATTTAGGCATGGACTAGCTTGTCGGCCTTGATCTATGGCTCAGGCCACTAATATTTCTACCTAAAATCTTGTTTGGTAAAATTTGATAAAATTGCATTTTCTGTCTTTCGGTGGGAATTCCTTTCAAATTTTATATATATATATATATATATATATATATATATGCACATTATGCAAATTATACATGTAAACACTTGAACAAGGGGAGCTGGAATCTCAAAATTGTCAGCACAATTGACCTCCAAGATCAAGAATCTAAATCCAAAGAGCAGTGTTTTGAGAAACGGAAAGAATTTAGCTGTCTGAGAGATTCACAGGGGGACCTATTGGTAGTAAAGACTGGAAAGGAGATTAACTTGAGCACAGCAGGAAAGACTTGACTCCCTGGCTGGAGATTCTGTATGCGATGCTATAAATTGGCTAGCATCACTGGCTGTTTATAAGTGGAGAGATACTATCAGATAATGTGTTTAGCGTTTCCAGTGGCAGCAGGGTAGGTAGGGGAAAAGAAGATTGAAGGGGAAGAGCCTGGAAAAGGGGAGACAAGTAGGAGATGATTTCAGCATTCCAGAAAGGAAATGATGGGGGATCTGACATGTGGCTCTCGTGGAAGGTGTCAAGAGGACTATGTGATACAGGGACAGAGTTGTTGCCTCCAGGGAAACTGACAACGGAACACAGAAACTTGGGAAGGCCATTTGATCTGACTATTGAGGTAGAGCTTATGATGGAAGGTTCCTTTCTACTCTAGGAGTTGGTTATTTTGTGATGAGCAAAGACAAAATAGTGAAGAAAGTAAGGAATGTGTAACAGCAGGGAAGGAGCAGTGTGTAGTAATTCTACCATCACCACATACACGACTTTGGGTAAGTCAGTTTTTCTATTCGAGCATCAGTTTATTTATCTGTTGAACTAACATGGGGTGTTTACTTTGGGCTGGGTCCAGTGCTGAAATTAAATGAATTATTTCCTTTTTTTTTCCCCCTAAAATTAACCTTATGAAGTTCATATTATTCTCCCAGTTTTACAGATGAGGACCAGAGGCACAGAGAGCAACTGGCCAAAGTTACACAACTTGGGAAGAATTGATACTTTAATTTCCACAGTTCTTTGGACTGTGACATAGGAGAGGAGGGCAGGAGATTCAGTGTCTCGGGTGGGAGGTGCCATGAAGAAGGAAACCTGCAGGGCTTTTCAAGCTTTGCAGCTGGGTCAGGCGGCATTGTTTGGGCTCCTCCCCCTAGATTAGAGGCCTCTGAGAAGAGAAAAGATTAGAAATTTGTGATAAGAAAAGGCTCTGTTTTCTAAGAGAGCTCTTCAAGGCCCAGACTCCCCCAGCAGCAAGAGTTAAACCCCACTCAGACTTCAGTTTTAAGGAGGTAGAGGCAGGTTTTTGTGTGAAATTGGAAGAGGAAGAGCTGGTGGAGGGGGCTGGTTGGAAAGAAATTTAGAACTGGAGAGGAAGAATTTATCATTTCGATAAATGCGGACGTTCAGCAAAGCTGCACTGACAGTGCAAATCGTATGGGAGAAGGGACAGGAGTGTGGGAAGAGTGGTAAAGGCGAACAACTCTGAGCCTCTTTACTAATCGAAATATTTTTCAGCATCTCTTTGTTAGTTATCCCCTTAGAGCCCGTTTAGTTGCTGAATCCACCCTTTTCTTGCAGTTCCAAAACGTCAGGAACAGCCAATGCACCAATATTCACCCCTGTTTCTGTCATTCTGCTGTCTCAGTCATCATAGGTAACAGTTGTACCAAATGTTTTGTTGCAACATAACAAACGTTGCCAACTTTCCAGTCTGTAATATATGTTTCCTTGCCACTCCTCCTCTCTAACAGATAGGAAAATGTGAGTGGATTGGGAACAAAAAAATTTTTTAATTAATGTAAGAGAATCCTTGCACAGCCTAATGATGATAAATGCCATAAATTTAAGAATTTAACTCAAGCCTTTGAAACCGAGGTCCAAATAGGGGGAAAATGAGCAATTAATTTTTTAAACTTCAAGGAGCTAATAATCTGATGAGGAATATACAAGTTTTTCAAGAATACAAACTATACATATGCAGTGAGGGGAAGGAGAGTAGAGTTTGGGAATCAAAGGGTATGAATAATAAATAAAACAAGAGAGAGGCCTTGCAAGTACAAATGATCATGTGACCACAGGACTAGCCCAAATTGGCCCTACTCTGTTGGTAACAGAATGCCAAGTTATCTTGTAGGTATAAACAGCCAAAACTACAAGTCATATAGCCTGGGCATGTGCAATAAAAGAAGCTTTGGCCTCTAAACAACATCAGGAACCCCCCCATACCCCCCACTCCCAAAACCAAGAAAATCAGACGACCAGTCTGTGACCAGAACCTGACTGGCAGAACTCTTTCAGAAGCCAAGGGGTTCATTGGCCAGGAAGATTCGGGGCTAAAATCTGCCTCAACATACCTTTCTGTAAATGGTCAAATTTGAAGCCCTCCAATCAGACCTTAAATGTTAGCAAGCCAACATTCCTAAATCTTTTCCCTTGTCCTTTGACCCCTTAAAACTTGCCTCAGATCCCAAATTGGGGAGACAGATTCTCCTGTCTCTTTGCTAGCCAGCCTCACAATAAAGCCTTTCTTTTCTCAAAAGCTGGTGCCATAGTATTGGCTTCTATGTGCATCAGGCAGCGAGTCTATTTGCTCAATAACAGTCATGAACTTAGGAGTATGAGTAACTCACACATTAGCACTGAGGTCCAAAAAATAAAACTGTACTGTGAACATGAGGGAGGAAGGTCTTGGTCAGCCTCCTGTGAGGTCAGTGGGGGTTAAATATGCTATTTGTGTGAGAAAGCCAACAATTCCTGGGGCTCTTAGGTTTGCATTCATCAATTCATCTATTCCAAAATCTTAGCCAGGACTATTGAGCTGTTGTTGGAAACTAGCTGAATGGATAGGAGTTTGTGTGCTGGTTGAGGAGCAAAACATCTTTATTCTTAGAGGAACTTTTGTCTCATTTCCATGATTCTTCTTGGGCCCTGGGGCTTCCAGAAGGTTGAGAGGAGTGCTTGCAACTTCCTGTAAATTTATAATTATTTCAACAAAAGTTACTTACTTTAAAAAAAAAAAACACTGCATTCAGAATGGCAGATCATCATCCAGAAAGTTGGCAACATTAAGTATTCCCCACCTCCCACCTTGTGTGCAAGAGCCTCCTCTACCAGCCTGCACCCAGGCTGGGTACCACCATCCCTTTTAACTTTGTCAATCTGCCAATATCCAGCCTGGGAGCAGTCTGGTAATCACCATTCCTTTTAACTTTTGCCAATCTGATAAGTGCACAATGTGTCTTTTCTTATTTATACTTTGATTATTGGTGAGGGAGAACAGTGTAGCCTACCACAGATGCCATTTGATTTCCTGTCTGGTGTGCATTTTTCTATTGGTCTGGTAGTGTCTTGTTACTGATTTATAAGCACTTGAAAGCATTTGTAAGCACACATATAATGAATGTATTAATGTGCTGTCCACATATATTGTGAATATTTCCTCCACTCAGTCCAGTTTCCTCCCAAAGCTCTTTGAGAGATCCTAGGTGATTCATCCTTTGACTTTTTTAAGACTCAAATAATATTAGAATAGTATTTGCAATATCTAGGTCCTTTTGCGGTGACTTTACTGCAGTGTCTGAGAGGCTGCATCAGTATCCATTCAGGAAAAACAGATAATAATCTTCAAGGACCTAAGAGGGTTTGCCATCACCTTTTTATAATTCTGCCGGGATTTGTATGAGTCCCAGGTCCTCATCGTACTTGTGAGCACCGAGTGCTTATGGGGGTGTGTGTAGGCGAGGACATGGTTTGAGCTCTGTTGTTCTCACGCCCCACTCACATGGCAGGAATCCTTTTGACCCTGTAATTGGCCTATTGCAGGCTTGTGCTAGTCCCTGCCACGGTATCAAAAGACTGCAGAAGTGTGTGAGGACCTCAGGACCTCAGGCCCTCAGACAGGGGATCTGCAAACACTAGTCATGACTGCACAGTTAAGAGCCAGCTGTCTTTTCCCGTTTCTCCTGGCCGGCTTCGTGCAAACAAATCCCAAGTCCGAGAAGATGAAGGTAAGTGAGCTCCAGAGAGGGCACAGTAGGGCTCAAACGTTACTTCTTCTGTCCTGCATCTAGATCCTGCCCTCCAGTTCTTCTTTAAAGACTCTGACCTCTGCTTTCTTCTTCTTTGCAGATTCCCCTAAACTTTTCTTCTTTTCTGTTCGAATCATCTTCACTCCTGTGAATGGGTGATGTTTGGGTTGAATATGTCTGGGAAAAAGGGTCTCCTTCCTGTAATCCTTTCTCCTCTCCTTCTCCAGGTGGAGGCCTGCTGGAAAAGCCTCCAACCACATCAGAGCTGGGTCTGAGGTGTCAGAGCAGGTGGGAACTGACCGGGTTTGGAGGAGAGGCTGAGTTGAGCCATCTCAGACGCAGCTCAGAAAGAACCCCATGCAGAGGAGAAAAAAATTAATGTGGAAGTTTTAGGGATGGATATAGTCTGAGAGTTATCAGAAAAACATAAAACACATGGAAAAAAATAATTGGAGACCTGAAACAACTGGATTTGGAGTCAGGTGTCTTGGATTCTGGCCTCAGTTCTATTCTCAATTCATGGCTTAGTTGCCTTATTGATAAAACATGTGTGTATGGCGGTGGAAGGGGAAATTCAGGAAAAGATTGTAATGAAGGAGATGACTTGGAGGCAAAGAGGAATCATGACATTAGGGACAAGCAAACTTTCATTCACATAGTGGGTTACCACTTTTGGCCTTGGACAAGTCACTTCACTTCTGTTAGCCTCTGCTTTCTCATTATAAGTTTATGGTTATGGGTGACAGTATCTACCTTAGGGGTGGGTAAGCAACAATTATTAGCATTTAATGTGTTTTACAAAATGTAGTTCTAGTGAGATCTCTCCTCCCCCCTCTAAAATTAACTAGATAACCTCCTGGGTAACTTTCTATTTTGAGAACTGATACAGTTTTGATGTTACCCAGTGCTGCCTAATTGGGTGTGGAGACTTAGGGCTGTAGAATTTGCTTAATAAAAGCTGCGTCTAGAGGTATTTTGAGACACATCATACAGACTTAAATAAATGTGGAATAGCAATCAAAATCATGAGTTAACTGGACTGAAAAGAGTCTTCAAGTTCAGTCTCTCTGAGCTCCTGCACCCTAGTACCCAACATGATGTCAGTGATTTATAGGAAGAGATGTTTTCATATAATATTCTTTATATACATGCCTCAGTTTTGCTGGTTCGTGTATGTGCATATAAATTTAGGGAAAGGTTTAAAAACCTGCATAGAAAAAACATCTTTCTTCCTAAGAGTAGGGAGTGAGTAGCTACAACCTGGTATGCTAGTGATAGAATCAGTGGACTTACAGGATTGGAAAAAGTTGGGTTTTGTTTTGTTTTGCATTGCACTTTCTCTGGACAGGGACAGATGTTGTTTGACTAAAATCTTTTCTAGTCCACTGCATTTCTAGGAGTCTAGTTTAATCCCACTTTAAGTCTGGACCTTCCTTATCAGATAATGTCCTTCTCTCCTTTCTCTAGCCAATTCTTTCTTCTTTTTTTCACTGGATGGTTTGGACACATAGCTTCCTTTTCATATTTCCTATCTCACACTCCCTGTATTCCATGAGCAATTTGTAGCAGCTTCCTCAACATAGGGGAAAGATAGGATCAGGATATGCTGGTGAACACTTGTGGCATCAGTACACCTTGGGTACTTCACGGACCCTGCAAGGATAGAGACAGAGGATGAATAAGAGGAGACTGCCTTCTAGAGGGATTTAACATAAGAACACGCAATGAAAATTTCAGGTAGGACTTATTTCTGCTATGTAGAACTTAACAAATGTGAGGTGGACGCCTACTCAAATATGTTCAGGAGATTTGAGAAGGAATGGGGTAGAAGATGGAGCTGATGATGAAGGTGGATATTAGATCCACCTGGAGCACAATGGGGTGAGGTGTGGGGTGTGTGATAGGTTGGACGCTGTCAGACAGATTTCAGTGACCTACTTGCAGATGACTTTAGGGCTCTCCATCTCCTTTCTTGGAAAAGGAGATCTTTTCTCTTTCTTAGAGATCCTTCTACAAAAAACTGGGGTTTCACAGTATTGGCTTACAAGACTATCATATGAGTGAGACAGTGACGAGAGAAAGAAAATTATTCAAGGTTTGGATAATATTAGATTCTAGAATGTTAAACCTAGAAGGCCCCTTGATCTTCTAATAGTAACCTAGATGAATGTCTTCATTTTACTCCTGGGGAAACTGAGGGCCAGGGATGAGAATTGCCCAGGCTTACAAAGGAATTTAATAGTAGAGCTGTCTTCCGATTCCCAAGCCAGAGTTCTTTCCACTCTACCATGCTGATGAGTGGGATAAGAAGTCAGAAGACCGGGGGAAAGAAAAGTAACTAAGATATCCTAAGATAGTTAAGCAATTTAAAATCTGCCCTTATCTGAGATAGTCCAGGCAGGGTACCTTCAATCCAGGAGCCAAGGAGTAGCTTTTCACAGAAGCATGAAAGGTAGTGTGTTTTCCTCTTTGGCCCCACTTACTTCTAGCTTCTCCCATCCCAGTTCATGAATCTCTTCTGTTTTCCATTCATCCAAATATTTCCTGGTATCTTGCCTCTGCCGGGATAATAGGAAGAGAGAGTTAACTGCTTAATTTCCAAGCCACAAGACCCAAGTTTCAGTCTTGTCTCCAACACCTTATACAACTCTTGTTTGTTTTCTGGGTCTCAGTTAATACATGTCTTATCTTTTGGGTGCTTTGAAAGATTAAACAATGCTAGGAATTGTTGTTATTATACTAATATTATCACTTAAAAAAATCTTCCAGATGGATTGCTACAAAGATGTGAAAGGCACCATCTATGACTATGATGCCCTCGCTCTTAATGGAAAGGAATACATTCAGTTCAAACAGTATGCGGGCAAGCATGTTCTATTTGTCAACGTGGCCACCTATTGTGGTCTGACAGCTCAGTATCCTGGTAAGAATTCATAGCCACGTCTCCTTGGGACTAAATTTTCCAGTTGATTATATTCTATATCACTTGCAATTATATTCTAATTCTAACTATGTACCAAAATAAATACTCATAGTTAAGTGACTTCATCCTCCAATGTTAGAAGTCAGCAAATTATGGCCCAAACCAATACTCCATCCTGCATTATCGGCAGTCAGCAAACTATGGCCCACAGGCCAAATCTGGCCAGCCTGTTTTTGTAAACAAAATTTTACTGGAACGCAGCTATATCCATTCATTTACATATCATCTAGGGCTGCTTTCACGCTGTAAGGCAGAGTTGGGTAGTTGTAGAAGTAGTGGTGACAGAGACCACATGACCTACTAAGTCTGAAATATTTACCTCTAGCCCTTTACAGAAAACATGCTGACCCTTTCCCCATGCCCTGCTTCTGTTTTCCCCTGAGATTTCCAGGAGATCAATATATAGCTGAGAACTAGGAGCTCTCAGAAGATTCCAAAAATCTTGGTAAATATAGGAGAGACAATCCATGTTTTTGAGACTTTTCTGGGGTTTTACAGGTAACGTACAATGACAGGGAAAAGGAGGAAAGGAGGTTTATACCTGGAGCTGCATTTGACTGGAGTAAGAGCTGGGAGAGGAGGCTATAACAGAGGCAGATACTCCCTCTCCTACTTTGGGTGTAGTTTTCTCCCTCTCTGTACATTATGCAGGGAAGAATTTTATCTTTCTCATAGTTAGGCAATATAGTTTAAAAACCAATGAACAACAAACAGGATGAATTATACCAGAGACAGATGTACTTCTTATATTTGAAGTAATAAGAACTTCATTTTTTGTTTCTATTAATAATTATGTTTGGAATAGGTAATATTTTCACAAGTGTCAAAATTCAAAAGGAACAAAAACTTTAGAGTGAAAAGTCTCTACTTCCATCCTCTCCCTACAAATGACCAACATTATCATGTTTACAAAACATATAGATTCTTTTTTCTGTTTTTCCCCTGGTTGATAATATACTCTAAAATACAATTTGCTGCATTACTTTTTTAATTAATAAAAAGCTTTTGAGTTTGGACCATTTCATTGTTCTTTTTTAAGGCTGAATAATATTTATTAGACCATAATTTATTTTATCAGTTTACAGGGACTTTAAAAATCAATTTATTCATTTTCTACTCTGCAAATAGCAAATGAGGAAACAGAGGAATAGTTACTCAAGGACTGGAAAATAGGCTTCCTAATTTCTTGTCTCTTCCCTAAAGGAAGTGATTATCTGCAGTGCTGAAGACAAGAAAGAAGGATATGGGGAGAGGTACTGAGTACCTGTGAAAATAGGAAAGCCATCTCTGTTTTTTTTTACAAAGGACTAAGAGGAGATACCAGTTGGCTGAGCTGAATCTGAGTGTGACTGGCTAGCATTTGTCAAGGGACTGAAGGCATTTAGCTCAGAAAGGGCTAACAAAGAAGATGATTATAAAAGTCTGAGCAGACACGTTGCAAAACTTCCTGGCAGTGGAAAAAGGCAATTGAAGCTTGTGTTTTGGCATATCATTGAGGATTTTTAGGTAGAACGCATCCTTAACATCTTGAGGATTGTTGAAGAGTATCAGGATGCACGTCTTGACATTTCTGTGGTTCTCTTTGCCTCTGTCAGGTTTGCTTCCACTCCACTCAGAGTGAGCCAGCCTGTACAGGGAAGAAAAACTCAGTCCTCATTGTCTGTTTATTTTCCTTTACAAAAGAAAGATCCAATCTATGAATTAACCATCCAGGGAAGGCGAACTGATGGGCAATGATGTTCAAACCTGGCTTTGTTTAAAAATTACCTTTTGAATAATAAAGATAACTAAACCCCGTCTCAGAGGAACAGAAGATTCTCTCAAATGGGACCTGGGCATCTCTATTTTTACAGAAGGGCCTTCAGCTGATTCTGATGTGCTGCGGGTTTGGGAAATGCTGCAGTATAATAAAGGGCTTTTGAGTGCATTGTCTGAAGATCTGGTGTCTAACTTCAGCTATGCCACAGACAGTCTCTCTGATCTAGAGGTGTCCCCTGCCCCCATCCAGGCCTCTGTTTCCTTCTCTTTAAAATGGGTAACGCCAGGGAAAGATCCCTGCACAAAGCAGAATCTCTAGCCAGGCCAATATGTTGTTCCTTCTGTAACCACAGAACTAAATGCACTCCAGGAGGAGCTGAAGCCCTCTGGGCTAGTTGTGTTGGGCTTTCCCTGCAACCAATTTGGAAGGCAAGAACCAGGAGAGAACACAGAGATTCTTCTCGGACTCAAGTAAGTGCCTGCTTGAAACGCAATAGGAGGCCCCTGTCCACCTTCCCTCAGTCTGCAGAGGCCTTTCCAGCTCAGGAACTTCCAGAGGAGGCAGTGAATTAGGACTGCAGGAGCATCTGCAAGCCAATTTTAACACTGGCCTACCCTGACGAGAGTCTGGTAGCTTCCAGAGACTCTCTCTCAATCCTGGCTGAGACTTGGATGGACTGTGGAGGAGAGGGAGCACAGAAATGATGAGGGAACAGAGACGGGTTGTGGGATAGAGAGAAATAAGATGAACCAGGGAGTCATCAAAAAATGACCTTATTTCCTCACCTTTCTGCCCTTTCTCATGACCTCAAATCTTCATGTCCTATCATAACCTTCTCCCTCATATCCTGAAGCTTCCTGGGAACATTATGGCTTGTTGTAGGTATGTCCGTCCAGGTGGAGGATTTGTGCCTAATTTCCAGCTTTTTGAGAAAGGGGATGTGAATGGTGAAAAAGAACAGAAAGTCTTTACCTTCTTAAAGGTGAGTGAACTCCCGGCATAAGTCTCCTCCTCTTCCCTAATATTCCTAACACAGGGTTGATGTGGCGGAACCCAAGTGCTTATGCCTGGAGGTGGATTGGTCCTTTTGGAGCAAATCTCCAGATCAGCATGGGATGTGGGTCTAATCTGTTAGTATCTATGGGGCTCTGGCTTCGTGTGGTGGAGAGAGTTGTGTGGAATGACAGCTTTTACTGTGATCGCCCTCTTTTGCTCATTGATATTCATTCATGCAAGGTACATTTAATGAGTGTCCACTATCTATAAGGCAGACTAAATATAAGGATAAAAGATGAATAAGCCACAGTCCCTACCTTTGATGAGCTCATACTGGAGGAGTTAGAAATCAGCAGATAGGATACAATGTGGTAGTACATTTTACAAAACACTGATTTTTAGACATAGAGAATGCCAGAACTGAAAGGACCCTAAAGATCACCAGACTGATTTGTTGCTATATGCTGGACTGTGGACCAAGACTAGACCACATTAAGATTTTTAAATATCCTCAGTAAATTGAAGAAAATAGAACAGTGTAAGGAGGATTTTACAAACTCATCTCATCTAACTCATAAGGCTGCCCTTTATTCAAAGGGCAATTTATTTTTCCAATGGTCTTTTTGAATTAAGTGACGAAATGATGGTGTTTCAAATTTGTTTTCTTATTTGACAAAATATTAGCAACTCAATATTGGTCCCGAAAAATAACTATTGAAATGTTACTGGCGCATGGAACCCTAAGACCTGGGAAACCACATTCTAATCCAAGCCATTTACTGCAAAGAAAAGGAAACTAAAAGCTTGAGAGGTAACATATCCTACCTATGGCAGCATAAGTTTGTGATGGAGTCATGAGGAGAAACTGAAAGAAGGAGCAGACTTTTCTATAACATCTACAACATTCTTGGTAGTTGGCATGGTGGTAATTTGAAGAATTTATGGGGTTTATTAGGAATAACAGAAAATTAGCATATCTAGGTATAGGAGGAAGTAGATTACCTGTGGGTGAAAATATCCTGGATCATTCAGGAGCAGAAATAATGTTATTTCCCTTTTCCATCTCTTTGCTTCAGCACTCCTGTCCTCACCCCTCTGAGATTTTGGCCTCACTCAAATATATCTCCTGGGAACCCATAAAAGTCCATGATGTCCGCTGGAACTTTGAGAAGTTCCTGGTGGGGCCCAATGGAGTCCCCGTCATGCGCTGGTCCCATCGGGCTGCAGTCAGCACAGTCAAGTCAGACATCCTGGCATACTTGAAGCAATTCAAACCTAAATAGGAAAGCAGAGTTAGGAGCAGGAGACATCCTGCTTCTCAGCTAAAGACTTGTTCCAAAAAAATCCATCTTCTTGCCACACTCTCTTCCTAAATGGCCTTCACTTCACCAAATCACCTTCATACTGCCAAATTTCCCATTCTTCACCAAGTAAATTTATATTTGGAAGGCTTCTGCTATTTCTCCTTGCAAGAGTATGTGGGTGAAGAATAAAAGAATGGAAACCCTAAGTCTCCAGACCTCTGTTACAAATTGAATCATTCACATCCATCAAAGGAAAATCATCCTTCCAGGAGAATGGTTCAGCCTGCTGTCATATCCTAAATAACAATGTCCCTAGACATCCTGACTGGGTTATAGTCATATAATCTAGGTTCTATTTCATAACATTTTTTGTCCCCCTAGGACAAGCATGTCTTGTCAGTTTCCAACTCTTTTCAGATCAGTCTTCATCCATGACACCTCCCCTGACCCGCCATTCTCCTGTGGGGGCCCCAAGGTAGAGTGGGAGCAGGAACATTGCCTCATGAGAAGAGAGGGCATCTCCATGCAGTGGGACCCAGAGCCTCTCTCTATTTGGACCTATAAAACTTTCCTTATTGTCTGATCTTTAGTGCACTCAGGTTTTGGCACCTGGACAGCAATGCCCTTTTCTTTTGAAGGATGGGATTTCCCCTCTCAACCCTGGATTCCTCAGCTTCAAAACTAGCCCTTCCACTATGTCCAATAAAATGTTTTCTGCAGCATCTCTGTGGTGGTTTTTTAATCCCATATTTTGCTTGAACTCATTTTCTCTCTCTCCTCCTTCTCACTGTATCACAGATGGTGAATTACCCAGATTACCTGAGCTCCCTGACCGAAAGATTTATCCTCACAGATGTTTGGAAGGTGGTCACCTGGTGGCTCTCAGTTGTCATCCCTCTTCAGGAATGACAACTTGCCTCAGGAAAAGTTTGTCCCTTTTACAGCCTGTATCTAATTACTGGTCCATGAGCGGTATAAAAGCCAAGTCCTGACTGCTCAACTTAGTACAACTTTGAAGGGCCAACCTAGCTGCAGAGACCCCCAAGGGGTAGGCTGATGGCTGTTCTTGCTTGCACTGCAGCCCAGTTTTTCCCTGTGACAAATCCTGCTTCTCTTTTTGCTCCCCTCAAGCAGCCAGATACTGATCCTGAGGTAATGTGCTAGTGAACTTTTTAATGCAAATCTCTATCTTAGAGTCTGCTTTCCAGGGAACCCAACCTACAATTGTTGGTACCAAAAATGTTCTGAGAAAGAAGATGATAAGATGAGATCTCGGAAGGTGAATTATTCACCACCTGGTTGATAATGAGGGGATGGGTGGAGCACAAACAGCCACTGGCACAAAGTAGCAGTGCGGTTGTTAAAACTTTCACCAACATTGAACTAGTATGGTATATACTTGCAGAAGGATATGTACTAGCAGATGCTGTGTATCAGGTGCTTGAGAAGCACAGGGGGATGGTAATTATAAGGTAATAGAACTGGATAATCATTGCTAAAGGAAATTGATGTTTTGGAGAGAGACAATTAAAGGCTGAGAATGATCTGTCATTGAAAGGCTAACCATGACAGTGTGCCTTTATGGAATTGTATAAAGAACCTCTCATGTCCTACAACTTAAAGATACAAAAAGCTAAGGTTCAGGCACAAGACTTAATTGTAGGAATATTATGTAGAACTCCAAAGAAAGTTAAATTCCCAACCTAGATAATTTTCTATACCAAGATCATGGCCTTGGCTGGAAAAGAATAGAACCATGAGACATTGGGTGGAGGCATTAGGTTTGATGTATTAGAACATTCAATTCTCCAGATTTTTCAGGACCGCTGAAACTTTTAGAAGTGGTCCACCCCTCCTTATTAAAGGTTGGCATATCCTTCTTGCTTGAAAACAGTGCAGATGACTCTGTCCTGCCAAACATTATGTGATTCTGCTACCCACTCAAAATCTGCCCCATACAGAACTAGATTCTAAGGGTTCTAACCCAGGAGAGTAGAACATAAAGTTAGATAAGGAGAGTTCATTGATATGGGTGCACACTCCCTGAATACAGACTTTTTACACACTGGCAAGAACCCAACACACTGTTAGGATGGCTCCTGGTTAGAAAAAGAAATGGCTCTCACTAAATGTAGTAGAAATGCCAAAACTGTTGTGACAGATGGCAGAAATAAGAGATCAAAAGTTCAGAAAAGTGGGCATATTAGAGTGGACTTACCATGTAATACTGGGAAATCCACTAGAAGACTATGTATCACAGGAGGGCCAAAGGACATTCGATTTGAAAAAATAAATAGGAATATGCTGGTGAGAGGGTCCATTTTGTTCATATTGTTTAATAACTGTAAGAAAAATTTTTAAAGCTTTCTAAGAAAACCTTCATAGGAAAAGCCTGAAACAAAATACAACAAATGTAAACAATGGATTTCTCAAGATTGGAGACTTGAGAAGATTTTCAAATAATTATCTTATTGCTTTTCTGCATCTGATTAGTTTGTGTTGCATCTATACATTTAAAACAGTGATTTTTCTAAGGGAAATATTAGCTCTATGACTGTTTCAGGGTAACAAAGTATTTTAACATTCTTAGATTAAAAATCAGCGAGGTCCTGGGTGAGGGTGAGAGGGTAGCATTTAATTTAAAGCAGGGGAAAAAAGGTTAGCTGAACTCAGGGAGTGGAGGTTCAGGAAAGTAGCATAGTGGAGATGGAAAGCCCACATGAATCTGAAGCACTGGCAAATGCAGTGGTTTCATACATGCAGAATATGTACTCCTGAACGGAAATTAGACACTGTTTTACATGCAGCCAGGCAGCTTAGCTTCCTGCCTTTGATAAATCAACGTGACTTTCTTTCATTCAAATGCTTTTAATAACAGTCTGATTTTAGAGAAGCCATGGGAAAATCTGAGCAGAAAATCAAGGTACAGGTGACTGCACCCCTCAGTCATCTCTGCGTTGTGAGGGAAAAAGGCTTCAGATCAGCTAATTCCGGGGTTCCCTTGACTGCTGTTTTTAATCCTATTCGTGCAAGTTCCATATCAGCAGGTGCCTTTTGTTCATATTATCTAATACTGTAAAGAACAATATTTAAAAATATTTAATCTTTATCTGTAAAAGCATCTTCACTTATACCTCCCCAAAACCTCACTTTGACTTGTGGCGCCAGTGGTGCAATTGGTTAGTGCAGGGTAATTATAAGGCAGTATACCTGTGAGCAATGATGAGGTTGTGAGTTTGAGCCTCACCTGGAGCACATTTACTACTCTGGCCAGTACATCAAAAAATGGGGAAAGCTTGTTAAGTTTAAGGCCACTTTCAGGAGATATATGTACTGTTGTGACTAACACCATACTCAGAACCTTCTTATGATTTGTCTTAAAATTCCCTGCTGAAGGTCATTTATAACAAATACCTTCCCACTGTTCTTTTTGATGCCTGCCTTCTTCCAACACTTTGCAACAGTGTTTGACAGTTGCTAAAACAACTGTTCACAGTATTCAATTCAATTAAGAAACTGACTATCATAGACTCAGGCCCAGAATTCAGGTACATATAAAAATTAGTGAAAATCCTTCCTCAATTTCTTCACTCCTGTCAGCCTCCTCTGGGATTCATTCTCTCTCTCTCTTTCTCCCCCCTCCCTCTGTTTTGAGACAGGGTCCCACTCTGTTGCCCAGGCTGGAGTGCAGTGGCACAATCATACCTCACTGCAACCTCCAACTCTGGGGCTCAAGCAATTCTCCAGCCTCAGCCTGCAGAGTAGCTAGGACTACAGATATAAGCCACCACGCCTAGCAGTATTGTCATTCTTAATAAGCCCATGATGCCTGTAACTGTGATAGAGACACAGATACTGAGTCTCGAAAAACAAACTGACCCATTACAGTCTTGGAGCTGAGCGGGAAGCCTATGTGTGGGCCACTAATCTCACCCTCTGGATCTTAAACATTATCTGAGACATCCTGGAGACACATATGAAACCCTCTGGCTTTACAGAAGATTTATGATTGCCCACGTGCAAATGTTTAGTATTACCAGTTCTTTTCCAGCTGCTGCTACATTTTAGAGTGTTTACATTCTCCCTGGGCCCATCCTGAGCTGCCCACCAAATAAATGTGGGTCCAAAACAATACTCACAGACCATCTTGAATTAATGCTTGGTAAAGAAGTGATAGCAGATTATTTACTTACCAAGATGTACAGTAGACATATCAATAGGGGCCATTTAACAGTGTTATTTGATAATAAATCATCAATTGATTAATGGCCACAAATCCCTCCTGTCCCTGTAAACATGTCCTTTTGTAATGTGATTTTGCAGCAGCTTCCATCAAGAGGTGGAGTCTATTTCCCTCACCGTTGTATGTGAGCTGACCTTGTGATTTGCTTTGACTAATAGAATACTGTGGAAATGGTGTTGCAGAAGTGATGTAGGACTTCCAAGATTAGGCCTCAAGAAACCTTGTCACGTACCTCGTAAAACCTTGAGACCACTATGTAAGGAAACCTCATTTAGCATCTTAGAGGATGGAAGACCCCATAGAGACAGAGTCCCAGCCATCTCAGTCATCCCAGCCAGTCCAGCTGACACTCCATACATGTTAGTGGGGTGGCACCACCTTGAACCATCCAGTCCCAGTCAAGCTGCTAGATGACCACAAAAAACATGAGTGACCCCAGACAAAACCAGCAGAAGAATTGCTCAGCTAAGCATCACTCAAATTGTTGACCTGCAGAATTGTAAACGAGAGAAACAAGTGTTGTTTTAAGCTACTAAATTTGAGTGGGGTTTGTTACATAGATATCAATGAATGAATTAATGAATGATGGATATAAGCATTTAGCACAGTTCTAAGCACAAAGTAAGAACCTAGGATAAGTAGCAGTTTATTACTTTTTGGAATCTTCTCATTGTCCCAAGCATTGGGTCCTCTCTGTTCTTGCCACAGCAGGGAGACTCCAGAATCACTTGAAATTCTGGGCTATTCATATTTTCCTTGGGTGTAAGTTTTTGAATCCTTGAGTCTTTGCACCAAACTCAGAGTTCCTTCTCTGAAAGACCCAGAGCTTCCAGATCTCTAGAGTGAGTAAGAGGTATGAATGAGTAGGTATGGCTCACATTCCTTGCCTAACTTTGCAAACTTGCCTGCAGGGTCCACAGACCTTTCTAGCTGCACTTTCCCAGTGCTGGCTGTCCTTTTGGTAGGTATGCTGGTTTGTCTTGTCACCTATGACAGGAAGAGAAGGGTTTGGCATCCATATTGAGAACATTTATATATTTAAGTAGTTTAGAGATGCCAGGCAGTCACAGTTGGTAGCTTATTGCTAGTTTGCCTAATATTTTTTTCAAAGAAATTACATAACAGACAATTCTTATGCTTAGCATACTTCTTGTCATGGTGGTTGGAACCTGGATGTACAGGGTTTTTTTTTCCCCCAAATACTCCTGAGGACCTTCCTACTGAGCACCTACCAAGATTAGGACTAGGCCAAACATTTTTTGCTTGGCATTTTAAACTAAATAGGAACAGAAAGCAGCATGTGTGTTTTATTTAGAAATATTGAGTTTAACAGAAGAAACAGTTGAAACTGACAATAGAATAATGTCATAAATTATGAGAGAAAAGGACTTTCTGTTTAGTTTTCTATACTTAGTCAAACTATCAGTCAAAAGTGAGTACGTTATAAAGCCATTTACAGAGACACTGTCTCAGAAAACCCCTCGAGGTTGTTCTTCATCAAAGGCAATATAAGACTCAAAAAAATGAAAACATGGGGATCCAAAACAGGACTAAGGCAAAGTACATCCCCAGGTTGATGAAAGAAAAGCCACAGGAAGACACTTGTGTAGCATGCCTAGAGAACAATCAGTCTAGATTAAAGCAGGAGGACAAGGGCTCCAGAGAGGAGATCACTAAGAAAAATATTAAAATTGATAGGTTCTTGGAGATGTTTCACCATATTGAGAGTTGCTTCAATTCCTGGAAAATCAATTCAGAATGAATTGGTTATAGGATCATAAAAAATAAAGAAAAAGTACAAGACAGTTAATTTAATAACATTGCAGAAAACTAAAAGGCATAAGAAAAGAAATATAATCACACTACTACATGACTCAGCTGTGAATAATTTTTTATAACCAGTAAACTCCAAATATAAAATTATGATGAAATTAAATAAGAAGGATGAGGGAACAGAAATGTAGATGGAGGTGTTATTGAAACTGAAAGAGGGTTTTAGCCTACATCCATCACACAAAGATCCAATTATTGAGTCAATGAGGATTGCCAAGGAAGAAAGGGCTTTTTAAAACTAAAAATGTCGTGTTGGGAGAATGGGAGAAGCTGCTTTCAATCCATCTCTCCAACTAATGGAGATCATGGGCTTTTAAAGGAGGGGCCATGTGCTTTGGGGCAGGACATAGTGTAACTAATAAGGGCTACATTGAGGGCAGGTTGTGGGGGACAGTGAGTCTTGCTGTCAGGAAGTCTGCCCAGGGGCCTTCAGAATCTCAACTCCTTTGTCTTGTAGGAAATCCACCATTTCTGGAAAACAACTCAAAAGGTCAAGTAGTTAGGTAACAGAGAGGATTGGAAAAAACATAAAGGGGTCATCGAAATTTGTTCATAGAACTGGTTACAGAGGGATGAATAATGTAAGAGAGGTATCTCCAGAGATCAACTTCCAGCATGACAGTGAGAGAAGCCCTGCAGATCTGTTTCCAAATGAAACTGGTGAAAATTATTTTTTTAAAAATCGACGATTTAAAGTCTCTGGAAAAGGTCCTAAGGACATACAGTAAATGAAGAAATGTCTATTCAAAAAAATCTACTAAAATTAGTCTGTGGTATTTGAACCAGTGCCATGGTCTGAATGTGTCCCTCCAAAATTCACGTTGAAATTTAATCACCAATATGATCGTACTAAAAGGTCTTAAGCAGGTGATTAAGTAATGAGAGTTTTATTTAGGAAAGTTGTTTAACAGAAGTTATGAGCCCTCAAGAATGGGATTAGTGACCTTATAAAAGAGGTGTGGGGGAGTTCTTCACCCCTTCCGCCTTTCTGCCATGTGAGGATGCAGCAAGAGACACCATCTTTGCAGCAAAGAACAAGTCCTCGCCAGACACTGAATCTGCTGGTTCCTTAATTTTTGACTTCTCAGCCACCAGAACTGTAAGAAATAAATTTCTGTTGTTTATAAATTACTCGGTCTAAAGTATTTTTGTTATAACAGCCCAAACAGACTAAGACAACCAAGATTGCTTCCTCCCTCTCCCCCTCCCAGCTCAGTGAGATGAAAACTCCATTACGAAGCAGTGCAATGAAGAACACAGGCCTCCCTTACTCCCCAGCTCTGTCTGAGGGCCATTATCCTGGGAGGGGTATGGCATCAGCATTTTTTATCCCGTGCCCAGCTACTGATTGCTGAGGTTCCAGTGATTGTAGCTGAGAAGTGGTAGCTCCCTTTTCTACCCAAACCCCTCTCATGGAATGGAGGCTCTATCTTGGGTGTGGTACCACTGTGGATATTGGGGCCCCAATCACCCTTGTCCCAGCAAGTAAGGCAGTGGTTCCATGCTGGTAGAGTAGTTCCAAGCTCAGAGTAGCTTACCTACTAAAGGAGAGGTGTTACTCAGAGAAAAGCGTGAATTGTCCCTATCTTCAGCTTCAAAGCCTTAGCTCAGAGATTTTGCCAGGGGAGAAGGCCATAAAATACATAGCTCCTAATCTCTTCCCAAAATAACTGACTTTTTTTGCAACAGAGAATGGAAAACTTCAAGCCTAAGGGTGATCTCAAAAACAGTGAAGGCTGTGGTAAATTCATTGGAGATATAGGCTAATCTGTAAACCACCTGATTTGCAATGGAGAATCAAACACTGACCTCAAAAACTCTTCCTTCAAGGAACCAGAATTTGATTGGATTGCTCTGTAGAGTAATCTATATCCCAGGGTGTTGTTAAAACCAATAGAACAATGAACCACCAGGAAGATAACAATTATAAACATATCTATACCTAATGACAGAGCACCAAAATCCATGAAGCAAAAACTTAAATGAAGGGAGAAGTAGACAATTCAACAGTAATGGTTAGAGATTTTAATACCTTACTTTCAATAATGGGTAGAACTACTAGGCAGAAGACCAGCAAGGAAATAGAAGACTTAAGTAACACTATAAACTAACTAGACCTAACAGACATCTATAGAACACTCTACCCAACAACACCAGAATATACATTCATCTCAAGTACACACTAGACATTCTCCAGGATAGACCACAGAACAAAAAAGACATAAGACACATGATGGTAAAACAAACCTTGATACATTTAAAGGAATCAAAATAATACAAAGTATTTTCACCATCCACAATGTATGAGGTTAGAAATTAATAACAAAGAAGTTGAGGGAGCTCACAAATATGTGGAAATTAAACATCACACTTTTATTTTTTTAATTTTTTTTCAAGTCTTTAAAATAACCTTTATTTTTTTTAAAGTTAATATATGCAGTATAGGAAACTGAAAAACACAAGAAGCAAAGAACAAAGCCATCCACAATCACAAGCAGTTTAGTTTGACGTGTCCTTCTAGATCCTGAGTGTGCACACACCACATCCAATTTTACGGGATTGAGACCGTGCAGTATGTGTCACGCTTTTTCACACATCACGAATATTTACCAATCCAAAATCCCAAAGCTACGAGTATTTTGATAACCAAGAATACACTACACCAACTCAGTCTGTTAGGAAAAAATGTAATCCTGCCTTTCTTGGGACAAAAATTTCACAGAAGACAAAAATGGCAACAGGCCTCTAGATAAAAGTATTGGCAGAGTTCTGATTAAAATACTGCATTTCCTTAGTGCTCAATTTAAACTCAAACATAAAGCAACAGAGAACACTAAGTGTAATGTTTCTAAGAGAATTCATTATCAGATCTATACCATTAAAATATTAGCAAGAAGGTTTGTTTCTATTGAATTACTTTATATTCTTATAATATAGCCAAAAGAGATGCACATACATCAATGGCTACCGTCAAAATGTAAATCTGAACACATCTGCATACATCTCTCCTTTCATACTTCCTTCTGCCCCTCTGCTGCTAACCTAATGAACAAGTCCTGATATACACTGCTCAGAGGTGGTTTAACAATTGCATGTCCAAGATGCATCTTTTCTATCAACTGTAACAAAACAATACTCACAAAATGGCAAATTCACTAGTTCTACTTTTTATCATACATCATTACCTCAGAACATCTCCAAAGCTTAGATGTTGCAAAATAATGAACTTTGTCCACAATAAACACAGATAGTTTACTAAAAATGCACATATAGACCTATGGTTATAATCTAAAACCGTCTTCTAGATATGGAGATACTAGCAAAGAGCCCTTCCCTTCACCCTTCCTCTTCTTCCTCTTCCCCGACTCCAGTGACTAAGTACAGGACTACCTCTAGCTCCAAGAGGTGGATTAACAAAGGTCACTCCCAGAAGACAATCCTTCCTAAAAACTAACAAAAGGACAAATATAAAGGGTTTATTTTACTACCTCTACTTTTAACATACTTTGAGCATTAGGATTTGTTTATCCTTTAATACACAGCAATATTAACTAAAATACACATATAGAACAATGGTTAAGCAATCTGAAACTAATCTAATCTAATGCACAGAACGCTTCTCTGCATACTTCCTCTTCCTCTCCCCCCACCACCCAGTGACAGTCAGCATACTCTCCAAGGCATCATGTTTAACAATTCCATTCCCCAAATGCAACCACTCCTATGAAATAACAAAAAACACTTAAAGGGTAATACTTTAGCCCTCTACTTTAACATGTTATGCACTTTCAAACATCTAGAAAGACTAGATGTTTCAAATAGGACTTAAGTTTTTTTCCACTATACACAGTAGCATTGAATAAACAGTGCACACTCATAACAAAAGCTATAATTTCAAAGTGTCCTCTAAATAGCAACATTCTGGCCTAGAACCCTTCCCCTTCCTACCCTCTACCAACCCAGTGGACAGGTCTAAGCATCTGTAATGCTTAGAGGGGATTTTAACAATTTCACTTCCATAAGTGTTTTTAAGAACGGTCTTTCCTATGAATTTTAACTCAAAGTCTACTCAGTGTATTAGTTTACTAAACTCTACTTTTGTCACATACTGGCAACCTGTTTAACTAGAAAGACTAAATGTTGTAAATTACGAGTCATTTGTCTTTTATATACACTATATACATAGCAAAGTAAAATAAAATGCACAGACACAAGGAACAATAGTCAATCTTGCCTCACCATAACCACATTGGTATAAAGCCCTTTGCACTTTCTTCTCCTTCCTCCCTGAACAGCACAAATAATGTGTACTACTCAGACAAGTGGTTTGATCATTCAATTTCCAAAAGACAGTATTTCATATGAATTTTAACAAAAGGATATCTACAAAATGTGTTATTTACTACCTCTACTTTTAGCATACTTTGTGCACTTCTAAACATCTAGAAAGACTAGATGTTTCAAATAAGGACTTAAGTTTGTCCTCTATATACACAGTAGTGTTGAATAAACTACACACATGTAACAGTGGTTATATCTGAAATTGCCTTCTAAAAAGGAATATTCTGTTCTAGAATCCTTCATTTCTTCCAACTCCTCTCCACCACCAACCCAGTGGACATAGGCACATGTGTCACTCAGATGTGATGTTATTTCACTTTCAAAAGTCCTTTACAGAAGACAGCTTTTCTACGAATTTTAACACAGAATGTACAAAATGTTAGCTTACTAACTCTACTTTTGTCATATATTGGCGACTTCTTTAATATGTAGTGACTAGATATTATAAAATTGGGACTCATTTGTCTGGTATATATACAATATATATACACTACAGCAAAGTTAAATGAAATGCACATAACATACAGGGCAATAGATAAGCTGAAATTTTCTAGTATGCACTAGTGAAACACCATTTACAATTTCTTCCCTCCCACCTCTTTCAACCCAGTGAACAAGTACAGAGTGTACTGTTCACAGAGGTAGTTTAACATTCCACTTCCAAACACAATATTTCCCATCAGTTTTTTAAAGCTATGTACAAAGTGTTATTCTACTATTCTATTTTTAAATACATCAAGCACTCCTAAATATCTAGAAAGACTAGATATTTCACATAAGAATTTGTCCACTATGTACACAGCACTGCTAAATAAAATTCCATACACATAGGAATGGTTATAATCTGAGGTATCGTCTAAATATGACCATTTTGGCCTTGAACCATTCCCTCATTTCCTTCTCTCTGCCTTATATCCAGTGGACAAGTACAGGCATGTGTAATGCATAGAAATGGTCAGACACATTCATATCCAAAGGTCATTTACAGAGGACAAGCTTTCCTATGAATTTCAACACAAAGTGTACAAAATGTGCTAATTTTACTAAGTACTTTGTCATACACTGGCAACCTCTTTAACATCTGGAGACTAGATATTGCAAAATTAGGACTCATTTGTCCATTATATACACTATATACACACACAGCAAAACAAAATGCACAAAACATTAAGAAAAATGGTATCTGAAAATGTCCAAGTATGAACACATTAGCATATTACCTTTTGCAATGCCTTCCCTCCCACCTCCTCCAAACCATTGAATGAGTATAGACAGTACTATACTGCTCACAGAGGTGGTTTAACAATTCTATTTCCAAAATACAGTATTGCCTGTGAATTTTAGCAAAAAGAAATTTACAAAGTGATATTTTACTACCTCTACATTTAACATACATCGGGCACTTCTAAACATCTAGGTAGACTAGATGTTTCAGGTAAGGATTTAATTTGTCCACTATATACACAACAGTCTTGAATAAACTACACACATGTAGCAATAGTTATAATTTGAAAGGGCCTTCAAAATATGAACATTCTGGCCTAGAACCCTTCCCTCCTCCACCAACCCAGTGGGCTATAATGCTCAAATTTTCAGAAGACAATCTTTCCTAGGAATTTTAAAACAAAAATGTACAAAATGTTAGTTTACTATTTTTGTCACACACTGGCAACCTCTTTAACATCTAGAAAGACTAGATTTAAATTAGGACTTGTTTGTCCTTTATATACACTATATACACAGGTAAGTAAGACAAAATACACAGACATAGAAACAATGGTTAATCTTGTCTCACCATAAGGGCACTGGCATAGAGCTCTTCCTTCTCCTCCCTCCTCCCCTGAACCCCTGCACAAACACAGTGTGTACTACTGAAGAGGTGGTTTGCCCATTCCCCCCAAAAATTTCACATGAACTTTAACAAAAAGTTATTTACAAAAGGTATTACTACTTCTAATTTTAACATATATCAGGCACTTCAGAACATCTAGAAGGACTAGATATTTCAAAAAAGTACTTAGTTTTCTCAACTATATATACAGTAGTGAGGAAGAAAATGCACACACAAAACAATGCTTAAAATATGAAAATGTCTTCTAAATATGACGGGTCTGGCATAGAATCGTCTCCTCTTCCTTCTCAAGGTCTTCTGCTTCATGTCCTCTAACCCACTGAACAAACGTGGACACTGTCGCTTCCAGAGGTGGCCTAACAATTCCATTTCAAAAAGTCATTTCCATAAGACCTTTTTTTCTGTTTTTTTTTTTTTAAACAAATGGGCATTTACAAGACATGTTATTTTCTAACTCTATCATACGTTGGCAACCTCTTTACATCTAGAAGGGCTTGATGTAGCAAACGTTTTCTTTCAAAAAGTTGGGGGAAAAGTTGAGAGCAGCTTTTTCACATTATATGCACAGGCCTTCTATAACCGGCCAGAAAATCTTCCCAAAGGGTGGTGGACGTTTCCAAATGGCCAAATGTGGTATCTTGTTTCTTCTGACATCATGGTCTGGTGGAAGAACGAAGACCAACCGCCCGATGGTCCCAACCGTTCCACCCGTCGTCGTCTGGGGCTCCGCTCACCTTCCAGGCCCGTTAAGGCCCTTGTCCCTCGTTGTCGGGACTAAGTAGGGCTCGCCCAACTGGGACAGAGCGGTCACACCAGCACCCGGATCTGCGCGGCTCCACGGCCCACGGCGGTGACCAAACTTGCGTCCACAGACCCGCCTTCTCGGGCCTTCCCAACCCTAACGGCCGTCCGCGGTGTTTGGGCGGCCGCCATTCTTCTTGCCCGGCCACACCCGCCGCCACCCAAGGGCGCTGCGTCCCGGAGGCTTGGCGGGGGCTCCGCCTAGGTCGGGCAGGGTCGGGCCAGGACACCCGGCGGCCGGCGGAGTCCCGCCTCGGAGAGGCCGCCGCCATCATGAGGTCACCGAGGTGGGGGTGGGAGAGACGTTCGCCGCTGCTTCCAGGCCTGGGCCCGGCCGGAGGGCGGCCACCGCGAGGGCTCCGGGTGTCTGCAGGGAGGAGGCCTGTCCCGGGCCCCCAGCTCACCCGCCGGCCCCGAGCTGGAGGTCCCGCGGGAACTGGCCGAGCTCCGCGTCTCACCGCGCTCTCGAACATCACACTTTTAAATAACCAATGGGTCATCAACCTAAGTGTCCATCAAAAGATGAGTGGAGGGAGAGATAAAAAATGGCGGTGTGATAGGGTCCTCCCACCATACCGCTCCCAGGAAAGGAGGTGAAGAACGCCAGCGGCTGCCGGCGAACACGGACCGCTCACTCCAAAAACAGCATTGCGAATGACAGAGAAACAACGCCGAACGCCCAGCCCAAGAAAACAGGTACAAAATTTTCACAAAGATCGGAGGACGCACGGAGCACAATAGAGCCCAGAGCGCGGGAAGGACGCACTCGCCAGGTCGGCGCAGCGCGACCTGCCCCCCAAGCGGTTACGCGCCTCCCCATCCACGCAGTCAGGGACAAGCCCAGAGTTGGGACAGAGCGGTGGCTAGGGACGGCAAGCCCTGTGGAGAGAAGGAAGTAGCCAGAGCCAGACACATCTCGCAGCTACGATATACAGAGACTGCCAAGGGCTGGGGAGGAACTGGGCAGGGACCGAGATTCAGCTTCCCGGGACAGTGCGCGGGAACCCGCAGGCCGGCACTGCGCCACTAGAAGTCAGCGGGACTGGGCCCAGGAGTTTATCGGAGAGCGGGACGCGCCCTTAGAGGTTGCTTACAACTACCGGCGGAGAAAAACTGCGCTCCCGGCGCGATCGGAGCACAGCTGTGCGCCAGGCTGGCGGCGGCCGCCATCTTTACAGCCGCCTGCGCGGAGCCGTGAGCCGCGTCTCTAGCTCCGCCCCGCCCCGGCCCAGGGCTCATCCGCTGGGGCGAGACAGGCTTTGCCTGTGGTGGCCAGGGACAGCGGCATCCGTGGGTTCCAGGTGGGACGAGATCCCGGACCTGTAGAGGTGGGACCTTTGAGTATTGGAAACAGTTTGCAGCTCGTTCATCTGGTTCTGCTACCCCGGCTCTGGCCTCCGACAACTCCGCTCCGTGTCGGTCCTAGTGCCCGCCCCTCAGGTCCCAGCCCTCCTGTACCCCAGAGATCGCTCATTTTGAAGGTTGCTGGCCATAGTGACTCATTTGGTATAACTGCTGGTTCCCATGACAACCAAATACCTCAAGAGCCACAGGCTGAACCAGAGCAGCTCCCCATAATCCTGCCCACTTCAATAGGGAATTTCGCGCCACCCAAGAGTGCTTCCAGCTGCCACTACTCCCCCCTCCCCGTGGGAACATCCCCCCGGTGGAGACTGCTGGGGATAGAGACGGCCACCTGCCTCGCCTTGAGGTCTAGTGGTGGAAAAGGGGTACACAATTGGAGATCCCCCTATCAACCAGTTTCACGCGCAGACACACATCAGAAGGGCAGCCACACGTGGCTAGATGAGCAACCTCTGAGCTGTGTAAAATTTTCCCAACTCAGCTCTCACACTGCAGCCAAAGGAAATTGTGTTTCTACCAGAACCTCAGGAAGAGCAGGGTCAAAGTAACCCCTAGGAGCTACAAGACCCCTCCCAAAGCACAGGGCTTTCGCATACCCCAACTGGGGAATCAGAGTCTGCTAGGGACATAACAGAATACCTAGCTAATAGGGAGCGGAGGACTCATATTCTCAAGTACAATCCATTAGCTCAGAGCCCAAGCTGGGAGGTCATTCTCACCACACTCCACTGGGAAGAGGAGAAGACCACAGGTCAGAGTTAACTCAAGATCCAACAAACTTGCTAAAATACACCTAAGGCAATACAGGCCACTACTTCTCTCCCTGGCTTTGCCAAGGAAAAATAATTGTGGGCCTGGTGACAGGGCCATAAACTAGCTCTAACACCCCCAGCTCTCGACCAAGAGACCAGATGAGAAAAAAACCAGCGAAAGAACTCAGGGAACATGAAAAATCAGAGTGAAAAGTCACCCCCAAAAGAAATTATCAGTTCCTCAGCAATGGATACCAACCCAAATGAAATGGGTAGAATGACAGAAGAGGAATTTCGTTTATGGATTATAAGAAAGCTCAATGAAATTCAAGAGAAAATTGAATCCCAGCACAAAGAAACCACAAGAAAAATGCAAGAAATGAATGAAAAATTCAAGGATCTACAAAACAAAATCTACAAAACACAGTGGAAAGCCTTAAGAATAGGCTGGACCATGCAGAGGAAAGAATTTCAGAGCTAGAAGACAGCTCCTATGCACTAAATAAATCAGCTGAAGAGAAAGAACACAAAAACAAGAGACAGGAAAAAAGCATACAAGAAATGTGGGATTATGTAAAGAGGCCAAACATAAGGATAATAGGTATCCCTGAGGGAGAGGAAGAAAATTTGCATGGGCTGGAAAATTTATTTGAAGGAATCATAGAGGAAAATTTCCATGGCTTAGCCAGAAATCTCGACATCCAAGTACAAGAAGCACACAGGACTCCTGGGAGAGTCAACGTGAAAAGGCATTCACCACGCCACATAATTATTAGACTGACCAAAGTAAACACAAAAGAGGCACTCCTCAGAGCTGTAAGACAAAAAAAGGAGGTAACCTACAAAGGGAAAACCCATCAGATTAACTGCAGATTTCTCAACTGAAACCTTACAAGCCAGAAGGGAATGGGGAGACATCATCAATCTCCTAAAACAAAACAAAGGTCAACCCAGAATTCTGTATCCTGCCAAACTAAGCTTCTTATATGAGGGAGAAATAAAGACCTTTCCAGATAAGCAATCACTGATAGAATTTGCGAAATCCAGACTGGCCTTGCAAGAAATGCTTAGACCTGCATTATACACTAACCAGCGCAACAGACACCCACCTATGTAAAATTTTGCAAAGGCTAAAACCCCAGAAAACCAGATTCCACAATGACGCAAGAGGTAAACAAAAGATACCACCCAACAGAATAATCAGAAATTTACCCCAAATATCAATTCTCTCAATAAATGTAAATGGCTTGAACTGCCCATTGAAGGACATAGGCTGGCTGAATGGATTAAAAAATACAAACCAGTATCTGTTGTCTTCAGGAAACACACCTCACACACAAAGACGCATTCAGACTCAAGGTGAAAGGATGGAATACAATTTTTCAGGCTAATGGAAACCAAAAGAAATCTGGAGTAGCCATCCTCATTTCAGATGACATCAACTTTAAAGCAATAAAAGTAAAGAAGGACAAAAATGGACACTATATAGTGGTGAAGGGAAAAATTTCACAAGAGGATTTAACAATCCTAAACATTTATGCACCCAACACAGGAGCACCCAGGTACATAAAGCAAATGCTGCTAGATCTAGACAACATAATAAGCAGGAATGCCATAATTGCAGGGGACTTCAACACCCACTGACGGAACTGGACAGATCCTCCAAACAAAAAGTAAATAGAGAAATAAAAGACCTAAACAGGACTCTAGAACATTTGGGCCTAACAGATATCTACAGAACACTCCACCCAAATAACACTGAATATACATTCTTCTCATCAGCTCATGGAACTTTCTCTAAAATTGACCACATCCTAGGCCACAAAACAGATCTAAACAAATTCAAAAAAATAGAATCATACCATGTATCTTTTCAGACCCCAGCGGAATAAAATTAGATATCAATTCCAACAGAAACTCACATCTTCCTCCAAAAACTTGGAAACTAAACAATCTATTGATGAATGAGTATTGGGGTCAAAGAGGAGATTCAAAATGAAATCAAAAGATTCTTCGATCTAAACGATAATGGGGACACAAGCTACCAAAATCTATGGGATACAGCAAAAGCAATCCTGAGAGGAAAATTCACAGCCCTAAATTCCCACATCCAAAAGACAGAAAAGTCACAAATCAGTAAACTAATGAATCATCTTAAGGAAATGGAAAAGGAAGAGCAAAGCAATCCTAAAACCAGCAGAAGAAAAGAAATAACCAAAATTAGAGCAGAATTAAATGAAATCGAGAACAAAAGAACAATACAGAAGATCAATGAAACGAAAAGCTGGTTCTTTGAAAAGATAAACAAAATAGACAGGCCACTTGCCAGGTTGACCAGAAGCAGAAAGGAAAGGACTCTAATAAGCTCAATTAGAAATGAAAAAGGAGAAGTCACAACTGATACCATGGAAATACAAAACATCATCTTTGAATACTACAAAAATCTCTATGCCCACAAACACGAAAACGTGGAGGAAATGGACAAATTCTTAGAAACACACTACCTCCCTAGGCTCAACCAGGAAGAAACCGAATTTCTAAACAGACCAATATCAAGCACCGAAATTGAAGCAGTAATTAAAAATCTACCCACAAAAAAAAGTCCCGGTCCAGATGGGTTCACACCTGAATTCTACCAAGCCTACAAAGAAGAACTGGTGCCTATACTGCAGAAATTATTTGAAAATATCCAGAAGGATGGAATCCTCCCAAACTCATTCTACGAAGCCAATATCACCTTGATACCAAAGCCAGGAAAGGACACAACAAAAGAAGAAAACTACAGACCAATATCCCTTATGAATATAGATGCAAAAATTCTCAATAAAATCCTTGCAAACCGAATTCAAATGTACATCAAAAAAATAATCCATCATGATCAGGTGGGCTTCATTCCCGAGATGCAGGGATGGTTCAACGTACGCAAATCTATAAATGTAATTCACCATATAAATAAAAGCAAGAACAAAGATTATGTGATCCTTTCAATAGATGCAGAAAAGGCTTTTGACAAAATCCAACACCCTTTTATGATAAGAACTCTTAACAATATAGGCATAGATGGCTCATTCCTAGAAACTATTAAAGCCATATACGATAAACCCACAGCCAATATCATACTGAATGGGGAAAAATTGAAGGCATTCCCCCTTAAAACTGGCACCAGACAAGGGTGTCCACTATCTCCACTTCTTTTCAACATAGTGCTGGAAGTCCTGGCCACAGCAATTAGACAAGACAGAGGAATCAGGGGCGTCCAGATAGGGGCAGAAGAGGTCAAACTTTCACTATCGCAGACGATATGATATTATACATAGAAAACCCCAAGGATTCAACCAAGAGATTACTGGAATTGATAAATGAATTCAGCAAAGTCTCAGGATACAAAATTAATACACACAAATCCATAGCCTTCATATATGCTAATAATAATCAAGCCGAGAAACAAATTAAAGATGCTATACCTTTTGCAATAGCAACAAAGAAAATTAAATATTTAGGAATATATCTAACTAAGGAGATCAAAGACCTATATAGAGAGAATTATGAAACACTGAGAAAGGAAATTGCAGAGGATGTAAATAGATGGAAAACCTTACCATGCTCTTGGATAGGCAGAGTCAACATAGTAAAAATGGCTTTGCTACCTAAATTAATTTACAGAATCAATGCAATCCCTATCAAAATACCAACATCATTTTTTGCCGATCTAGAAAAAATAATTCTACGCTTCGTGTGGAACCAGAGAAGACCCCGTCTAGCCAAAGCAATCTTAAGCAAAAAGAACAAATTGGGAGGCATCTGTCTACCAGACTTCAAACTATACTACAAGGCTATAGTAACCAAAACTGCATGGTATTGGCACAAGAACAGACATGTAGACCAATGGAACAGGACTGAGAACCCAAATATAAAACCAACCTCATACAGTCACCTGATCTTTGACAAATTCCAGAAAAACGTACACTGGGGAAAAGATTCCCTATTCAACAAATGGTGCTGGGAAAATTGGATGGCCATATGTAGAAGACTGAAAGTGGACCCACACCTCTCACCTCTCACAAAAATCAATTCACAATGGATAACAGATCTAAACCTAAGACATGAAACCATAAGAATTCTCGAAGAAAATGTTGGAAAAACTCTTATGGACATTGGCCTAGGCAAAGAATTTATGAAGAAGACCCCCAAAGCAATCACAGCAGCAACAAAAATAAATACATGGGACCTGATCAAATTGAAAAGCTTCTGCACAGCCAAGGAAACTATCACTAGAGTGAACAGACAACCTACAGAATGGGAGAAAATATTTGCATGCTACACCTCTGATAAAGGGCTGATAACCAGAATCTATACAGAACTTAGGAAAATCAACAAGAAAAAATCAAACAACCCTATTAAAAAATGGGCAAAGGACATGAACAAAAACTTTTCCAAAGAAGACAGAATGATGGCCAGCAAACATATAAAAAGTGCTCAACTTCTCTAATCATCAGGGAAATGCAAATCAAAACCACAATGAGATATCACTTAACTCCAGTGAGATTGGCTCATATCAAAAATCCCCAAATAACAAATGTTGGCGGGGATGTGGACAGGTAGGAACACTCATACACTGCTGGTGGGACTGCAAATTAGTACAACCTCTATGGAAAAGAATATGGAGATATCTCAAAGAATTAAAAGTAGAATTACCATTTGACCCAGCAATCCCACTACTGGGTATTTATCCAAAGAAAAAAAGACATTTATAATAAAGACATCTGCTCTCGAATGTTCATAGCAGCACAATTCACAATTGCAAAGTTGTGGAAACAACCCAGGTGCCCATCAATACACGAGTGGATCAATAAAATGTGGTATATGTATACCATGGAGTATTACTCAGCAATAAGGAACAATAGTGAATTAACACATCTGGTATTATCCTGGTCGGAGCTAGAACCCATTCTTCGAAGCGAAGTGTCACAGGATTGGAAAAACAAGCATCACTGGTACTCACCATCAAAGTGGTACTAACTGATGAACACTTACATCACACAGGGCAATAACATTCATCAGAGGGCGGGCGGGCGGGAGGGGGGTGGAAGGGATGGGAAAAACTCTCACTGAATGGATGTGGGGAGCACAGTTTGGGAGACGACCACGATTGTGGCTCTGACACGGGCAGAACAGGGGCAATGTGTATGGCCAAAATGTTGTACCCCCATGATATTCTGAAATTAAAAAAATAAAAATAAAAAAAAAAAAAAAAAAAAAAAAAAAAAAAGATGAGTGGATAAAGAAAATGTGAGATGTACATACCATGGAATACTACTCAGCTGTAAAGAAGAATAAAATCATGTCTTTTGCAGCAACATGGATAGAATAGGAGGCCGTTATTGTAAGTGAAATAACTCAGAAAGTCAAATACCACATGTTCTCGCTTATAAGTAGGAGCTAAACAATAGTTATGCATGGACGTACAGAACAGAATAGTAGTCATTGGAGACTCCAAAAGGTGGGAGAGTAGAAGGGGGGAAAGGGATGAAAAATTTCCTATTGGGTACAATGTACAGTATTTGAGTGATGGGTACACTAAAAGCCCAGACTTCACCATTCCACAATATACCCATGCAGCAAAACTGCATTTGTACCCCCTAAATCTATAAAAACAAAGAGAATTTTAAGAAAAGAATAACCAATGAGTCAATAAAGAAATCAAAAGGGAATAGAAAATATTTTAACATGAATGAAAAGGAAGACACAGCATACCAAATCTTATGGGATGCAGCTAAAGCAAGGCTTAGAGGAAAATTTACATGTTAATTTACATCAAGGCTATAAATTCTTATGTTAAAAAAGAACAAAGATCTCCAAATAATAGCCTAACCTTCCACTAAGACACTGGAAAAGAACAGCAAACTAAATCTAAGGCAAGTAAAAGGAAGGAAGGAAGAAATATTAGAGTGGAAATTAATTAACTGGAGAATGAAAAACAATAGAGAAAATCAATGAAACCAAAAGCTAGTTCTTTGAAAAGATCAGCAAGTTTACAAACCTTTAGCTAGATTGACTAAGGAAAAAAGAGAGAAAACTCCAGTTACTAGAATCAGAAATCAAAGAGGGGCCATTACTACTGACTTTACAGAAATTAAAGAAAAATTATAAAGGAATACTAGGAATATGTGTAGGGCCAATAAATCAGATAACTTAGATGAGGTAGTAAATTCCCAGGAAGACACAAACTATGGAAACTAACTCAAGAAAAGCAGAGTATCTGAACAGACCTAAAATAAGCAAACAGACTGAATTAGTAATAATAAGAAAAAAAACCCACACAGAAAAGCCAAGGCCCAGATGGCTTCACTGCTGGCTCTACCAAGCATGTACAGAAGAATTAATACCAATTTTTCACAAACTCTTTTAAAAAATAGAAGAGGTGGTAATGCTTTCTAATTCATTCTATGAGACCATCATTACCCTGATACTAAAAACAGACAAGACATCACAAGAAAACTACAGACCAATATCTCTAACAAATATAAATGCAAAAATCCTCAACAAAATGCTAATAAACCAAATCCAGCAACACATGAAAAGAATTATACACCATAACCAAGTGAGATTTATCCCAGGAATGCAAGATTGTTTTAACATCCAAAATTCAATCAATTTAATACACCACATCAATAGAATAAAAACAAAAATCACATGATCATCTCAATAGAGGCATAAAAAGCATTTGACAAAATGCAATACCTTTCATGATGAAGACACTCAACAAACTAGGAATAAAAAGGAAACTGGCAAAGGGCATCTGCAAAACAAATGAGCAAAACAAAACAAAAAACAAACAACAACCAAAAAAGCCCCCACAGCCAACAAAATAATTAATGGCAGAAGACTGAATGCTTTTTCTCTAAGATCAAGAATAAAACAAGGTTGTCTACTCTCATCATTGTTAAAGAAAATAGAGGAAATATCTCCTTATCCTCCACAGTAAGAAACCAATAAATAAATTGTCTATAATGAAGGTCTTATCATATTATCTTCTAGCTTACCATATTTCTATTAAGAAGCCCAATTATAATAATTTGCATTTTTCCTATGACTCTTGAAGTTCAATGTCTTTTCATATATTTATTGGCCTTTTGAATATCTTTTTGTGTGTGTGTGTGAAATGCCTATTCAAGATTTTTCCCCATTTTTTTCTTGGTTTGTCTGATTTTTTACTTATATGTAGGACCCTTTTACACATTAGGAATAGGAATCATTTGTCGAAGTTTTTTATTGTTTCTGGCATTATTTAAAAGTAAGTGTAGCATATGGGCAACGAAACACACGAACCTTGTATTTAAAAGTTGCTGTCACTCTTCAGTATTGTGCTGGGGCAGTTAATTACTTCCGTGTTTGATGCATCCTCCTGATCGATGGCAATCTAGGGAACTCAAGTCTGTCATTGATCATAACCAATTATAAACCACATACAAATTTAATCAGCATGCATATTATGTCCTCCACTATACCAATTCAAATGTAGCAAGACTTGTCTAAATACACAGCCTAGATCCCAGATAGAATTCTACTTTGGCTTTGCAGTGTTTGTCTTATGAGTGGTCCTTTGTAAACCCAGGCCTTCACCTAGTGATCACCACATTGCACAAGCCTTCACAGTGCATTCTAATAAAAACTAAGTGGTACAAGATCACAGAGCCTCTAAATTAAGCTTGCCTTTTAAATTTTTAGAATTTCAGTTAGCCCCTATGAATTCAGGATATTTTTTACATCTCCAGGACTTCTTGCAGACATAATTATAGAATTACAACTGACTAATGATATTTTTCATATCCAGAGATACTATTTCTATGGGTGTATATCCTTAAATACTATAAATAGGTGAATGCTCTCCTTTTATCCTCTTGGTTTTAGTCTCATATTCCTTGTTAATCCTTTTCTTTTTCCACGTTAAATATTATTTTACTTATTGGAAAAAGAGAAGCAAAAGGAGTGTTACATAATACTGCTTTCTTCCTGCTGCAGTGGATTTATCTCTTCCTCGTTCCTTTCTGCTGTAAACTTATTTTAAAGAGCACAAACACAAACACAGTAGTAGAGACAGCCACAGGGAATCACACATGTAAGCCGGGCCATGCATTCTCCTGGTTGTTGACATCATTGCAATTAAACTTCTCAAGGCAGAGACTATTGAAATTGTTATAAATTTTTTCCAAGTAACAAGAGGAACGCCTGGAATTGAAAATACACCTATATTTGTTTAATTGATAAGTGATTACTTCTTAGAAGAGTCTGAGATCTAAACAAGATCAACCCTAGCTCAACGGCCATTCCGGTGAAGGATATTGAGTACCTTATTACAAACGGGGTCCCAGCTTCTGAATTCTATGCACCTCCTTCTCCTTCTTCTCCTTTCCTTCCCCTATATATCACCTCTACTCTTTGCTTTCACTCATTACCCTTTTCATTTATTCTGTAACATGGCTTTTTAATTTTGGACAGAGAAAATAAACTAAATTTTAGAACATTTGAATTGATTCCCAGCTTATCTTTTTATTAGGTAAACAAATTTAGGCATGTTGTTTATTTTCTCTCTGTATTGATTTTCATATATATAATATATATGCATAATGGAGACAATAATAACCACCCGATTATTGGTGAGGATTAAATGTAACATATTTGAAGCTGCCTAGCACATAGTAGGCAGCTTGTGAATGTTAGTATTCTTTTTTCTTCTCTTCCTTCATGCTTCTTTCTTACTGTTTTCCCCACCCTCCTTCCTTTTCCTCTTTTTGTTTCTCCTCTTCTCTCTTTATCCCTTTTCTACCTTCCATTTCTAAATTCCTTCAATACAAGCTACACCCCTGACTCTGTCTTGACCAAGATGTGGGCCAGAATGGAAGCCTTGGCTCTGAGATGGCTGAGAGCTATAGGATCTGATGTTTCACTACTGGCCTTGATATCTTTCAGTGGTAGCCTACTGGCCCAGGGGAGGTAGGGATCCAGTGGGTAGGCAAAGCCCTATCAGCCTCTCCTTTTTGCTCTTAACCTGATTGCTACATGGATATGTGATGTTTTCTTGGCAGATATGATATGCCTGCTGCGTTGCCTTCTGAGCCTGGGCTACTTTTTCTTCTCCTGCTAGAGGCATGTCCCAAAGGTACTCAAAAGTTTATCAGAACTACTGACACAAAGAGATCTGGGAAGGCAGAAGTCATTAGGCTACTACAACAAAACCATGAGGTGGGGCCTATAAAGAAAGGGCTTCCTTACCACTCAAGATCCAGTTATTATAAGGTGAGCAAAGGTTAGCAGTTGTAGATAGTAAGGAATCAGTAACAACATGTGAGGGGCAATATGATGTTATAGATAGAGCGCTAAAGTAGGAATGTGGAAATTGAATTCCTTCTATGATTGTTAACTACATGATCTTGGTATATCACCTTAACGCCTCTAAGCTATAGATTCATAATTTAAATAATAAATACTATTTATTGAATGCATGCCATGACTCATCCTAAGTATATATGTGTATTAATTGTATATTATATTTTCTGTATTTCCTGATACTTTGACATCTTGGGGCCTTGCTGAGCTTGGAGAGAATGTCCTTCCCCACCAGGGCTAGCTAATTCCTACAGAGAATAAACAACTCCCCTGTGACTGTATCTTTCCTGTGCAAATGAACTTACGCAGAGCCCGTGTCCCAACCACTTCTTTATCAAACTCTTACACTCCTGGCCACAATTGCTCTGCCCTAATCACCCAGAGCAAGGTACCAACCAACCAGCGATAACCCTATTCCCCAGAGCAAGCTGAAATGATTCAAACTAGACAATTCTAAGCCTATTTACCCTGCATCACCCGTTCCTTCCCACAAAAACTACAGTAAGGACTTTTGACCACATTTTCCCTTCACTCCCTCTGCCTGTTAACGAACCCTGGTGCTGCCTTATGTGTCCCTGCATGATGTGGTGTGCTTCTTGTTTCTCAGGATTTGTGAGTATAAAAACTTCTTTCATGACAGCCATTCCGTGTCCGTGTTTTATCGTACCTGATTAAAACAAATCCTAGTACATTTTAAAACCATGTGTTAACTCATTTAATCCTGTAAGGGAGTATTATTACCTGGTAGTGTGGGAATGAATTCAGTAATCTCCTGAGCCATGATAGAGAAAGACTTTCACATGGTTGCTCAAAAGAGCTTTGAGTAATTTTAAGACACAATTCAGTGTCCTCGCTTTGAACTATTATATTCAGATTAGAAACCCTCCAGAAGAGCTCAAAAGTCTAGAGAAACTAATGGGTTTCTAGCTTCAAAAAAAGCTCACAGAGCCTCATAATCCTGCAGCCCTATCAAATCCACTTGGAGTTCAGTTCTAGGAAGGACCTGGAAGACACAGGATGGATGAAAGGGAACGGGTTGGGAAAGCACTCAGAACACGGGCAGGAGAAGTTCAGCAAAGTGGAGCTGCTTTTGGTTTTGGATTATAACACGTGTTTGTCAGAACCCCTGAATGAAGCTTGTCAGTGATTAATTAAAATTTTAAAAGAAAACTGTTTAATAGATAAAGTTTATTTGCCTATCATATTCTTGGGTTTATTATGGAGTAAAAAGTAAAATAACTCATTGTATGTAAAAATAGTGGAGAGTTTATTATTTAATTCCCTTATTTTCTCATTGTGTGTAACATATGCAATATGGTTTATCTCTTCATTCATTTAAATCCAATATAACATATTAGAGTTTATAATCTATTAGCTTATAATGCATCTGTCATAATCGAAGACCTTATCTTTGTACACAATCATATTATCTGAGAACAATGACAGTTTTGTTTTTTCCTTTCCAATCATACTTTTTATTTCTTTTTTTTAACATGACTACAAAAGGCAATGAATGAGGCACACAGAGTTTGTAAGTGATGGGAGCTGGGATCCCAGATTTGTTACTAATATCAAACAGAATATTTTCAATATTCTGCACATAAATAAATATTAAATATTTTGCATTTGAGATTTACATTTACTATAATTTTTCAAAGATGTCATTTACCAGGTTAAAGAAATTATCTTCTATTGCTAGGTGGCTTAGAGTTTTGATCGTGATTAAATGCTAAATTTTCGCAAATATTTTTCTATCTCTATTGAGGTGATCATGTAATTTTTTTCATTCCTAACGTGTTGAATTATTTTCTCATAGTACACTAATCTTACATTCCTTGGTATAAGACCAAAATGACTTATAATTCATTTTAAACATGACTGTGTTCAGTTCCTTAACTTTCAGGATAATTTGCATCTGTATTCAAGAGTGAAATTGACCTATGATCTTCCTTTCTCATGATGTCCCTATTGGTTAACGTATAAAGGTGATACCAGCCTCAGTTTGGCAGTTTCTATTTTTAAAACTTATATATAGACCTACATATGACCCAGCCATTCGACTCCTAGGTATTTACCCAAGAGAAATGAAAGCATATATCTATACAAAGTATTATACACAAATGTTCATAGCAGCTTTATTTACAGTAGCCAAAACCAAAACATTTGGAAGTAATCTAAATGTTCATCAGTAGATGAATGGATAAACAAATTGTAATATATCCATACAACAGGATACTATCCAGCAAGAAAAAGAAATGAATTTGTGATACAACCAATAACATCAATGAACCTCAAAATAATGATGAGTGAAAGAATTTAAAAAAAAGAGTTCATACTGTATGATCCCATTCACATAAAATTCTAAAAACTATAAACATATAATCTTTCATAAAACTACAAACATATAACAAGAGAAAGTAGATCAGTGATTGTGGGAGGAGGACAGAAATTACAAAAGGGCATGAGGGAACTTTTGGGCATGATGTCTATGTTCATTATCTTTATGGTAGTGAAGGTTTCACGATTATATATACTGTATGTCAAACATACACACGTTTAAAGATGTGCAGTTTATTGCACAACAATTATGCCTCAATAAAGCTGTTTAAAGGATATATTATCTGGAAAAAATATTATTATGGCATTTTGCAAGAGTAGTTGTGGGTCTTTTTTTTCCCCCCCTATACTGTGGAAGAGTTTGTGTCTCATTAGATTATTTCCTCTTTGAATGTTTTGAAGAAGTCCCGGATAAGCAATAGGACATGGGATTTTCTCAGTAGGAAGATGTTTGACAACTAATTCAATTTATTTCATAATTTAAGACTATTCGCAATTGCCATTTATTCTTGAATCTAATTTTATAGGTCATATGGGTCTATTAATAACAATTTGTCTATTTCATCTAAATATTTAAATGTATTTGGCCAGATTCTTTCCGCTTTTAGAGAAGCTGCTTCCTCTTCGTCCTGATCTTTGCCTCGCTGGCTTCTTCTCCTGTTTTCAAGACTCGGTTTAGACCTTTGTTCCTCAGATATTGCGGACAATCAGATTAATTCTCCCCGCGACGTGCGGGAGAACCCGGGAGCTGGTCCCGGCAGTGGCCAGGAGAAAGACCGCTTCCCGTCGCCTGTGGCATCCACCTGAATCTGGAGCGGAGTCTATAAGGTGTGCTTCCCCAGCTCCTCTAAAGTGTGGGGAGTTTTCTTTTCGAAAGGGGGCGATGTTTAAACTGACTTCAAGACAAAGTTCTCAAGATACAGACGCTTTTTTGTGTGTCTGTGAGTCAAATATTTAACCGAGAGCCTTCTGTGGACCAATGGAAGAGTGAGGGTCGCCGCCTGCGGGACCAGGTGAGTGGAGCTCCCCAACGCTCGCGCCTCCCGCTCCCGCCACACTCACCGATCCCACCCAAGCCTCCAGAAGAGGATAAGCAAGGGCCAGGGCTCGGGTTCTCCCATCCCACCCCATCCTCACACACCTCTGTGATGCCTGCTCAAGAGCTTCTTCCGAAGTACAATCAGTCGGATCATGGGAGATCTACTGTGAGGCTTCCTATGGGAAAGTACTGCAGAGAACTCAGGTTCTCTTTCTGAAAGAGATCGGATGCTGTACTTTGGGGTCTCAGCGATGTGCCGTGGTACTTGGTAAATGGGAAAGGGGGACTGAAAAAGTGAAACACAACCACGAAGGGATTCGAACCCTCAATCTTCTGATCCGAAGTCAGACGCCTTATCCCTTAGGCCACGTGGTCCCACGGTTACGAGGCTGTGAGAAAACTATAGGAAGTGGTGAGAATCTGGGCTATTTATCTGGATTATTCATGATTTGATCTTGCTTATTACCTTCATCTTAAGGATGGTGTAATTAACACTCACAAAAGCTAAGTCATTTCTCCAATGTTACACAGTAACAAGGTAACGCAAAATGGGTTTTCCAATTTTCTCTGAATTCCTGCCCTTAACTTGACACCAAACTTTACACAAAATTTTAAACATGTGCCTCGGTGCCTCTCTCAGCCGGTGACGTTAAACTGTAAAGTAATAGCAAAAGAAAAGGATTGGACGTCCCTCTGTAATCAGGGCTACACATGCTCAGTTTGCCGCCAGAATTGAGACCCTCTGGGAGTAAATGAAAATCACCATGAGGTGGACAAGAAAGACCCTCCATGCGACCCTCTTAGCTTGGCGTCCAATTCTGCCTCGACAGCTTCAATTAGGGATTAAATCGAGGCGTCTTCCTAGGCCTGTCCCTGCTAGGAAACCAAGAAGAATTGACCCCGCTAAGTACTCTCCAATGAGACGTTTGTAAAAAGCCCAATAATGTACCACTTAGAGAGTAATTATTAATAGAAAATGTCTGTTATCTTGTGCAACCACCGATTGTGGTGTTGAGTAGCTCAGCGGGGAGGAGCTGGGCTTTAGGTTAGGAAAATTGGGGCTCGAGTCACTTCGTGGTGGGTGTGTGTTTTCTTTCCAGTTTTTCATATTCCCGAGCCACCCTCAACTCACCGCATCCCCACCTGCCGCTAGCGATGTGCCCGCGGGAAAAGCACACGGGTGGGAAAGGCGCGCGGGAGGCCTGGCCGTGGTGCGAACCCCGCCTGCTGTGGACCCTCTTCCTGGGGGTCCCAGGGGCGTGGGAAGAGCAACACGGCTAGAATCCCAGGCATGCGGGGTGGGCTCATTCCCCGTTACTGGGAATTCTTGGAGAGCCGGATTTGAGTCTATGAAACCTGCCTCTTCACTACATCCTGGCTTCTGCCTCTCCCAAAGTCTGTTACACAAAATTTTCATATTTTAGAGGTGCTGGAGAAAGATTATTTACTGAAAAGCTTTTCTAATTAGCGACTACACCTTAAGGAGGCAGCACTCTCTCATGCCCTCTAGGAAAGCACCGCCCGGATTCTCTCACCCATGAGGGGTCAGAGCGTCAGAGTGTCGAGTCTGTCCTTATCCCAGCCTGAAGCGGTTCAGTGAACACCTAGAAACCAAACTTACTTTGAGACCTAAAAGATGAGAAAAAGTTAGTTAAAAAAAAAAAAAAGCAAGCAGCCGGGCGCCGTGGCTCACGCCTGTAATCCTAGTACTCTGGGAGGCCGAGGCAGGAGGATCCCCTGAGGTTAGAAGTTGGAGACCAACCTGAGCAAGAGCGAGACCCCCATCTCTACTAAAAATAGAAAAAATTAGCCGGGGACGGTGGCACGTGTCTGTAATCCCAGCTACTCTGGAGCACTCCTTGGTCATCCCTGCTGTGGCTTTGGAGGTCACAAATGGTAAGCCTTGGCAGTGTCCACATGGTACTGACTCTGTAGACAGGGAGAGTGCACCAGTTGTGGGGCCATAACGTCCTCCATCTAGATTTCAAATGTATTGGATAGAAACTTGTTGCAATGGTGGAGCCACCGAGAGCAATGTCTAGGGGAGCTGTGGTAGTGGGGCTGACTCCAAAACCCCATAACTGTAGAGCCACCGACATGCAACTTCAGCCTTGGGGTGCTGCAAGCATGAGATGCCAACCTGTGAGGGCTGTGGCATGGACTGCACCCAGCAAAGCCATAGGGGTGGGGCTGCCCAAGGCCTTGAAGGCCCAACTCTCATCCCAGTGTGCCCAGAAAGAGGGATATGGAGTCAAGGAAGATTATTCTGGACCTTTAAGACTTAATGTTGTTTTTCCTGCTGTGCTTTGGGTTTACTTGGGACGAGTTACTCCTTTCTTTTTGACTATCTCTCCCTTTTAGAATGAGAATGCCTATCCTATACTTGTCTCGACATTGTATTTTGGAATTTGTTTTGATTTCACAGCTGGAGGAAATTTGCCTCAGATGAATCATGCCTTGAGTCTCATCCATATCTGATTCAGTTGAAACTTTGGACTTTTGAGTTGGTGCAGGAATGAGTTAAGACCTTGGGGCTATTGGAATGGGGTATATATATTTTGCATGTGAGAAAGACATGAATTTTGAGGGTCAGGGGTGGAATGCTATGGTTTGAATGTGTCCCCTAAAGTTCATGTGTTGAAAATTTAATCCCCAATGCAACAGTGTTGAGAGGTGGAATCTTTAAGAGGTGATTAGGTCATGAGAGTTCTGCCTTCATGAATGAATTAATGTCATTTATTGCAGGAATGGGCTCATTATTGCAACAGTAGGCTTGTTATCACAAGAGTGGATTTGTTATAAAAGTGAGTTTGGCCCTCTCTTGTGCATGTGCAAGCTTTTTTGCCCTTCTACCTTCTGCAATGAGATGACACTGTGTAAAGGCCCTCACCAGATGTAACACCCTCAGTCTTGGACTTTCCAGCCTCCAGAACTGTGAAAAATAAATTTCTTTTCTTTATAAATTACCCAGTCTGTGGTATTCTGTTATAGCAACACAAAATAAAATAAGATATTCCTCTAATTGGCAAATTTCAAATGATCTGTTTTCGAGTTCACTGATTTTCTTCTGTATGATTGAGTTTGCTATTGAAACCCTCAACTGAATTTTTCAGTTCTGTTATTGTATTCTTCCACTGCAGGATCTCTGGTTTTTTGTTTGTTTGTTCTTGAGACAGAATCTTCCTTTGTTGCCCAGGCTGGAGTACAGTGGCATCATTATAGTTCACTGTAACCCCAAACTCCTGGATTTAAGTGATCCTCCTGCCTCAACCTCCCAAGTAGCTGGGACTACAGATGTGCACCACCATGCCTGGGTAATTTTTCATTTTTTTTTTTTTTTGTAGAGACAGGGTCTCACTCTTGCTCAGGCTGGTCTTGAACTCCTGACCTCAAGCAGTCCTCCTGCCTTGGCCTTCCAAAATGCTAGGATTACAGGTGTGAGCCACTGCGCCGGGCATGTTTGGTTCTTTTTTATGGTTTCTATTTCTTTATTAAACTTTTCATTTTGTTCATGTATTGTTTTCTTGATTTTGTTTAGTTGTCTATACACATTCTCCTGTAGCTCATTGAGCTACGTTCAGATGATTATTTTTAATTCTTTTTTCTGGCAATTTGTATATCTCTATTTCTTAGGGTTCTATTACTGGAGCATTATTAATTTTCTTTGGTGGTGTCATGTTTGACTAATTCTTCATGATCTATGTAGCTTTGCGTTGATGTGTGCGTTTGAAGGCACAAACACCTCTTTCAGACTTACGGAATGGTTTTGGCAGGTAAAGACCGTCTCCTGTGAGTCCCCAATTACAACAGAATATACATTCCTCTCAAGTGCACATGGAACATTGTCCATGATGGACCACATTCCAGGCCATAAAACAAACATCAGTAAATTTAAAAGCATAGAAACAATGCAATGTATTTTCTCTGACCACATGGAAGGAAATTAGAAATCAATAGCAGGAAAAAATATGGGAAACACACAAATATGTGGAAATGAAATGACATACTCTTGTATAACCAATGGGTCAATTAAGAAATAGCAAAGGAAATCAGAAAATACTTTGAGATGAGTGAAAATGAAGACACAACATACTAAATCATATCAAATACAGCTAAAGCAGTGCTTAGAAGGAAATTTATAGCTGTAAATGCCTGTAACAAGAAAGAAGAAAGATCTCAAATCAATGACCTAACTTTCCAACTGTAACTTTATAGTAAGTTTTGAAGTTGAATAGTGTGATCCCTCCTACTTTTATCTTCTTCAGTCTTAAGTAGAATCTTTTAAGAGCTTGTATATGCATACATACCCACATACTTTTTTATATATAAATTAAAAATTTCAGAGAGAAAAACCAAAAAACTGGGGAATATGGTTGCCTCTAAAAGAGTAGTCCTAAAGAAACATGTGATGAATTTAGGGGAGAATAAGCATATATCACTTATATAATACACACACACACACACATATACACAAACACATATTTTCTAAATGATATATTCCATATAATATGGCAGGAGATGATACCACTGAGCAGCTAACCAACTAACTGGTCCTCTCAGGATCTCTGTTTTATCAATTATATTATGATGATGTTAGAATAATTGATTTATAAGACACCTTCCAACTGTAGCAAGAAATAAATTGATTATAAGCAAACAAGTTTATAAAAACGAATCTGGGTTAAAGAGAAAAGAGACGAAGTTTCAAATTGAAATGTTTTGGAGAACACTGATATTCCCCTGGTATAAGCTAGCCTTTGCCACATTTGTTACACTGTCAGGGTCTGAGGAAATGGTAGTGGACAGAAAGAAAAATTTCTGAGGGTAAGAAGCTAAGACAAAGAGAAGAAAAAGGAAGAATAGTTGCAGCTCTAAGGAGCGAAGTGTCCTAGATGTCTTTCCTCATGCACAGGTACCACTTGAATAGGACAATAGGGGGACACATCCCCTCACCCCATGGAGCTACCTCAGTTCCCCATCCCTGCTGCCCCTACCTTCTATTGCTGAGTTAGGTAAACTCCAGGGAAATCATCTATTTGGGTTCCTATCTCATCTTTGGGAGGTTTTTAGAACCTCTGATGTGTAAAAGTAAAAATGGAAATAAGCAAAACAAAGATTATTTTAGTAATGCATTCTCTGTAGCTGTTAAACAGTCTGCACAATACTAAAAAAGAAATGTAGCAGGAGTCACACTACCAGACTTCAAGACATATTATAGAGCTACAATAATCAAAACAGTGTGGGACTGATGAAAGAATAGACACATAGGTCAATACAACAGAATAGGAGTCCAGAAATAGACCCACACAGATAAGCCAAGTGATCTTTGGCAAAGGAACAGAGGCAATTCAATGGAAAAAGGATAATCTTAGGTATTTGTCCATCTGATTTATTTTGTCCACACAAAAAGCCTACACATGAATGTTTATAGTAACTTATTCATAATATTCATAATATTCACCAAAAACTGGAAGCATCCAAGATGTCCTTCAACAGGCAAATAGATTTTTAAGCTGTGGTACATTCATACATCAGCATTTTATACAGAAATTTAAAATATGCCATAAAATCATGAAAAGCCATGGATAAACCTTAAATGCATATTGCTAAATAAAAGAATTCAGTCTGAACAAGGTACACACTACAATTCCAATTTTATGTCATTGACATTCTGAAAAAGCAAAACCACAGAGACAGTTGAATGATTAGCGATTGCCAGGGGCTTGTGGGGAGGGGAAGAGGTTGAATAAATGAAGCACAGGGGATTTTTTTTTTTAATCTGGTACGCTCATATAGAAGAAAGAAGAGGAGAGTCCAGAGTGGAACACTGCAAAGTTCCAATAATAAAGTGCAAAACATGGAAAGCTAAGAGTGAGGGAGATAGAAAATGGAAAAGAGGGTGAAGAGACAGCGAAAGACAAGGAGACAGAGGGAGCGTGAGAGACGACTGGAGCCATAGTGCCAGGGAGAGAGGAAGAAGGAGAGAGGAGGTGCAGAGGTACGGGGGAGAGAGGGAGGAAAAAGGAGAGCAACGTGAGGAAGAGAGGGAGGAGGGTGGGACCTGGGGAAGCACAGCCCCTCAATGTATTGGCTCTCAGCGTGTTGGCTGCCAGCTCCGCATCTACCCGTCTTTGCCCTGCTTTATATACTGGCATCGGACTCTGAAAACATTTCTGCTTGGCCAAATGGCAATGCTAAGCTCTAGGAAAGGACACTGCAAGAGGAGGGGCTTCTCTTCCTGGACTTCATGAGTTGTTTTTTTTTTTCCCTGCTTGCTCCTGCTGTGTGTGGTGGAGCCTGCAGGACCCCCACAGGTGCTCATCCCCCAGCAAGTTTCAGTGACACTCTCTGCAGACTACTTTCCAACGAATCTTATACAAGCCCTAGCAGATGGCTTCCCAACAAGTCGACTCCACACTCTAGTGGGTGGTTCCCTGCATGCCACCTCTAGCCTGTGGCACCCAGAGGACATTTCAGCCAATGGTGGTGGGGAGTGCTTTCCCAAGTTTGTTCCTCTTAGATGCTCTGTCTCAGGCCTAGAGGTGGTGGCTGCTCCTAGTGTCTGCTATTCTATTTTTTTTAGAGTTCTTTTTACTCTTAGTAGACAGTCCCCTGCTACTAGTTAATAATTCTTTAAGTTGAACATTCCCCGTTCAAATTGCTATTTGGTTTCCCTCTTTTGGCTAGATTTTAAGTGATGCAGTTAAGGACTGGATAAGAGAGAAGGAAGCTGGGAGAGAAGGAAAAACAAAGGGGAAAGCAAGAGAAATAGAGAAGAAAATTGAGGGGATTAGTATGGGGCTATGTGGCTTGGTGGAAAATGTCTGACTTTGGATCAGAATCAAGTCCCTGGAAGGAGCCTTTCAGCCTCCCTCTGAGAATCGAGGCACAGTGTCTGAATCTGGGAGTCGTCTTAGTTCAGCTCCCTAGTTCTATGAAGGGTAGAATCATTTTCTCTTTTATTTAATGCCCATGGAGACAAAGTCCTCCTCTTGTGCATAATAAGTGATCAGTAATTTTGGAGTGAAATGAAACAAAGTATTAATTGCTTATGAGAGACATTTGTCTTGCTAAAGTCTGTTTAAATGCCACCTCCTTTTCAAATGAAACAGAGGAGCTGGCAAAACCCGTTCCTGCATCAGCTGGGCTGCCCCATGAGGACAATGTGCTGTTCTTTTTTCCTCCTGAGCAAACGTGTCCCTAGTTCTTCCACATTCTGGGGGAAACGAATAGGACTATCAAAGATGTCTTCACCACATCCCTTCAGCCAGTGTCTTAGGAACCAAGGGTCAACTAAGACATAAAAGGTAAGACGATGTAGCTACTTAGATGTGTCTTCTCATTTGTGCCAGTCCCAGCACTCTTATTGCTATGAGGTTGATAAAAAGTTTCCTGAAACATATTTTGTAAAATAATTAATTAATACACTGATTTGATTTTTACAAGTTATATGAATATATTAAATTATCACATATATCCTGAAAATATGTAAATAATACACCTATTATGTATCAGGAAAAAATAAAATTAGAAGTTAAAAAATAATTGACATTAATATTGTCACTTTTTTTGTTTCTTTGTTTGTTTGTTTGTTTTGAGACAGACTGTCCCTGTGTTGTCCAGGCTAGAGTGCCATGGCATCAGCCTTTCTCACAGCAACCTCAAAGCTCACAGCAACCTCAAACTCCTGAGCTCCAGCAAACCTTCTGCCTGGTCCTCCCAGAGTACTAGGATTATAGGCGTAAGCCACAGCACTCAGCCTAATCACAGTCCATTTTTAAAAGGAAAAAATATGTATTATAATCTCTTCCTCCCTTTCATATCAGATGATGTTATATTAAGTCTAAAGGGAAATTATTTTCTTTCATATTGCTTTTAACTTTAACATTATGAATAGATAATATCATGGCAACATTCAAAATTTTTAAACTGTAAAACAATATCCAGTAAAATGTCTCCCACTCACCGCCACCCCATGCCCTTGCCAGTCGTGGGTTCTTGGCCCCTCAGATGACTAATATCAGGTTCAGTTGTTTCCTTACAGGGCTATTTTCATCATATATTAATAAATTCAAATGTGCATATGTTAATTTCCCCACTTTTACACAAATGGTAGAGTATTATTTACATTTCTCTGTACCTTACTTTTTCATTGTCTATATTCAATCAGCAATAAATGTTTATTGAGCACCAACTATGTGCCAGGCATTTTTCTAGGCATTAGGGATACAATAGGAGGGTGAAGGGAATGCTAAATTCCCTACCTTCATGGAGCTGATATTCCAGTGGAGGAGACACAATAAATCAGATAAAAATAAAATGTATTGTGTTAGATAGTGATAAATTCTAAGGAGAAAAGGCAGCAAAGAGGGATAAGATATGTTTAGAGGGTGGAAATTTTACCTGGTGTAGCTAAGGGAAAGCCTTGTTGAGATGATTTTTGGATAAACACTGAAGGAAATAAAGGAGCGAACCATGAAGTTATCTTTAAAAAGAGCATTTTAGGCAGAGGGAAGAAAAGTGAAGGATACTCTGAAGCACAAATGGGCCTGGAGTGTTCAAGGAACTCCAAAGGGACAGTGAGGTTGGAGTGGAGTAAAGGAGGGTAGGACTAGTAGGAGACAATGTCAGAGAAATAAAGGAAGGGGCCCAGATTGTACAGGATCTTTAGGACTTTCTTTACAAAGACTCCCCTTGACTCAGATCTTCTTATAATAAGCTAGAAATCACAGACACTAGTACAAATGATAGTGGCATTGTGGTTGCTATTTATATTAGTAAATTAAAGCGTGGCATGGAAGATTTGGAAAAAAATGGTAAAATCTGATTGGACAACAGCCACCCTGGATACCAGGAATGTGATATAGGGGTATGACTGAATATTATCAATGGACTATCTTAGAAGACAACTTAAAAAAAATTTAAAAACTACTAAACAATAGTTGGCCCAAAAAGTGCAGCAGCTGGAAAAAGCCATCTAAATCCAATTTTAAAACACAGAGAATTTTGGGTTCCTTCCAAACATTACAGTTTGTCATTGGAAAAATGAATCCTTGAATGGTGACATGACATTAACCAAAAATGGGTTCTGGGAAATTTCTTTATAGGCAGTCTCAAAATAATTAACTTGGCCAGGTGCAGTGATGTGCACCTGTAGTCCCAGCTGCTCCAGGAGGCTGAGGCAGGAGGATCGCTTGAGCCCAGGAGTTTGAGGTTACAGTGAGGTACGATGATGCCACTGCACTCTAGCCAGGGTGACAGAGTGAGACTCTGTCTCCACAAAAAAAAAAAAAAAATTAACTCTCATCAACATACACGAGAAAAAAAATGTTTGAAAAGAAATGATGAAGTTTTAGTTAATGAATAGAGACTTGGTTACTGAGACCAAAACCCAAAGATAGGCAAATGGTTTTAGGCAAGCCTTAGGAAACTTTTGCTTTGTGTTTTAACTAAGTTTCAAAAATTTTAGTGATCTTTTAAAAGTAAATTTATCAATAGTATATAAATTTCAAGTTCACTATTACTCCTATCTTGGCATATACTTGAACTGACTAATTTCATTAAATCTGGTTTAAAACGCAGCTATATTTCTTTCCCCTAATTTTATCACAATGGAGGCTATGGTGCAAACATAATATTTTGGCTCATAAAATTGGAATGGGAACTCTCTCATTCTTATACTGGTCTTTAGTAAAATTTTAGGGTGTCACTTTTTTATAGAATTTTAATACCAGCTGGGATTATGGTGTTGTTAAATGTTATTATTTATAGCATTTTAGGCTACTATTTATAAAACATTTGTTCTTCATAACATTCAAATTAATGGTAAAAGTCAAAGTAGTAAAAACCCAGTCTTATGTTTGTTAACATTAATTATATTTTAAAGGTGAAGTTTAAAGCCTACATAATATTGTTATTATCTAATATTGTTTTATGTGCACATATTAATATTAAAAATATACAAATTGAGGTATATCACAACACATTTTATAAGAAAAGCTTGTGTGTTAGAGAGAGAAGAGGGCTGGTGACTCAAAATATTTAATAAAATAGCCACTGAGGGTTGCTATCTGCTATTCTGTATATGTCAAGGTTTTTGTCTCATCTGATCTGAATGTGTACTCTCAAAAAAGACAGTCACTTTCACGTTTTTGTGCTGCTTTGCACATTTTATAACCATAGATTTTGTAAACAAATAGCATAGTATGGCATTCCTCACATTCGGAGAAGCCAAAAATCCTGAGATTTGTTATGTTATATTGTTACTTTTTAATATAAAAGTGCAGATACTCTCATTAACAACATAGCAAAGGTTTCAAATTTTTTATTCTTAGGCACTTGTGCTCTTATTTGACATCTTTTTTCCTCAGGCTACTTTTCTCCAATATCAGGCCAAAACTTTAGAGACCCATAAGGTTTCTTTGATACCACACTATCTTGGGTGCTACCTAGACAGCCAGCTGGTAACACTCAAGTGTTGCTCCCTCTCCTAATCTACAAAATGGCTCTTGAAAACAATGGAGAATGCTAGAAAAATCAGAATGCTCCATATTTTCTTAATTAACTCAACAGTATTGTATTGGCTGCCCTGTTTATTAAGCTCAGCCATGGGGAATATTGTCAGCTCATAAAGAAAAGTACCATCAATAATATGTATAATTTTTTATGACAGTATCCCATTTCAGAATGTGTAGAAGTTATACATGTACCTCTCTGATACAATAACTGTCAACAAATTGATTTCTAAGCAGATTTTATCTTTAGGTTTAAAATACTTTCGTCAGTTGGCATCAGTAGTGATACACATTATAGATTGCGATACATTGCAAATTCACATTGTCCATAATATGTCTTTTTCTTCAAGGTGATCATCAGTTGAGGCCTTGTGGATTGGCTAACCCTATTTGTTTATGTTTCCCACTAAAGGATTCTATTCTCCTCTGTTTAAATATTGTTAGTTACTAGAACAAATTAAGGAAAGTCATTGAGTCTCAACAACAGGTTTCTGCTTTCCTCATACTTGACTAAAGATGCCTGGTTACAGGCCAGAAACTAGGTCTTCTGTTAGAAAAATCAAAGAAAAGAAAGCCTTGGAGCTTCAATGGGAAGGACTGTACCAGGAATTCTTAATTATACTGCAGGAAAAAGACACACAGTTCTGTATTCGACTCAAATTTTAAGAACTGGGACGTTAAGATACAGCTTCCATCTCACTCAGCAGAAGCAGCTATTATTCAGTAACCTTTTTGTATCCCGTTTGTCCACATATTCTGTTTTACTAAGTATATGTGCTTCCACAAACAATAGATAGTTTCGTGGTTTTGTGTTTTTAAATGTACTGAAACGAAATCATACTGGAGTGATTATTCTGTGAATTGTTTTTCATGCAACGTCATATTACTATGCTATGATACTATGCTATTGCTATTTTAAGAAGAATAATTTCAAAGGAAACTCCCACTATTTTTTTTTTGTTGAAACTCCCACTGTTTAAAAAAAAAGCAGCTGTGCTGACAACCGTGCACTCTCTCTGCCTCTGCAGCCGAGGGAATGGGAGCGGATTGGAGGGCCTCAGCTCCAGTGTCCAGTCAGTTTCTGAAGATGGAGTTTGCAACCTCTTGTCAATTTCGTATGCATTTCACCCCTACAGTCACCCAGAACCGCTAGACTCGGTGCCATTCTCTCCCAAGAGTCTCCAGTTCGTCAGCCAATAATTACATATGACCACAGCAGAGATTAAAAAATTCCAATCTGGAAAGAGGCTTCTACAAATCAGGGTTCGGGATTTGCTAGTTCTCAACAATTTGGACCGCAAAGTGTCTCAGAAAGACCCAAAACCACTCTGAGTAATTGCAGAGATAGAGCGGTCTTCTTTGGACCCCGAGGGTTGGAAACCTGGAGATAGGACACCAATCAGGCACTGTTTGTTAGTTCATTCTAGCATTCATTTATTCATTCAACAAACACCGCCGAGAACTTTACTTGGGCCAGACACAACCAAAGCACAATATTGTGTGTGAGGGCTGGCGATGGGAGAATGTGCACTGCGCTCTTTTGTCAACACAGAAGCGCTAGGAGTATCTCTAAAACACCCTGCTTCTTATGATAATCAGTCATGGGCTCAGGAGTTAATTGAATCTCTGCTTGAGTCATAAAATCTTAGTCCCAGGAAAACCTCAAAAATAGTAATAGTCCTTACTTGTTCTCTAGCATGGGCCGCAGTTTGAAGCAACAGTTCTATCCCGGTCCTCCGAAGCAACATCGCGGTCATAATTTGGGAAGGTTTCAGGCCTGCTCGGTTGCCCCGTGCTGGGCAGGGTCGGAACTCTCCGGAGGAGCAAAATGGGGGCCCGTCCTGGGCGCCTGCCCCAGCGCCTCCCGGGGCTACCATCCCGCAGAGGGGGGCGAGGTAGGTTAATTTGCAACAGGAACAACCTTGGTAAGTTTACTTGCCCTTTTTTTTTTTTTTTTGATGGGAAGAAGAGGGCTGCAGAGGTTTAAGAGTGTTTTCAGTTCTGCCTTTTCTGGGAGCGAGGAGAGTGGAGGAGGGGGATGTGGGGCGGAGCTGTCGTACTGTCGGGACAATTTCTTTATCCCTTCTCAGGACTAAAGAAATGTTCACTAAGAACAGGGATCCGGAAGGGAGTCCCTAGGACTCGGACTCAGGATCTACTTATTTACAAGATAGGTGCTTTAACCGTCCAAGCCACGGAGCCAAGTGTTACAAAGGGTTTAAATGAGGCCCCAGAGGTCTTCATTTCTCACAATGCCTTCTTTCTTGTTGTCCTACACGACTCCGGCTCCCATGACCCCTCCAGCCACAGAGAGCTGTGTAGCTCCTGACATGGACTGAGTTCTAGGGAGAGGTTGGGATTCTGAGAAAAGCACTAAATAGCTCCAATGACTTGCAGGAGAGTTTCACCTTTTGAGTTCTGAATCCCTGTGATGGGAATATTTGGGGCCAGATACGTGTGAATACCTGTGAGCTGACAGCTCTGGAGTGTGTTCACCCTACCCTTAATTTCCAACTTCTTCCCTTGAACGTAGCTGTTTGCAAAATCTTTTCATCTTTTTTAAAGTTTTGGAAAACTCTGCTGATCATTTAAACTCTGATTTATCATTTTCATTTAAAAATCTTCCCTCCATTCTTATTGTCCCAATGATTAGAAAGTGATTCCTTACCCAAGTCAGCTAACATATAAGAAGGCAATATTTTCAGAATCAGGTCGTATCTGAGGGAAAACTCTAAAGTAGTTCTTCCCCCAAACACACACACACACACACACACTCCCCTCTTTAAAAACAAAAACAAAAAAACCTTTCAAGTGATTCCCAGTGTGGGCCCAAGAATTGTTGAGAGTTGAAAAAAGAAAAGGCAAACCAAAAACTGTATTTTGGTTTCTGCTCAAAAGTAACACATCAGTTCTGCTCACATTTCATTTTCCAGAGTCCACTGCTGTCTGTGGAGTGTAATCTTGCCCCGGGAAGAGGTAGCAAATACTTTTGAATAATAGTAATAGTCTACTACAACTACCATCCAGTGTTCTCATTTGCAAAACTCAGGATGGTTTTTTTTTTAAATTCTTTTATGTGTTGATCTCCCTATCTATGTTTAAAAAGGTTCAATTTTGCAGCTGTCTTGTAGTTTGGAAAACATGAGTGTCAATTTTGTAAAGATAAGCCGGGTAGTATGGGCAATGTGGGAATCCAGTCAACATACTCTATTGTTGGTATGTATGTGGGATGAGGAGTAGGAGAAAGGATGAAACATAGAATTTCAGTTAATCAAGAGGAACGAAAGCAAGGTAGTTCTTGACAGCAGTCCCCTGTACATCCAGATGCATCCCCATCTGAGAGCTTGGCTGACAACATCGCACATAGACAATAGTTACCTCAGGTGCTCCTGAGCAGCAGCCTTTGTCACTAGTCCTGGTCCTACTTCACTGCCCTCCCCACCTCCAGATCCTTGCTACTCACATGGACAAGGAACATTGGCACCATCTGGGAGCTTGTTAGAAATGCAAAATCTTGTACCCCATCCAGACCAACAGAATCAGAATGTGCATTTTAACAACTCCTAGGTGATTCATATGCACATTACAGTTGAGAAGCACTGCTCTAAGACAGTGGTCTGAACATTGGTGTCCCCAGCCCCCAAATTCATGCTGAAACCTAATATCCAATGTGGTGGTATTAAGAGGTGGAGCTTTTGGCCAAGCACAGAAAGACAAATCTCACATGTTCTCACTCATATATGGGAGCTGAATACTAAAAACAATTGATCTCATGGAGACACAGAGAAGAATGATGGTTATCAGAGGCTGGGAAGGGTAGAAGGGAGTGGGGGATAAAGTGGGGATGGTTAATGGATGCAAAAATGTAGTTAGAATGAACAATATTTGATAGCACAACAAAGCGACTATAATCAACAATGTTACAGTATACTTTAAAATAACCAAAAGAGTAGAATCAGAATGTTCCTAACACAAAGAAATATTAGATTCCTGAGGTGATGGATACCACAATTACCCTGATTTGATTAAATTCACATTGTATGCCTGCATCAAAACATCACATGTACCCTATATAGATATACAACTATTATGTACCCATAATAATTAAAAATTAGAGAATTTTTTTAAAAAGAGGCGGGGCTTTTGGGAGGTGATTAAGTCATGACAGCTCCACCCTCATGAATGAAATTAGTGCCCTTATAAAAGAGGCCTGAGGAAGCTTGTTTGATCCTTCCACCCTGTGAGCACACATAGAAGGCACCTTCTATGAGAAAGGCTCTCACCGGACACTGAATCTGCTGGCATGTTGATCTTAGACTTCCCAGCCTCCAGAACTATGAACAACAAATTTCTGCTGTTCATAAGTTTCCCATTCTAACATATTTTGTTATAGCAGCCAGAATAGACTAAAACAGTGTGCAGCAGAATTACCTCGATGGCTTGCTAAAAGATATATTGCAGCTTCTGATTCAGTAGGTCTTGGAATGGGGCCCAAGAATTTGAATCTCTAACAAATTCCCAAGTGATGCTGATGCTGCTGATCTAGGACCATCCTTTGAGAACCATTGTCCTGTAGCATAGTATATTCGTGACCCTCTCCACCCCATTCTTTGGTCTCTACCCATTTCCACACAGATGTTTGAGCTCTAGTTAACATCTGGAAGTTGGCAGAGAAGATAGGGATTTCTGAAAAGGGGATGCTCAATTCAATAAATATTATTTAAATTTTTGTTGAGATCTTACTGAATGGTATTACTACAAAAATGATAGAGGGAGTGGAAGGAAGTACAAGATGCTGTTCTTACTGAGAATATCCCTTCATATGAATAAGAAAAGTTATATTCCTTATTTTCAGCACTGGAATATTAGGAAATATTTGTTTCCTGCTCTCTCCTTTCCTTTGCATATAAGGAGGCAAGCTGCGTAAGTAGAATTGCTCACAGGAATGAGGACAGTCTGACTATTTTGGAAGAGGAACAGCTATTTTGTAAGACATAAAAGAAGGATTAATTCCCCCAGCAACTGTATGCAGAGAACGTGGTCTCTAAAGTGATCCCCAGTGGATTCCAAGTATCCCTGCTTCCCTCCTTTTTTGAAAGAAGGTCTTTCTTCATCATCTAGGTAAACCTGTCCACTTGCTATTTTGACTATATTCCTACTTGCCTCCTTGAAGTCTAGCTCCATCAATATTCCCCACCTTTGTCTCCAACCTCTTCCTCTGTCATTCTCTCTCCCCTTCCGCTCTGAGCTACATTCTTATATATTACATTGAAAATACCTTATTGTCAGCTTCCTCTAAAAGGCTTAGAGTTTCCTGAATAGAGGACTATATCTTAGTCATCTCTTCATTCTGATTTCCTGGTAGTGTCATATAGTAAGCACTCAGTAAGCATTTATTAAGGAAATGAATGAAAGTAAAATCTGTCTACACTAGCTGTTGCCTCTTTCTCACTTTTTAATAACTCAACTCATTGTAATGTTTTCATTTCTACTATTCCACTGAAACCACTCTGAATTGAAGAGAATAATCAATGACCTCTGTTTTTACCAAATTAATGAACTATATTAATTAGGACTTTTAGGGGCAAATGGCAGAATTCCTAATTAAACTAGCTTAAGCAAAGAAGAGAACTTACTAGCTCCCATTAATAGAAAATCCAAGGAGAATTTGAACAACTGAATTTTGGAAAGGACAAGAATATAGTTGATTCTTGGTAACAACTGAAACTTGGAACTCTAGTGCTGTTGAGGACTATTATGCCAGCTTCCTTCTGCCAGTAGGCTTTATTCTCTCTGTTCTGTACTCTTTACAGAATAGCTGTCTTAACACGAAAGAGAAACTTTCAAGTTTTATATATTGGCTTAAGCCAATAGTCAGGAAGTGTCCTGATCCTTTTATTTGCTCCCATGCCCAAAAATCCTTGAAAAGGCAGTCACAAGCCTAGCTTATATCAGCTATACAACATTCAATCAATTCTGGTCAGATCGGTGGATTTGTGTAAGATCAAGGTACCTGCCAAAGTATCCAAGTGGATGTGGGTGGAGTAGGTAGGGGAGAAAAAAGTTCCCAGAAGGGTAGAAGAATTGCTGAGCAGACTGTCCATGTGTCCACTTTAGACTCTCATTTTACCAAGACTTTATCATACTAAGGATTTTGTATGGTTGACAATTACTCTCATGCATCTTTCATCCTTTGGCTACCATTAAATTATTATTTCCCAGTTCTCTTCCTACTTCTTACCATTTTCTTCTCCATATCTTTTGTTGAGTCCTTTTTTTCTGTCTGACCCTTACATGTGGTGTTACCAAGTGTTCGGTCCTAGGAATATTTCTCTTATCACTTCATATATTCTCCCTTAGATTATTTTATTCAGTTTCATGCTATCCTAAAAATTTCATCCTAGCTCCAAACTCATGATGTAGCCTTCTGTTGGAGACTTGAATTTCCCAACTAACACCTCAAACTCAAGTAAAAAAAAAACAAAACAAAAAGTTATCTTTTTTTGTCTCTATTTCTCTGTGTGCCCTGATACCAAATCAGTGAAACAACAACTGTAACTGCTCTGCAGTAAAATATAGGTCATAATGGGGATTAGGGAAAATTTTTATGTTGGTATCATGGAAATATCCTTATAAAAAAAGTCAGATATTTTGAAGTTTTTCAAAGAAACCACTGATATGTATAATTACAGATATGTACCTTGTGAAGTAAGTCAAGATTTCATCTCTGCAACAATTGCTTCTCCTTCAACACAAAGAAAACTTCATTCTCCTTTAAAAAAAGAAAGATCTGTATTTCTGCCAAGGATTTGGACAATATACTTTTCCTAACTCACAAGATAATTTTGTGTTTTATATATATCAGTAAAATTAATTATAACAAGATCAGTAAGTGGGTTAATTAACCAGGATTATCATAGAAATTCATGGAAAAAAATAATTTATAACTTTAAGGAAAAATTACAATTTTCTTTAACATATATTCTTAACAAATATAGTCTCCTATGACAAAATATTTTATTAACAGATCCTAAAGGCAATTATTATTAAAATCTTTACATTTTATAGGACAGCATCTTGCTCATCTCAGCAAATAAACTAGCCAGAAATTCAATTTCAAGCAGACTATATATATAAAACTTAAATACTACTTTAATCCCACCTGGTAAATGCACTATACTTTTGTGGCAATTAGGACATAAACATTTTCCAATCTTTTCCTCTTTCTTTATAACAAACAGTAATGACTTTGTTTTTTCAAAAGCACTTGAGTCAACCATCATCTTTTCCTTTCAAAATTTTAAAATTAAACTCATTGTAATTATAGTTTTTAAAATAAATTTTATTTTAACCAAAGTTGAATTAGAGTATATTGAGCTTATAAATGTATATTCATAGACCCATTCATGACAATGATTTTGCAAACTCCAGTATTTCAGTCTTGATATCCACTATTGACATTCTGGGAAAATAACTTTTCAGATAGTCTTAATACACATAGAATACAATTTCCAAATTAAGATTTTACTACATAAATTGTTTTATAATCTCCTTTATCCAATTAACACAATATTTTGACCAGCTTCTCATGGATAAAATGCATCTAAATTTTTATTATTAAGATACTTTAGTGTTTAAATGTATCGAACAAACATTACTTGAGTAGGTAGTTCCTTTAAAGTTGGCCTTCCAACGGTTTCCTTTTCTGTTTTAGACTAATATGAACAATACTATTAATCTCAAAATTACATTTGGGGTATATATAGTACATAATTCTAACAATTCTAATTGCTGGTCAACTGTTTTTAAAACTTTTCTGTGCTTATTTCTAAATTTTCCTCCCGAAAGGCTGTAAAAATTTACTCTTTCCAGCAAGTATCCAGAAAGTATTTGCCCACATATTTATAAATATTGACAGACCCTAAGGATTGCCAACCCAAGAGCTATTCTGTATTCTTCTTGATAGCAGAATTCCTATTACATGACAATGTATCCTGGCATAGGAGGTGAATTATGATTTTTCTGAGGCATTTTTTATGACAATCCTATTCCCTTTAAGTAAAGATATGTGCAGGGTAAGTCATGTAGGCCAATCATAGCTACTTAGTTGAAGGGGAAATCTGCTGGAGGCGTTTGAAAAAGACTTTTCCTTAGTGATGGAAGAGAGTTCTCAGAACAGGTTCTTCTGCCTCATTTCTTTCCCCCTCTTTATTGCTTTTTTGTGAGAATCTAACCCTGGAAGTGACAAAGCGCACTTGTGACCTCCAATGATGAACCTGAGGACAAAGACAAACAGAGAGAGGAAAGGAGAGAGAAAATGAAGAAAACATTCTGTCCCTGATGACATACATTTCTGGGCCATTGAAATAATCTTTAGTCCACTTTATCATGTTACATAAAATATGTGTTTAGGGTTTAAACTTCTTTTAGTTGAATATTTTGTTTTTTGCTGCCAACTACATTTTAATGTGTTTATATTTTTCAATCTTTGCTGGTATGACTAGTAAAATATATCAGTTTTTTGACTAGAAAAACATAGCAATATATTGTTTCAGGTGACATTTCCGCAACTGAAATTTTTTTCCTTATATTTGTTGACTCTTTGTACTTCTTTTTCTAGAAGGATATATCTGTTCTTAACTGTGTTGGATGTTATTTTTCATGATTTGTATTTCTCTTTCTGTCCTTGCTATGTCTCCCTATGGGTAAAGTATACTTCCTCACTTCACTGACATTGGTTTTAATAATGTAAGTTCATTTGACCAATGGAATTTGGGGGGAAGGGAAAGTGTGTGAAACTTTAAAAGTCATGGCCAAGTATTCCATCCCATCTGCCTCCTGCATTACAGCATGAGAAGAACTTACCAGGTAGATGCTGATCTGGAATGAGGAGACATATAGAGACATATAGATAACACAACAAAAGTCCAGATGATCCCAGCTGAACCCAGCCAAGCCTAACCAAACAAGGGACTTGTAAGTGAGAAATAAATGTTAGTACTTTATGCCACTGAGATCCTTGGCTCATTTTTTTTTTTAGGCTACTCACATTTTTCTTATTTATTTGAAAGATCACTGCTGAATTTATATGATATAAATATAACAGATCAAGTATGTTTATTATGTATTCAAAAATTTCCCCCAAAACTGATTTTATTCTTTATTTATTAATATTTTTTCCCAACATAGAATTATAAAATTTCAATGGGGTTAATTTGCTTCTTCGTGTTAACTTTCCTGGGAGTCAACCTTTGATGTTTTTTCCCACTCTACTTACATAACTATACATCTAAATTTATCCTAACATTTAATTTTTTTTTTTAATATTAACGGGGGGGCGTTGTGAGGAGCGTCATCTAGTTGCTTTTTTTTTTTTTTTTTTTTTGTGGAGACAGAGCCCTGGGTCTGTCGCCCTGGGTAGAGTGCAGTGGTGTCATTGCAGCTCACCGCAACCTCCAACTCCTGGGCTCAAGCGATCCTCTTGCCTCAGCCTTCCGAGTAGCTGGGACTACAGGCGCGCGCCTCGATTACAGGCATGAACCACCGCTCCCCGCCTATCCTAACATTTAAAAAGTATATTTTTAAAATCATATATACAAGATTTATTTTGGAGAAAGTGAGATAAAGACCTTAATTTGTTCCAAAGAGTTAGCCTCCTGTCCTACAGGAATTTTTTACTTAGCCTCTTGAAATATCATCTTTATGATACAATCTTCCCTTGACTTATGAAGGCAATTTGTGCATGAAAAATATAAGGCAAATTATCATAAGTGGCGTAAGTGGAATTAATGTTACCATTTGTTACAATAGAAAAAAATATGAATATATGCCTGAGCCCCCAAGTCGACACCTGTTTATCCATTTATTCACCAAATATTTATTAAGCATGATCAAGTGCCTGATGCTTTTCTAGGCCATGGGGATACAATGAACAAAACCTCTCGTCAATACTGTATTCTGGTGGGAGAACAGAAAAATTTGTCAGATATATTGATGGAGAAAAAATAAAGCAGAAAAGAAGAAAAAGAAACCAGGGAAGGAAGGGATGGCTAGTATAAGGCTTTCTAAGCTATTGTAAGGTCTTTGGTTTTTACTAGGAATGAGATGGGAAGCCACTACTGGGTTTTTAGCAGAGGAATGACATATTTTAATTTATATTTTAGGAGGATCTCTCTGACTGCTGGTTGTGACTAGACTGAAGGGGAGTGTCTGAGTCTGTTTGGGCTGCTATAACAAAATACCACCGACTATGTAGCCTATAAACAACAGAAATTTATTTCCCATAATTCTGGAGGCCAGGAAGTCCAAGATCAAGGCACCTACAGATTAGGTCTCTGTAGGGCCTGCTTCCTGGTTCATAGATGGCACCTTCTCACTGTGCCCTCACATGGTGAAAGGGAGACAAGGCAGCTCTCCCAGGCTAATCCCATTCATAAGGGTTATGCCCTCGTGCCCTAATCAGCCCCCAAAGGTGCCAGCTCCTAATACCATCACCCTAGGGGTTAGACTTCAACATATAATTTTGGAGGAGACAGAAATATTCAGACCATAGCAGGGAGCAAGGGCAAATGTAGTGAGATCATTTAGGAGCTTGTTGTAATGAAACAGAAATCTTAAAAAGGAAAGATGAGGTTGACTCAGTGCTTTTGATAGATATAATGTTATTATTCTTTGTTGTGCAGAAAGGGGAGAAAATTGGAAAATATATCAACATACCAGTTACTATACAAATGTACAAAAAGCAGTTACCAGATGAGATTAGTCACGTATATGTTATATATATGTACAATCTACATCTTGTCATCATGAGTTTGAGTTTTTGTTTAGTTTATTTGCTGAGATGAGCAAGAAACTCTCCTATCAAATTCAAAGATTTTAACAGTGATTGCCATTAGAACTTGTCATAGGAAACTGCATTTGTTGGATACACATTAAAGAAAATTGGGTTTGCTTCTTTTAGTTTAAATTATGTTTTTAAAAAAATTCTCATCCCCCCTCTGTGCAGCTTACTTGTTATTGTTTAGTGTTTTAAGTTCCTTCTTAGTATTTTACCCCAATAATTATACATTATTACTAATATTGTCTTAAGTAAATACTTGTTTAGATTCTCCACATGTTTATTACTTTCTTTGCTTATCATTCCTTCTTAAGCTCAATTTTTTCTTCATGGTTTCATTTTATACTTTCTTAATTATATCCCTTAATGAATCTTTTAGAGAAAGTTTGTGGGTAGTCTTTTATGAGATTCTTGAAAATATTTTTATTCCACTGTCATTCTTGAACACCACAGTGATCAGTGGGTGATCACCTATATTAGGTGGATAGTTACTTTTTCTTAGCACCTTGAAAATATTTTCCCACTTTTGGTGTTTAATGTGGCTGTTGAAAAACCTGCTATAAATCACTCTTTGTTATTTCTTTTATCTCTAGTTGCTTTAATATCTTTTTTCCACACTGTGATGGGTTTGTGTATAAATTTAGTTTTACTTGTCCTGCTTTGGAACGGCTTTATTGCTTGAATTTGAGGTCTTTGGACTTTTGTCAATTCTCGAATATTCTTATCTTTATCTTGATGATTATTTCTCCCTGTTCTCTCCTTATAAATTGGAACTCCTCAGTCTCTCCTTCATAACTTCCATGTTTCATAATTTTTTTATCTTTTTATTCTGCTTTCAGCATAATTTTTGTCAGATTTATATTGTATTTAACTAATTCTTTTGTACTTTAAACTTTGAAAACATGTAAAAGAATTTTTATGTCATATGTACAAGACTATAAAAAAAAATAAGCTGAACACCCTTGTACCCACCACCCATGTTAAGAAACAGAATACCTTAGTGGCTCTGCAAAAATCACAATCCTGCCCCCTTCTCTCATCCAACAGAGGTAATCCCTGTACAAAATTCTGTATTTATGTTTTGTGGGCTTTCTTTTTCTATATATTTTTACTATATATATCTCTAATTTATGTTGTTTAGTTTTTCACACTTTTTAAAATTTTTATACTTTTATATAAATAGAACAATATTTGTGTATTCTTCTGCAACTTGGCTTTCTCTTTATTGTTAAATTTAAGCCATGTTGATGTGTCTAATTGTAGGTCACTCGTTTTTAAAGTCAACTTTACTGAGGTCTAATTTACGTGCAATAAATGTACCCATTTTAACTATATAGTTTGATGATTTTTGACATATATATATACCCACTACCACAATCAAGATATAGAATATTTCATTACCCTCAGAATTGTCTTGGTGATCACTTGTTTTTATTACTGTATTCTAATTGTTGAATGAATATGGTACAAATTATTCACCCACTCCTGTGAATGGACATTTGGGTTGTTTCCAGTTTGGGTTTTATAAACCTTGATGTCATTCAAAGACATGGCTCCTCAAGATGCTTGGCATGTAAGTAAGAATGGGTTTGTAAGATTGCAGGGCATGCATATCTTCAACTTTACTAGATAATGTCATATTGTTTCCCAAAATGGTTGTACCAACATGTACATAAAATTCACAGTGTAGGAGCTCTAGTTGATCCACATTCTTGCCAAAACTTGAACCTTTAATTTGGGCCAGTCTGGTGGATGTAAAACTGTACTTCATTATGATTTCAAAATGTATTTCTATGATTACAAATGATTTTGAATATCTTTTTATATGCCTGTTGGCCATTCAAGTTTTTTCCTCTTTGAAGTGCCTATTTTGTTAATTTTCCTATTTAGTTGCTTATCTTTTTCTCATTGATTTGAAGGAATTCTTTATATTCTGGATAATAATCTTTTGTTTAGATAATAATCCTTTGTCAAGTATGTGTTGCAGATATACACTCCAGTTTTGCTTAGTGTTTTCACATTATATGGTGTCTTATGGTAAACAGAAGTTAATAATTTAAATATAGCTAGATCTCTCTCTTTTATGGTTTATATTTTTGCACTGTAAGATATCATCTCTTTCATCAGGTTCAAAAATGTATTCTCCCATTTTTTCTTTAAAAAGTTTTGTAACTGTGCTCTTCACATTTAAGTCTTTAAAATATTTACAATGAAGGGATCCAATTTCATTTTCTTCCAAATGGATAATCAATTTTTTATTTTTCCCCTGAGCAGCAAAGTTCTGTTATATACCAAGTTTCCATATATCCACAGGATTGTTCCTGGGCTCCCTATTCTGTCTCAATGGTTTATTTGTCTATTGCTGTCTTAATACCACTGTGTCTTAAACACTATAGCTTTATAATAAATTTTGATATCTACTAGTACAAGTTTTCTCACCTGTTTTTTACTTTTTGGGGGGGCACAGGATCTCGCTCTGTCACCCAGATTGGAGTACAGTGGCAGGAACATAGCTCATTGCATCCTCCAACTTCTGGGCTCAAGGGATCCTCCTGCCTCAGCCCCCCAAGGAGCTGGGACTATAGGTGCGTATCATCACACCCAGCTAATTTTTCCACTTTTTGTAAAGACTGGGTCTTGCTTTGTTGCCCAGGCTGGCTTTGAACTCTTGGCCTCAAGGGATCCTACTGCCTCAGCCTCCAAAAGTGCTGGGATTACAGGTGTGAGCCACTGTGCCCGGTCCTGTTTTTCTTTTTAAATGTCCCTTAGTAAATATTGACCTTTTGCTTTTATTTTAGACACAGATGTAACATTGTATGAAATTCTATTAGAATTTTCAATAGAATTGCAAACTGCCACCTTTATAATAATGGAGCCTTTCAAAACTGTACATTCTCTTTAATCCTTACTACCATTTCCCTAGTTACCATTACCATTAATCTATTTCATTACAAAATTCTTCTTGGTGTCCTTGCCTCCAGCACTCCAATCTATTTTTCACATTGTAGCCAGAACAATTTTGCTAAAATGTAATTCAAGTCACCTTCTACTTATCACCCCTTTAGTGACTTCCCAGTGCCTCCAGGATTAAGGTTAAGCTGCTCAACTTGGTTCATCTTTAGGAACTGGCTTCTGTTCACCTGTGTATCCTCACCTCCTGCCATCTTTTTCCAACAAACATCACCCTGCATTCCTCTGTGCTTCTGTCACTGAGCTCACTTTTGGGTCCTCAAGTTAACTGAGAGAAGGTTTTTTAAAACAGGTAAATGGCAATTTGAAAAATTTGCCCTCCCAAAAGATTTCAACCATAAATTAATTAGCTTTTTTTTTAGAGACAAAGTCTCATTCTGTCTTCCAGGCTGGAGTACAGTAGCACAATCATAGCTCATTGCAGCTTCCAATTCCCGGGCTCAAGAGATCCTCCAGCCTCAGTCTCTCGAGTAGCTGGGACTACAGGCATGTGCCACCATGCCTGGCTAATTCTTTTTTAAAAAATTTTTTTACAGATGGGGGTCTCATTATTTTGCCCAGGCTGGTCTTGAACTCTTGGCCTGAAGCAATCTTCCTGTCTCAGCCTGCCAAAGTGCTGGAATTACAAGCATGAGCCTCCACACCCAGCCTAAATTGCATTTAAATCCTTAAAAAATACCCAAAATGTTCTTTCAGCATAATCACAAACTCTTAAAAGTCATATAATCCATAACAGCCTCATGGTCTTTCCCTTTTTATATTTTTAATGAGCCCAGGGTTTGATTGATTAAAACAAGTGTAACTCTATCAATCATAATAACAAATTGATTGTAAATTCAGTTTAACACACATATATCAGAATACAAAGCACATAGTATGTTCTTTGAATCAGTAAATAAATGTCTTATTTCCTGATCATAATAATTTCTAATTGTGTAATGTTTGGAACTTTCACAATCTTTCTACCTTGGTGAAAAATGGAAAAGAAATTCTGGAAGTTATTGTTTAGGAGAGATTCACTGAAGAAAGTACACAACCACATCAGAGAAGGAGACTCTTTCTAACAGGGATCCTCTTTGGCACCTGACCCAAGATTCTTTTCAGTGTCTGAAATATCTACGGAGCTAGCCAATCCAGAATGAGGGTCTCCAAAGGCCCAGTTTGAACCACTAACATCACTCAAGTAATCTCTGCCCTCCTTCCTCTGCTATAAAAGCCCCACCCTACCTTTTCTTTTCACTTTGGTTCTTTCTCAAGCTTCTCACCACCAGAGCTGAGGAAGAAGAGGTCTTCAACCCAGGTAGTTTGGGCAGTATAGAGGATCCTGGGTATAAAGTTGCACAGGCCACCTGGCCCCAAAGCTGCAACTTCCTCTTCTATCCTGCTTCCCCCAACTCAGACATATTCATGACAATTAGAAGCCCAGGGTTAGTCCAAAGACTTTAAAATATGTACACACACACACACACACACACACACAAACTGGAAGTGTAAATTGGTAATTTGTGCTCTAAACCCTAAAATTCTACCTTTCTCATGGGGAACATGTGAGAATTCTTCAAGACATTTGTGGGGGCCTTACCTACAAATATGGAAGATAAGTAGCTTAACCTCTTTCACCTCCTTCAGCTGCCAACAGCTATAAATGCCCACAGCCTTTGTTGGAGAGTTCTCCTGGCTGGTGGACAGTTTTCCTGAGTGAGGCACTAGCTGAGGGCTCAGACTTAATTACATTCTTTGGTGTCACCCACCCACAGGGAACTTGCATATCTTTGCCACCCCAAATTGTGGGAATGCAGACTGATCTACTCCAAATCTAACTTCTCCCTTCCCCTCCACCCCCATCATACAGGCAGAGATGAGATGAGTAAGTTTGTTGCCTAAATTAACACCTAATCTGAAAATAAAATGCAAGTCTCCCTTTCCTGAAGGAGTCTCCAGTCACTATCAGTGATTCTCTTGGTAGAAAGCACAATGTTGGGAGCCAATTCTACCACTTCTTAATCATCCTTCAAGTTATGTCTCGGTGCTATGCATGGGGATGGTGGATGGTGGGGTTCTGGTTCTAGCCATTGTCAGATTTCTTTAGAATATGAAGTACTTAGCATCTCCTTGACCCATCTTTGACCCCTCCCTAGTTGCTGTTTGGGTAATAGGAAAATTTCAACACAACCTCCTGTTACACATAAATACAATTTTTTAAAAAACAGCACATATGTACATGATAGATGGAAACAAACAGTACTGCATACAGTGGTCATAAGTACAAGCAAATATACCTTTGCAGTATATTCATACACCACATGTTTATAGACATGTGAACTCACTGCAAAACAAACAGAAAATAGGAAGAGAAAAATCAGTTATCTACAGAATCACTAGCATCAAATTCATGTTAAGAATATACATTAAGATTTCATGATCTCAATAAAGATCTCAATAAAGCTGTTGCATTAAAAAAACGAATGTTCAGTAAGACAATAAAATAAACAGAGAGGGAAAAGAGGAAAGACAAATATTCATACATCTTAAAAAAGTAAAGCATTTAGCCTCATGGCACTGAATCATTTGCAGGAAAAATAGGCAGGCATCTAATTCAAGTATCAGAGAAGGCTTTGCACCAACCTCGGACATCCAAGACTCAGACAGAAAGTAAGGGAATTTAGTTCTCTTTTAAAATGTACTCAATTTCCTCTCAGTTTATTTTTTTCCAGACCACTTTAGGGATTTACAGAAATAAATATAAAATCACCACATTTTGCCTTTTAAAATTAAAAAATTAGAAACACAGAACTTTATTTAATCAATAAAACAAATGGTAAAATAAACATTTTTAAGTCCCTTAGTTCCAATTCAATATGGTCAGATAGGAGAGAGGGCACATAAGTTGTGGGTGGGTGGGAGGAATTAAACTTCTATCTACTAAATCTATCTACAACTACCATATTCTTCTTTTTGAAAAGGTGTAAGATTTTATTAAAACAAACACACAATAAAACATAACCCAACCGAAATTTAGGACTAAATATGAACGTTTCCTTCACTTTAAAAGGTTTTTGGGATCTTTGGAACTTTTTTACCAAAAGGCTAAATTATTAGTGATATTTTGTATCACGAAATATTTTTTCTTCTTCAAGTTTGAATGTTACATTTCTTTGAAAAGAAGCACTTGCTGTAAGTTGCTACCCTGTCTAGGAAAAGACTGTCATTTTCTTCAAGGATTCTGTGTGTGTTTACCCTAAAGAACCCACCATGTGCTAATAGTTTGTTTTCAGTCATTCTAAGTGAGTACACAGACACAAGAGCAGTTATGTGTGGCATTTTTCTGAATCACCTCCAAACAATAATAGAGGTTATTGATTCTACTTGAGGTGCCAATAATACCTGACTTTGTCCCAGAGCACCTTAAAGGAAATCAGCTCTAGCAAGGTCTAAAAACCTTCTAACATAAACTTGCCACTATGGCCCAATCCCCAACCCTTATGAAATCAGAATTTATCAATATGAATCCAAAGTCATAACACCATTACAAGATAAGTGTTACTCTCCACTTTACCCACTTACACACTCTGTGTAAACATGCATCTACCAAACAAACTTAACATCAACTTCCAATCTAACCACCCTGGATCAGCTTAACAAACTTAGTATCTTACTGACCTTACTGATTTCCTTCCCTTCACTGACCTAGTCTGCATTTCAAAGAAATCATTCCCTATCCTGAAGTTGTCCTACAATCTTAACATGCTAATGAAATATAAAAATAAAAAAAGAATACACAATACAAGACCAAATTTTTTAATATTAGAATTAACAGATTTAAGATATTTTAATAAATGTAACAAATATAACAAGAAAAATAAAAGAATTATAAAAACTGTACACATTCTTCATTGAAAGTGTACATATAGGCAATTTAGGGAATTCCTATTTTACTCACAACTTTTCATACTTCCATGTGTGTGACTAAACAGAAAGTTTAAAGTGAAATAACAAATTCCTTACACTAAGTGCCTATATGCATACTTTGAATGAACTTATATATCAATATTTAAAATTTTTAGTGTGATAAGTGAGCTTGCTTCTTGCTTGTCAATTTGTCTAATCTAGGTTGGATTGATGACAATGCTACTCTTAGGGGATAGTGTATATTTAAACTATTTCTATGTTTTGTTTTAATAACACTTAAAGTAGAGAACCCAGTCTCACAGAGGTATGTTGAGGGAAATAGAAGAAGAGATTTTAAAGCAATCTCTGATAGCTCAGGATATTCATGTTTAACTTTTATCCAAAATGAAGGAAGTGATGCTGTATTTTCAAAATTTATTTTCAATCCTTCATCAGTAGCTAGCTTCAACAATTTATCCTGTAGCATTACGGTTAAATTTAAATTATCTTTTGATGAAAGAAATGGATTTTGGATCCATGAATTTCCTATGCGTGGATCTTCTTTTGATGGAAAATAAAATTCAAAACATTCTAACAAATTTGCAAGATGTTCACTGATAACTTTTCGCAGATATGCAATATCAAGATCATTACCTACTTCATTGATAATTGTTGTTAAATTATGGAACATGTCATAACAATCTGTAGAAATTCTATTTTTCCAAGCTTCTAACTTTTGTTTTTGTCTTTCAATCTTATCAGCCATTGAAAAACATGTTGCATTCTTTCCTTGCATAGAAGCATTGAGATCATTAAAAATACCGAAGATATCAGACAAATAAGCAAGTCTGGCTGTCCAATTTACATCTTTAAAAAGTTGGGACCAAGCAGGTTTCTTGCCTTGCAGAAACACTAAGAGTTCATTTCGTATTTCAAACATTCTTGACAGAACTTTTCCCCGTGATAACCACCGTATCTCAGCATGCAATAACAGTTGCTTATGATCAGCTTCCATATTATCACATAATAAAGAGAATAATCTTGAATTTAACGCATTAGATTTTACATAATTCACAATTTTTACTATGTCAGTAAGCACACTATTTAGTTCAGCTGATACTTTTTTCATAGCAAGACTTTCACGATGAATGAAGCAATGTGTTGTTTTACATTCTGGCGCAAGTTCCTTAATCTGGGTAACCACTTCAGAATGTTTTCCTGTCATTGAAGCTGCACCATCAGAACATACTCCTACACAAAACTTAAATTCCAAACCACATTTGTCAACAATATAATTCTTCACAGCTTCATACAGTTCCAAGCTAGTTGTGTTTGTGGGCAAAGAGGCTGAAAAAAAGAATTCTTCCTTTATATCATCATCGTGTTCAAACCTCACATAGACTAAAAGAATTATCATGTTAGCAATATCTCGGCATTCATCAAGTTGCAATGAAAAATACCTTGCTAGCTTTATTTGCTCTATGAGTTGGTCTTCCATGTCGTTAGCCAGTTCCTGAATACGTCGAGCTATGGTGTCATTGGAAAGTGGTACTTGAGCTACCTTCTTTGCTGCAGATTCACCCAGCATTTCCAAGCAAACTTCTTTGATGCAGTCTTTCACTAGAGTCTCGGCAATTGTGTAAGGTGTTTTAGACTTCGCAACTGGAAGTGCTACTTTATATGAAGCCCGCAAAGCACTAATGTTTATATGAGAAACGTTGAATACCTGTTTTGGTTGACTTTTTAATTCACTACTCTTTCTTTCAAAGAACTCTTTTGGTTGTGAACTTATTTCTTTATGTTTTGAATATAAATGTCGCTTAAGTTTTGATGGTTTCATTGCTTCATTAGCCAGTACATCTCCACAAATAATACACTGTGGTTTTAGTATTTCACCATCAATTACAGCTACAAAACCAAACTCAATATATGAAGGGTCATATTTCCGAGTAAAACTAGTATGAACTCTTTTGCTTTTCCCTTCTTCAGGATGACTTCTATTATTACGATTTCTTTTATTACTACTGCTGTATCCAGAAAAGGTGTGTCTTTTCTTGACAAAAAAGTCCAATGAACCTTGTTTTGTCATCTGCAAATTAGGATTAAAAATAAATAATACAAATTTTACATCCCTCCTTCAGCTAATAATGTTAAACCACAAATTAAAAACTAGACTTGATTAAAAATAAAAGATTACTTTAAAATTAAGTTATGAAAATAAATAAATGCTTATATTTTCTCAGTTTAATATATCTTTGGGTTATAGCTGATAAACTAAACATAAAATATCACACATTATAATGTAAATCTATTGTATTTGCAACTCCCACCACATGTGACTCACCTTGAGAGTTTAACAACATCCAAACAGGTCTATATTCAGTAAGATGAGTCCATTAATCATATGTTTGGATGTTGCAGCAATGTCAAATTGTTATAAATGTTTCTAAATACTTCTCTCAATTTTTATACTTAACTCATTATGGAATGGTAAAAATAGTTTTCAGGCCAGCACTTGTCTGCAGATCATACTTTGAGTACCATTGGCCTAAACCTCCATATTTCAAAACATTAGCCATTACCTCATAAAGCCTACTGATTTAAAATCTTTTTTGGCCTTATCTCATGCTTTCCATTAAAACTCTAAAACTGAATTCTTTCTCAACACTAACCCATACCTTCCAACTAAACTTATTGCCTCCACCTCTCCTAAAAAATTCTTCTTCACTTGACTCGAAATATCCTTTCTTAGCTTGCTTCCCCACTCAAGCTCACATACAACTGAAACAAAGTGACATTAAATTCATCTATTCCCAAATTCATACTTCTGTAGAAACATACCATCATACATACTATTTATCACCTCAAACTTAGCTCTCTCAGTTCCCTAAGAAATGCTTGACATCAGAAAGGAGTAAAAGAGATACTGTTCATCACTCCAGAACAACAAATAAGGTAGCATTCAAAGTTATACCTTCCAACTTAAAAAAAAAAAAGAGGGGAGGCATTAAAAGTAATTAGCCTTTCTTTGGGAAAAATATATCCAAGGCAGTCAAAATGTGCTTTTGCATACCTTGTTAAATAATTCTTATTCATCATGATCGCAGTAAAGTGTAATGAGGCCCTTCCCCTGCATTAATCTAGAGCAGATACTCAAACTCTTACCCAATCTCCTACTGTGTCTCCTGAAAAGGGTGTTTCTGATGGCTTTACCATTTTGGAAGGTTGAACAGGCAAACTTCTTTGAATCCCATGATGTTTCCTTTTCATTGCACTGGTTTTGTAGCAAAGACTACAAGTTATCTGGTGACCACAGCCTTCAGTCTCATGTTGAGACGGCACTCCACATAATGCATGGACATTTCCATGACATGATATACAATTATTAGCACCTGTGCATTCTTTTTCACAAACTACACAGGATAAAAATCTCAGTCTGCTCTCAGGAGGGGTTTTTTCAGCCACCTTAGGAGTAATAGAAAGATTCTCTTCAATATCACTACTATCTGTTCCTGTCTCAATGTTTTCTTCATACTGGGCTCTGAGACTATTTTCTAACTCTTTGTCAGCTTGATCTAATTCATTTTCTGAGTGCAGGCTGGCAACAAGTTCTTCAGTTAACTGAGAGTGGGACAGACCCAGTTTAGCTTCAGAGCTAAATGTACCTTCACATGGAGTTTGCTGCATACCTCTGTGATAGGGCTGGTTTTGGGTCATCTGAATGAACCACAAAAATTCAGCCCAGTGTAAAGAGTTGTTAGTTTGCATCCAGGAGAAAATCCTCTTTTTTATATCCTCATTAGTTTGTTCTGTAGAACTTTGGCTTTGGCAAGTCCGAGGCTTCCCATGGACAATTTTCAATTCTGGCCAAATATTACTAAGTTCACTGACAATCTGACTTGAAAATTCCCTTCCATTGTCAGATTGTAGGACACTAGGTGCTCCAATAATTGTAAAAATATCTAAAAGAGCATGTGCAACTTCCTTAGGCCTTTTAGATTTTAATGACCGCAAAAAACTTAATTTTGTATGAAGGTCTTGATAGTGCATAATAAATTTATACTCCCCATCAGGATTCAATTGCATGTCTATAAGATCTACTTGGCATCTTGAATTAACTTCCTTAATTGGTTTTGATGTTAGAACTTTCTTGAGTTTTGAATTTTTCTGCTGGCATGGTTTACAGAGTGTCAGGTATAGCATTATAACTTCTTTTGTGATGTTCTTGTATTTTGCTTGTAACTCTTTTTCCATGCGGGTACGTCCACCATGTCCAATGCTGAGATGCGTATCATGCAGAATATCAAATAAGTCCTCACTGTGTAAGTAATACCGTATTTTATCTGTTTCCCCATTTATAGCCTCAATCAGCTTCTCGTTTCCATGCACAAGGATCACATCAAACCTAGCCAAGCGACGGTAGTCGACTGATTCCTTTTTTGCCTTAGCTTTAGCCTCTTTCACTTCCCTTATCAATTGACAGTACTTTGCTTTAGAAAATATCTTAGTATTATTACTTTTGTTTTCCAGTAACACTGCTAAGCTTCTGAAAAACTTTTCTCTCATGTCTTCTGGTTCAATTTCTGCTTCATTAGTATCTAAGCTACTGAGGTTATCATCACCCATGTTTTGAGACATCATGGAAAGCCACAAAAATGACCCTAAAATATAAAAGAAAAAATCAATTAGGAATATTTGGAAATACAGTTCAAAATACATACATTGCCCAAGTAACCAACAGAGCTTAAGGTAGAAGTAGGAGCTATGGACACACAAAAGGGGGATACCATTTTAGTTAGGGAGTCCAACCTTGGTGAAATGAACAAAGGGTAAATGAAGAACTCCAGCGAGGAACAAAATATCCTGATACATTAAAAAGTAGGAAGCCAGGACATGACTTTCCAGAGGAGTACCCAGGGTTAGCCTTAAAGTAAGCACTGTTTTACCTAAAACAGGATGTAAATTAATGTTTGTATTTATTTATTACACAAGAACATTTTTTTGGCTAGAGAAGCCTCAGCAATACAGAAATAGATTTTTTTTTTAAAATCTGCAGATCACACCATGTTTTCTGTTTTATTCAGTCAGGTTAGCTGTTATATCAACATTTGGGGCTTAAGTTCCAACACAATATAGTTATATCAGCTCCCTTTTTGGGCTTGTGAAACTACAAACTCAATACAAATATCTTCATCACTAATTTTGACAAAGTAAGAGTACTGGATGAGTGAACTAGTGAACTGAACTAGTGAAAAATCTCTGACTTAAGCATATTGAAAAATGTTTAGAATATTCATAATAATAGAAACCTTAGAATACTTCCAACTTAGCTTACTAAGTCTTAAGAAAACATTTTTAAAAAATCAAATTAGCATGTCACCTCCAGACAGTCTTACAGCTGCTTGGAAAAAATACTTTCTCTCAAGTAAACATTGTTTATACTACCAATTTGCACACCAAATACTGAACTAGTAAATTTAAATCATCCCTAATATTCATAATTTCCAAAACTAGGTTAAAATTAATGATATGTTATTGTTTTGGCCTCATTTAACTCTCAATTCTTCCAATAAGACTTCTTTGATCATTAAATTTAAATTCACAGTGAGTTCTCCTTTCCTGAAAAACATAATCTATTCATAACACAAGTTAGCACTACAGCACTTTCTTAACTGTTTCAAAAGTAGATCTAGTAAGATTGTAAGTTTCTAAAGAAGCAGGTATCATTTACTTTTCTAGTATCTTTCATATTATCTAACATATTCCTACATTCAAAAGTGTGCAATACAAATTTGTTGATTAACTTTATAATAAAATGACAATACTCATGGTAAGTGCTATCTCAAAATGCGACTGAACAATGTCTTTCAATGCTGATCCATTTTGTGCCATGCTATGGAGCTATATGCAGAAAAGGAAAGTAAACAAGGATGAATTTGGAAGAGAAAAGGAATATAGGGCAATGTAAATGAGAACCAAAAGAATATGAACCCTGAAGTTAGTAGAATCAACATTAATAAGTCTAGAATGAGCAGAGAATAGGGAATATAGTGCTATATGAGGAGAAAAACATTGCATTCATTACATCTAACTGTTTTTTGGAAAAGACAGCTACTCTAGAACCAGGCCACCCTGTGCTTCCACCTCTACTACGCATTATAGCATTAACAGACCTTAGAACACTAATGGATGTAGACTTCAGAAATTCCATATTCTTTGGTAGAATTTCTAAATAGTATTTCCAAGTCTTACATAGCCATTATGTGACAAAAATTGGAGGCACAGGCTATAGTAATGGGACCTATGGCTGAACTGACAAGTGCTCAATATTTACATACAAAGGTATCCCTGATTTATCCGCACTTACTTATTAACTTCATTGCAAAGTAACCATGGGAAATATTGTGTTCAACTAATTTTGACATTATTTTTTTTTTATTTCAGAATATTATGGGGGTACAATACTTTGGCTATATATATTGCCCATGCACTGCCCGTGTCAGAGCTACAATCGTGGTCATCCCCCAAACTGTGCTCCCCGCATCCATTCAGTAAGAGTTGTCCCATCCCCTCCACCCCCTTCCCACCTGCCCGCCCGCTGATGAATATTATTGCCCTGTATGATGTAAGTGTTGATCAGTTAGTACCAATTTGATGGTGAGTACCACTGGTGCTTGTTTTTCCATTCCTGTGACACTTCGCTTCGAAGAATGGGCTCTAGCTCCAACCAGGATAATACCAGATGTGTTAATTCACCATTGTTTTTTATTGCTGAGTAATACTCCATGGTATACATATACCACATTTTATTAATCCACTCATGTATTGACGGGCACCTGGGTTGTTTCCACATCTTTGCAATTGTGAATTGTGCTGCTATAAACATTCGCGAGCAGATGTCTTTATTATAGAATGTCTTTTTTTCCTTTGTAAATACCCAGTAGAGGGATTGCTGGGTCAAATGGTAATTCTACTTTTAATTCTTTGAGGTATCTCCATACTACTTTCCATACAGGTTGTACTAATCTGCAGTCCCACCAGCAGTGTATGAGTGTTCCTATCTGTCCGCATCCCTGCCAACATTTGTTGTTTGGGGATTTTTTGATATGAGCCAATCTCACTGGAGTTAAGTGATATCTCATTGTGGTTTTGATTTGCATTTCCCTGATGATTAGAGAAGTTGAGCACTTTTTTATATGTTTGCTGGCCATTATTCTGTCTTCTTTTGACAAGTTTCTGTTCATGTCCTTTGCCCATTTTTTAATAGGGTTGTTTGATTTTTTCTTGTTGATTTTCCTAAGTTCTGTATAGATTCTGGTTATCAGCCCTTTATCAGAGGTGTAGCATGCAAATATTTTCTCCCATTCTGTAGGTTGTCTGTTCACTCTAGTGATAGTTTCCATGGCTGTGCAGAAGCTTTTTAATTTGATCAGGTCCCATGTATTTATTTTTATTGCTGCTGTGATAGCTTTGGGGGTCTTCTTCACAAATTCTTTGCCTAGGCCATTGTCCACAAGAGTTTTTCCAACATTTTCTTCAAGAATTCTTATGGTTTCACATCTTAGGTTTAAATCTGTTATCCATTATGAGTTGATTTTTGTGAAAGGTGAGAGGTGTGGGTGCAGTTTCAGTCTTCTACATATGGCATCCAGTTTTCCCAGCACCATTTGTTGAATGGTGTATGTTTTTCTGGAATTTGTCAAAGATCAGGTGACTGTATGAGGTTGGTTTTATATTTGGGTTCTCAGTCCTGTTCCATTGGTCTATGTCTCTATTCTTGTGCCAATACCATGCTGTTTTGGTTACTATAGCCTTGTAGTATAGTTAGAAGTCTGGTAAATAGATGCCTCCCAATTTGTTCTTTTTGCTTAAGATTGCATTGGCTAGACGGGGTCTTCTCTGGTTCCACACGAAGCGTAGAATTATTTTTTCTAGATCGGCAAAAAATGATGTTGATATTTTCATAGGGACTGCATTGATTCTGTACATCACTTTAGGTAGCAAAGCCATTTTTACAATGTTGATTCTGCCTATCCAAGAGCATGGTAGGGTTTTCCATCTGTTACATCCTCTGCAATTTCTTTTCTCAGTGTTTCGTAATTCTCTCTATATACATCTTCGACCTCCTTAGTTACATATGTTCCTAAATATTTAATTTCCTTTGGTGCTATTGTGAAAGGTATTGCATCTTTAATTTGTTTCTTGGCTTGATTGTTATTAGCATATATGAAGGCTATGGATTTGTGTGTACTAATTTTGTATCCTGAGACTTTGCTGAATTCATTTATCAATTCCAGTAATCTCTTGGTTGAATCTTTGGGGTTTTCTATGTATAATATCATATTGTCTGCGAATAGTGAAAGTTTGACCTCTTCTGCCCCCATCTGGACGCCCCTGATTCCTCTGTCTTGTCCGATTGCTCTGGCCAGGACTTCCAGCACTATGTTGAATAGAAGTGGAGATAGTGGGCAACCTTGTCTAGTTCCTGTTTTAAGGGGGAATGCTGTCAATTTTTCCCCATTCAGTATGATATTGGCTGTGGGTTTATCATATATGGCTTTAATAGTTTTGAGGTATGAGCCATCTATGCCTATATTGTTAAGAGTTCTTATCATAAAAGGATGCTGGATTTTGTCAAAAGCCTTTTCTGCATCTATTGAAAGGATCATATAATCTTTGTTCTTGTTTTTATTTATATGGTGAATTACATTTATAGATTTGCGTATGTTGAACCATCCCTGCATTTCGGGAATGAAGCCCACCTGATCGTGATGAATTATTTTTTTGATGTACATTTGAATTCAGTTTGCAAGGATTTTATTGAGAATTTTTGCATCTATATTCATAAGGGATATTGGTCTGTAATTTTCTTTTCTTGTTTTGTCCTTTCCTGGCTTTGGTATCAAGGTGATATTGGCTTCGTAGAATGAGTTTGGGAGGATTCCATCCTTCTGGATATTTTCAAATAATTTCTGCAGTATAGGCACCAGTTCTTCTTTGTAGGCTTGGTAGAATTCAGGTGTGAACCCATCTGGTCCAGGACTTCTTTTTGTTGGAAGATTTTTTATTACTGCTTCAATTTCGGTGCTTGATATTGGTCTGTTTAGAAATTCTGTTTCTTGCTGGTTGAGCCTATGGAGGTAGTATGTTTCTAAGAATTTGTCCATTTCCTCCACGTTTTCATGTTTGTGGGCATATTTTTTTAGTATTCGAAGATGTTTTGTATTTCCATGATATCAGTTGTGACCTCTCCTTTTTCATTTCTAATTGAGTTTATTAGAGTCCTTTCCTTTCTGCTTCTGGTCAACTTGGCAAGTGGCCTGTCTATTTTGTTTATCTTTTCAAAGAACCAACTTTTCATTTTATTAATCTTCTGTATTGTTCTTTTGTTCTCAATTTCATTTAATTCTGCTCTGATCTTGGTTATTTCTTTTCTTCTGCTGGCTTTAGGATTGCTTTGCTCTTCCTTTTCCATTTCCTTAAGATGATTCATTAGTTTACTGATTTGTGACCTTTCTGTCTTTTGGATGTGGGCATTTAAGGTGATAAGTTTTCCTCTCAGGACTGCTTTTGCTGTATCCCACAGATTTTGATAACTTGTGTCCCCATTATCGTTTAGATTGAAGAATCTTTTGATTTCCATTTGAATCTCCTCCTTGACCCAATAGTCATTCAGCAACAGATTGTTTAATTTCCATGTTTTTGGATGAAGATGTGAATTTCTGTTGGAACTGATTTCTAATTTTATTCCGCTGTGGTCTGAAAAGATACATGGTATGATTTCTATTTTTTTAAATTTGTTTAGATCTGTTTTGTGGCCTAGGATGTGGTCAATTTTAGAGAAAGTTCCATGAGCTGATGAGAAGAATGTATATTCAGTGTTATTTGGGTGGAGTGTTCTGTAGATATCTGTTAGGCCCAAATGTTCTAGAGTCCTGTTTAGGTCCTGTGTTTCTTTGTTTATTTTTTGTTTGGAGGATCTGTCCAGTTCCATCACGGGGGTGTTGAAGTCCCCTGCTATTATGGCATTGCTATTTATTATGTTGTCTAGATCAAGCAGCATTTGCTTTATGTACCTGGGCGCTCCTGTGTTGGGTGCATAAATGTTTAGGATTTTTAAATCCTCTTGTAAGATTTTTCCCTTCACCACTATATGGTGTCCATTTTTGTCCTTTTTTACTTTTGTTGCTTTAAAGTTTATATCATCTGAAATAAGGATGGCTACTCCAGATTTCTTTCGGTTTCCATTAGCCTGGAAAATTGTATTCCATCCTTTCACCTTGAGTCTGAATGCGTCTTTGTGTGTAAGATGTGTTTCCTGAAGACAACAGATACTTGGCTTGTATTTTTTAGTCCATTCAGCCAGCCTATGTCTCTTCATGGGCAATTCAAGCCATTCACATTTATTGAGAGAATTGATATTTGGGGTAAATTTCTGGTTATTCTATTGGGTGGTGTCTTTTGTTTTACCTCTTGCGTCATTGTGGAATCTGGGTTCTGGAGTTTTAGCTTCTGCGTAGTTTTACATTGGTGGGTGTCTGTTGTGCTGGTTAGTGTACAATGCAAGTCTAAGCACTTCTTGCAAGGCTGGTCTGGATTTCACAAATTCTGTCAGTGATTGCTTGTCTGGAAAAGTCTTTATTTCTCCCTCATATAAAAAGCTTAGTTTGGCAGGATACAGAATTCTGGGTTGGCCTTTGTTTTGTTTTAGGAGACTGATGATGGCTCCCCATTCCCTTCTGGCTTGTAAGGTTTCAGCTGAGAAATCTGCAGTTAATCTGATAGGTTTCCCTTTGTAGGTTACTTGCTCTTTTCATTTTACAGCTCTGAGGAGTGCCTCTTTTGTGTTAACTTTGGTCAGTCTAATAATTACGTGGCGTGGTGAATGCCTTTTCACGTTGAGTCTCCCAGGAGTCCTGTGTGCTTCTTGTACTTGGATATGAAGATTTCTGGCTAGGCCATGGAAATTTTCCTCTATCATTCCTTCAAATAGATTTTCCAGCCCACGCGAATTTTCTTCCTCTCCCTCAGGGATGCCTATGATCCTTATGTTTGGCCTCTTTACATAAATCCCACATTTCTTGTATGCTTTGTTCATGCCTATTGTTTTTGTGTTCTTTCTCTTCAACTGTTTTATTTAGCACATAGGAGTTGTCTTCTAGCTATGAAATTCTTTACTTTGCATGGTCCAGCCTATTCTTAAGGCTTTCCACTGTGTTGTAGATCCTTGAATGCTTCTTTCATTCCTAGAATTTCTATTTGATTTTTCCGTAATATTTCTATCTCTTTGGAGAATTTTTCATTCATTTCTTGCATTTTTCTTGTGGTTTCTTTGTGCTGGGATTCAATTTTCTCTTGAATTTCATTGAGCTTTCTTATAATCCATAAACAAAATTCCTCTTCTGTCATTCTACCCATTTCATTTGAGTTGGTATCCATTGTTGAGGAACTGATGATTTCTTTTGGGGGTGACTTTTCACTCTGATTTTTCATGTTTCCTGAGTTCTTTCGCTGGTTTCTTCTCATCTGGTCTCTTGGTCGAGAACTGGGGGTGTTAGGGCTAGTTTATGGCCCTGTCTCCAAGCCCTCGAGTTTCGTTCCTCGGCAGAGCCAGGGAGAGAAATAGTGGCCTGTATTGCCTTAGGTGTATTTTAGCAAGTTTGGTGGATCCTGGGTTATCTCTAACCTATTGTCTTCTCCTCTTCCCAGTGGAGTGCAGTGAGATTGTCCTCCCAGCTTGAGCTCTAAGCTAGTGAATTGTACTTGAGGATATGAATCCACAGCTCCCTAACAGCTAGGTATTCTGTTATGTCCGTGGCAGACTCTGATCCCCCAGGTGGGGTATGTGAAAGCCCCGTGGTTTGGGAGGGGCCTTGTAGCTCCTAGGGGTTACTTTGACTCTGCTCCTCCTGAGGTGCAGGTAGAAACACAATTTCTTCTGGCTGCAGTGTGAGAGCTGAATTGGGAAAATTCTACACAGCTCAGAGGTTGCTTACCTAGCCACGTGTGTCTGTCCTTCTGATGTGCATCTCCATGTGATACTGTCTGATAGGGGGATCTCCAATTGTGCACCCGTTCCACCACTAGACCCCAAGGTGAGGTGGGTGGTGTCTCTATCCCCAGCAGTCTCCGCCAGGGGGATGTTCCCACGGGGAGGGGAGAATAGTGGCCACTGGAAGCACTCTTGGATGGTGCGAAATTCCCTAATGAAGTGGGCAGGGTTATGGGGAGCTGCTCTGGTTCAGCCTGTGGCTCTTGAGGTATTTGGTTGCCATGAGAACCGGCAGTTATACCAAATGAGTCACTATAGCCAGCAACCTTCAAAGTGACCAACCTCTGGGGTACAGGAGGGCTGGGACCTGAAGAGCGGGCACTAGGACCAGCACGTAGTGGACTTGTTGGAGGCCAGAGCCGGGGTAGCAGGACCAGATGGATGAGCTGCAAACTGTTTCCAATACACAAAGGTCCTGCCGCTACAGTTCCAGGATCTCGTCCCACCTGGAACCCACGGATGCAGCTGTCCCTGGCCACCAAGGGCAAAGCCTATCTCGCCCCAGCGGAAGAGCCCCCGGGCTGGGGTGGGGCGGAGCTAGAGACCCGGCTCACAACTCTGGGCGGGCGGCTTTAAAGATGGCTGCCGCCACCAGCCTGGCGCACAGCAGGGCTCCAATTGCGCCCGGGAGTGCAGCTTTTCTCGACTGGCCTGTGGCCCACGGAGGCAATTGCCAGCAGCCCCTAAGGGCGTGTCCTACTCTCCGTTAAACTCCTGGGCCCAGTCCCGCTGACTTCTAGTGGCACAGTGCTGGCCTGTGGGTTCCCGCGCACTGTCCTGGGAAGCTGTATCTCTGCCCAGTCCCTACCCGGCTCTGAGCAATTTCTGTATATTGCAGCTGAGAGTTCTGTTTGGCTCTCGCAATTGTTTCCTCTCCACAGAGTCTGCTGTCTCCAGCAACAGCTTTGCCCCAACCCTGGGCTTGTCCCTGATTGACTGGATGGGGAGGTGCGTAACCGCTTGGGGGTCAGGTCACGCTGCGCCGACCTGGTGAGTGCATCCTTCCTGTGCTCTGGGCTCTATTGCACTCCCTGCGCTCTCCGATCTTTGTGAAAATTTTGTACCTGTTTTCTTGGGCTGAGCGTTCTGCGTTGTTTCTCTGTAATTCACAATGCTGTTTTCGGAGTGAGCAGTCCGTGCTCGCAGGTAGCCGATGACGTTTTTCACCTCCTTCCCTGGGAGCGGTGCAGTGGGAGGACTCTATCAGACTGCCATTTTTCCGGAAGTCCTAATTTTGACATTATTACCTGACTGTTTAATATAACTCCTTTAATAACATTATGCTACACTGGTTGACTTTTCCTTCAGCTACATTCACTAGAAGCTGAAATGGAATGAGGTTTGATGACTTTTCAAAGACTAGACCCCTCCCTCTCCCAAGTCTCACCCTCTTTCCCAGAACTAAATTATTCTCACCGTTATCTTGAAGGGAGTGTGGCTCTGGAGATTCACATTCCATTCTGTCTTCCAAAGACTGGACCTGGGTGCCTAAGGATTCCTTTGCAGAATCCAGAGGTGTCATTTCTTCCACAGAAACTTCCTGCCCATATGTGCCCTGTGGGACCTGGAGACAAATAGATTTGGTAATCAATATAAGTAATTACGGTTTGTCATAGCTAAACCTCAAAACATTTTTCCACTAAAATAGAATGCAAGAAGAAGGAAAATAATCAGTCTTCATTGAATTCTTAAGGGGAGTGCAAGACAGAAGAAGAAGAGAAATGAAAAATGCTGGGACTACTAAAGCCAGAGCCATACAACAGAAACTGATTGTTTCCATTGGACAGGAGTTGATATTCGTCTCTTTGGTTTCTGTTTTTGGAAAAAACAATGAAAACACATTAAAGCTATTTCTCCCAAATTGTGATAATTGAAAGAAAATTGTAAATGAGTTTCATTGTGGTTAATTAAAAGTAAATATTTGGGGGGGGTGGAAGGAGAGAACACAAATTACCTAATAGAGACCAATGAGCTGTTTAACCCAGAAAGCAATCTGACAGTTGTTTCAGACCAAATGTGGAAAACATTAGCCCAATGTGTTATGGATGGGGGGAAAAGAAAGCCAACCAAGTTGGATAACTGTGTTGGGTGGAAAAGAAAACATTATCCTCTCCTTACACTAATCATCTAGTAAATGGTTTATAATTAAATTTCCCCATTGTCCCAAAAATATATTTTATGGTTTTTAAAAAAATCTATGATCCAATCAATGTTTATGCATGATTTTTAGTTATATCTCCTTTGCCTCTTTTAATCTAAAATAGTTCCTGCCTTTTTTAAATGACATTAAATTTTGAAGAGTCAGAGCCAGTTGTCTCATAGAATATCCCACGTTAGGGACATCTGATTGTTTCTTTACAAATAGATTCTAGTTAGATGTTTTTGAAAGAATATTATATATGTTATGTGTACTATTTGTGTCATATTACACAGCACATTCTGTCAGGTTATTTCATTGTTGTTAATACTAATTTGATCACTTGTTTATGGTAGTGACCCCTAGATCTATCCATTCAAAATGCTTTTGTCCTATTCTAATTAATAAGTCAGCTATCAAATAATTTGGGACTATGTGAATATTCTATTCCCCCATCATTTTAGCAGTCTTTGATGATCCTTGCCTGAATCCATTTTTATACTAGAGGTTGCAAAATGGTGACTTCTTATTTCTGTAATTCTGTCTACATTTATAAGTAGCAATTTTCAGTAAAGAGCTTTCTGTCCCTCTTCCTTTATCTGTCTGGGTTATAGTTTTTTTAATCACTATAGACTTAATTTATAATCCATTCCATCCTTAGTCACTTTGACACTCAAACTGAATTTGGCCAGTGGGAGCCCCTTCCAGCTGGCTCCTACATCCTTTTGACATGAGCCCACTAGTTTTTTAGCATATCCATGCCTTACAGAAACAAACAATTCAAGGCCCACATTGTATTTTCCCTGTCTCAGACCCGGTTTCACTATTTTTTCCAAGAAGTCCTGATTCATTTTAGAGGGCAACAGTGTTTAGTAACAAAGACTGGGTACTAGGTAGCTCATTCTTAATGAGGTTATCATCATTTCTAGGCCCTTTCACAGATAGGGTAAATATGTTTTCTAAAATATCATGAATTCAATTCAATTTCACCAGGATATGGTTTCCTCACCTTTCCACATTCCATATTTCTATCTCCTTCTCCCACAGGGGAAAAAAAAAGTTCAAAACAATGTAAATATATTTATTCATTTACTTTATCCTACACTAAACACAAAATAGTTTCAGAATTAGAACACTAACTTTGTGCTGTAGAATACTTCCAATGACATGTCTAGTAAGTAAAATTCAATATGTCTTTGCAGATTTATATATCCATCTTTAGACAGAATCCCACTAAGAGTATAGTCAGAGTACCAAGTTCAAGTCACCTGAATTTTTTTCTGTTATTATTTCATTAATTTGATATACAGTTGGGTTCATTTGTTTCTGCTTGTGTTTGTTTAATAATTTTTAATTTAATATATATTTTTAAATTCTTAAACCATTTACATGGTATCAAAAAATTAAAATATATATTCAGAGAAATCTTCCTCATATTCATATAGCCTGCATTCTACTCTTACCCACTCCCATAAGAAGCCATTTTTTTAGTTGCTGCTTTACTTTTTTGCAAAATAAGTAAAAATATTATATGTACACACATACATACACATTTGCATGTATATGTATGTATATTTACTTATAAGAGTGTGCATATATTATACTGTATACAAATTGAATACAAGGATGTGTATACTTATTTCTTTTTATTTCATATTATGTATACTAGTTCAAACCTTCCTTTGTTCACTTCATATAAAAATATTATCTGGAAATCATTTGATACCAGTTCATAGATATCTTTTTTTTTTTTTTAAAGACTGGGTCTCACTCTCTTGCCCAGGCTAGAGTTCAGTGGCATCATCATAGCTCACTGCAACCTCAACCTCCTGGGCTGAAGTGATCCTCCTGCCTCAGCCTCCCAAGCAGCTGGGACTATTGGCACACACCACCATGCCTGGCTGATTTTTTAAATTTTCTATAGAGACAGGGTCTTGCTATTGCCCAGGCTGGTCTCATACTCCTGGCTTCAAGTGATCCTCCTGCCTCGGCCTCCCAAGGTGCTAGGATTATAGGTGTGAGCCACCACGCCTCGCCCCTCATTCTTTTTTATGTTTGCATAGGACCACATTATATTGGGGTACCATAGTTTATTCAATCACTCTTATATGAATGGACATTTAGGTTGTTTACAATATTTTTCTTTTATAAATTATGCTGCAATGAGAAACTATGACTATATTGTGTCTTATTTGTAGACATGTATTTTCAAAGTAAATTCCCAGAAGTGATATTGCTGAGTCAAGGGGTAAAAGCATAAATAGATTTGTTAGATGATGCCAAAATCCCCTTTGTAGGGGTTGTATCATTTTGTACTCCACCAGCAATATATGAGAGGACCTGTGTTCCCAGTTAGGCCAATAGACTGTGCTGTTCAAAATTCAAAGCTTTCGAATTTTCGCCAATCTGTTAAGTGATAAATGGTACCTCAGTATAGTTTTTATTGGCTTTTATTATGATTGAAGTTGAGGATCTTGTCAGTTATTTAAAAGCCATTTCATTTGTTTGTGAAACCTACTGATGTCTCAAACATTTTTTTTGGTTGCATTTCTGTAAGGAGATTAGCTTCCACCCATGATATATTTTGTAAGTATTTTCACCAATTTATTATTTTGACTTTGCTCATAGGGTTTTTTTTTGCCCTGCATTTTAAAATTTTTCATGTGGAAAAATTTATCGTAGTCTTCTTGATATTGCTTCTGGATTTTGAGTAATTCTACATACCCAGGATATAAAAGAAGTCACTCATGTTTTCTGTGTGGGGAACGTGCAGCCTTCTGATTTCAAGATTCTTCTTCTTCTTCTTTTTTATGCCTCCAAAGGAGGCCATAAAAGCTTCATCTTTCTCTGCTGCACCCCTTTTAATAAAAGGACTTGTTCTGTAAAATTTGGATTCAGTCAAAAGGCCGCACTTAAGGACCTAGAAGGCCACATGTTCCCCACCTCATATTTTTTCATTGATCCATCTATTCGTATGACAGTCCCACAGTTTTACCTAAAGAGGTTTCATCATATATTAGTATCTAGGTAAGGCAATTTACCCCCTTCTTTACTCTTCAAGTTTTTCCTAGCAATTCTTTCATTCTTATTTACAAATATGAATGGAGTTCACATGCTTTTTAACCCTTTTATTTTCATACCTAAACAATTAGTTTTATTTTTCCTAAGACAGTAAATAGAAAGTCATTTTCTACTGTCTTTAAGTTTTAGGTTCCAGGCAGCAAAGATATTGCTCTGGCTATATCTCATTAAGTTATTACCTAATGCAGTGATCCCCTTAGAATTCACTTCAACAGGCAATAGCTGGTTGGCTGTTCCTCAGCTTCCCTGAGTTTTGCTGACTTACTTCTTTATGTTACTTATCATTGGCAGGTGATTTCTCTTGGAATTTTATTTCACTAATGATATGGTTAAATAAGGAAGAGAATGAAAAGGACATCAATGGTCACAAATAAGTTAATCTGGCAGGAATATTCAGAAGAAAAGTTATTACAACTGACTTTTAAAAGTACTGTAATTAAAATATTCAATGTGAACTTTCTCTTTTAAATGAAAAACACATGAGTCAGTAGACACTGAACTGAGACCAACTGATTTGTGGGTAAGAGAATGCTTAAAATAAACATTGCCTTTAATATAAAAGTATGTTTACCTAGAAATTATCCATATGGCACCACTTGTTACACTGGTGTTTGATGAGGTTTCACTTTCTTGGAAAATCAGAAGAACCCATTTAAACCTCTAGTATGTTCCTTCTTTCAGCATTTGTGTAAGTTAATTTACTAAATCTTTATCAAATATGGCCTGTAAATTCAGTTGTTATGCTAGTCAATATTTGTGCCAAGCCTAGAAATGATAGTCAGTTACAATAGGGGAATCTTGTAGTAATCCAGTAAGGTGGCTAACAGCTCACTGCTTGGCATAGTTTGTTAGCAGGAACCCTGAATGTTCCTGTCTGGCATTTTTATCCTGGTAACACTGTATTTGTATTATCAACTTACTGTAACTTTTTCCACTGAAATAGGGTATCTGTCTGTAACCTTCCAGATGAAGTCTGAAACATCAATGACATTCACACACACACACACACACACACAAGTGTTAGAGTGCTATACTACCCTAGTTTAGGAAGGCTTTCATTGACTTAACAAACCTTCTCCTCATTTCTATATGTGGATCTTTGTTAGCCAATTAGGCAACAAGTAAACTGGGAGTGAACATGTGTTAGGTAAAATCTATTCCAAATCTCCACCATTGTGGAGTCTAGTCGGCACTTAAAGAAAATAAGTACAGACGGTCCCTGATTTACAATGGTTTGACATAACCATTTTTCGACTTTATAATGGTGCAAAAGTGATACACATTTAGTAGAAACTACACTTCAAGTACTCATACAACCATTCTATTTTTCACTTTCAGTACAGTATTCAATAAATTACATAAGTTTATGTATTCAATAAAATATTTCATAAAAACTTTATTATAAAATAGGCTTTGTGTTAAATGATTTTGCCCAACTGTAGGCTAATGTAAGTGTTCTGAGCACATATAAGGTAAGCTAGGCTAAGCTATGATGTTCAGGAAGCTAGGGGTATTAAATGCATTTTCAATCTATAATATTTTCAATTTATGATGGGACACAACCCTATTGTAAGTGGAAGAGCATCTGTATTCTAAAGCTAATAACCTCCTAAAGCTGCCTTAAGAAAACAGCAACTGCTAGGAGTAATCACATCTCCATAATTAATATTGGAAGCAAAAGTTCCTCAAAAAAAAGAGAGAGAGAGAGAGAGAGAGGAAGCTATAATCTTCCTGAGAACAGAAACTCTGATTTATATTTATTTAGTCTATCTTACAATGAAAAGAAAGTAATAGGCTTGGACTCTTCATCTGGAGGCCTTGACCCTGCTTCCACCTCTGTGAGTGTGACACTTAAAGTGGAAGTAAGCCCAGCCACCTCACATTCGTGCCAAGCCTGCTCTCCTGCAAATAGCCTTATAGAAACCATATTGTACTCAAACCAACCATTTGAATGGTCTGCCTTGCCAAATGTTCTTGAGGTCAAGCAAAGGAAAACAATTTGGTCTGCCAGCACGAAAGATCCTAGTGTTGAAAACTAATCAACCCATGCTCTGCACCTAACTTGCAAAACCCAAGCGAAAACTTAGTTTGTCCTCTGATGACATTTATGAATTTGGTTAATCCTGAAAACTTCCCTCATGGGCCCTGACTTTATAAAAATAATTTCTCATTCACATGACATATGAATTTTAAAATGTGCCCTAGCTATCATGTACCCAGGAGATATCACAATGGGATATAAATCTTTTTCTTAATATAATTTTATTGAAGTATTATAAACTTAGAGAAAAGCGCACAACTCACAAATGTAGAGCTCGATGACTTACCACAAAGTGGACCACCCAGGTCAAGAAACAGAACATTAACAGCATCTCAGAAGGCTACTTCTTCCACAAAAGTAATTACTACTCTGACATCTATCACCATACATTTACTTTGCTTTTTGAATTTTTTTTTTTCCTGAGACAAGAGTCTCATCTGTTGCCTAGGCAAGAGTGCAGTGGCGTCATCATAGCTCACTGCCAAGTTCAAACTCCTGGTCTCAAGCAATCCTCCTCCCTCAGCTGCCCAAGTACCTGGGACTACAGAAGCACGCCACCAAACCCAGCTAGTTTTTCTATTTCTTGTAGAGACAGGGGTCTCACTTTTGCTCAGGCTGTTCTCGAACTCCTGACCTCAAGTGATCCTCCCCCTCAGCCTCCCAAAGTACTAGGATTACAGATTACAGGCATGAGCCACCACACCCGGCTTGCTTTTTGACTTTTACATAAACAGAATCATACAACATGTGTTCAGTTTTGTCTGGCTTCTTTGGTTAACATTATGCTTGCAAAATTCATCCACATTGTTGCATGTAGCAATTGTTTGTTAATTTTCATTGCTGTATAATATTCAATTGTATACACCACAATATATTCATCCTTTCCACTCTTAATGGGTATTTGAGTTGCTTTGAGTTTTTGGCAATTATGATAATGCTGCTATGAATATTATTTTACATGTTTTTAAGAATGTTTCTGTTAGATATGGACCTTATAGTAGGTTTGCAGGATCATGGGGTCTGGTTATACACGGTAGGTATTTCCAAAGGGGTCATAACAATTAACTCCTATTAGTAGTACATAAGCATTCCAGTAGCTCAACATCTTCACCAAAACTTGATCATGCCAGCACTTTTAATTTAATACATTCTGGTTGGAATAAAATGGTACTTCTTCTTATTACTAATAAGATTGAGTAATTGTTTTACAATTTTACTGGCTAATTGGTTATCCTTTGTAAAGTAGGTGTTCAAGTCTTTTGTTCATTTTTCTATTAGGGTATCTGTCCTTTTTCTTGATTTATAGTACTTCATATATTCAGATATGAGCTTTTTGTATGTAGTTTATCTGGATCTGGCACAAGGAAGAATAAAATCAATCTGTAAGATCTTATCATTTGAAAGCGATGCTTTTAATGTCCAGGTTGGTGTTGAGATTTTCAATGACAAGCACTGATAAACTGGAATGGATATGGAAAGCAATGGAAAACAATTATTATGTCAAATTCAAACAAGTCAAACCTGTTTAAAAAAAAAAAGCTTTATGTCCATAATGATAATATAAACGAGATGCTGCCATGAAATGAGTACAAAAGTCAATTATAATGCACGTATAAGTTCTTAATACTGTCTTAGAAATGTTATTCATTTGAATAAATGTAGATAGAATGTAGAATCATCTAATTTTTGCTGGATTAGGAAAGGCAATATATGTATTAACTTGCATATTAGTAACATACCATCATTTCTGATGCTAAAAACTGTAATGTTTTTTTCTCCTTAAAAGGAAAAATGAAAAATAGAGGCCATATTAGTATTCAGATGTTAGCTAGTGAAAATGTTCTGCTTTAAAATGTATAGTAGATCAAAGATAATTTTATATTCATCAACAATATCCATGGAGAGAAATTATTTTGTTTCTAGTATTGTCATCCTAATCTCCCCAGATTTATCCTCAACTGAATAAAGAAGTTTCTGAAATGATTTTAGTATACACAGTGATTAGTATTAAAAATGTAAGACACTGTGGAGAAAACTTTCCTGGTTCACCTAACATTAAACTGGGATATTTCAGATTATATGAAAACAATGTTGATTTTTTTCCCCTAATTCTACAGACCAATGAATCAGTGGAGAACAAATATTGTCAGAACCATGAACTTCAATAATGCAGATTCATCAGGCAGAACGAAATGTTCAAATGGTTAAAGGACTAAAAAGGTGTTAGTGGTTGAACTTACTCTACTGCATAGTTGGAAAATGTCCACAGATATTGAACCCAAAATTGCACATAAACCAGAATATTTCAAAAGGGAATATTCAATGACATATGAGGAAATGAAAACCTAGGTGTATTATAACATCATGGTGGGATTTAAAGAATTTGTGTCATGCTCCTTTCCCCCAAATTGGACACCACGTTATAAATTTACTCTTCTTAGACTGTGCGAAGTATGTAAGAAACCAAATCAATGTTCTTTTAAAATAAAATTTATAAAATGCCTGAGCCAGTTCCCTTTTGTAAGTTTTTCCCTTCTCTGATCTTAATATCTTATATAGATTGCTCTATACGATAGCATGCTTTTCAGTTTGCCCCAATCTTTCCATAACTGTGGAAAAATAGGATGTGGGAAAGAGGGCCACCAACTGTTTATAATTAAACAATTGTATCAATTCTGTAAAGTTAGTATAAGCATCCTCAGCTCTTAGAGCAACTAAGAAACAAAATATGGATATGGTTCATTGTGATGCATTCCCCACTGACTCCTCCTCTCCCACCCTCCACATACATACACACACACAAACACAAATGTAGCCTCTTGATTTCTCTACTTTTCCTGGTCCACAAGACCAGGCCCACCTAGACCAAGATAGGTGGGCCTGGCCTTGGAAGGAATAGGAGGAACTCCACTTCGGCCTCTACCACAGAAGTTCGAAGGGTGCCTTGGGGCATGGCAATAACAAATTACAAAACTGAAGTGGCTTCAACTTGGTTATGACAATCATTTGTCTTTCACCACACAATACCTGGGTTTGATTTTTAAAATGCTGGAAAGAAATGTTTAGTTGTAAAATGGTAAATATTGCTGAATTCATTAGAAATGCATATATTTCAAATAAGTTAGAACACTTAACTTATAGTGGTGTAAACAAATAGGGGTTTATTTTTGTTACATAACAAGAAGTCCAGAAGAAGGCAGTTGCTGGCACTAGCTCTTATCTAAAAGTTTTGTCAGGAACACTAGCTGTCTATATTTCTGCTCTGCCATTCTTAACGTAATAGTATTCACCCTCATGCTTATCATCACTTAATGGTCACAAGATGGCTACGACAGCTCCAGATATCACATGCATGTTCAAGATAGGAAGTGGGGAAAGGTGGAACTAAACCCATCTGTCCCATTTTATCAGGAGAGTAAAAGCTTTCCCAGAAACATCCCAGAAAATATGCTTATTTCTCTCTGGCCAGAACTATGTTGCACGGCTAACTCTAGTACAGTAAGGCTGAAAAGGAATTTAGTTAGGTACACTGTTAGCATGAACAAAACCAACATTTTGTCTGGAAGAAAGAAGGGGAGAAGAGATACTGGGCCGGCAGCTAAAAGTGTCTGCCACAGTGGTATTTCCCTTTTCTCTCAGAAATCACACAAAAATGAGAAAAATGAGAAACATTTATGTAAACTTGATCTTCAGCAAGACTAAGATATATCCATAACCCTGAGCCACATGAAAAACTATCAAATATGATCAGCATATAACCCTGAATATTACCCAGGGAATTGACTTAACACCAAGTCCTACCAGTAGCTACATTTTTCAACAAAGCTAGAAGAGGAAATTCTAGAGTAAAGGCACATATTAAGGGAAAAAAATATGTATTGTTTCTTGGAAACAAAGGGAAAAATGTGTGTTGACTAGAATGGGGAATCTGCCCGTACAGGCATCTGTGCTATAATATAAAATATGAATGTATGAAAAAACATGCTTTCTGCAAAACTGCACAAAAATTAACAGGATTTATGGGGAAAATAAGGTGAAAGGGTAGACTATTTAAAACCTACACAACTTTGTCACCAGAGCACTAATAAAACCATAAAAATTCTAGTAAAAATACAAGTATAGTCAAAAAGACATTAAATAAAGAAATATTACATTAAGTATAGGATTTTACCTTAGAAAGGCGATGGTATCTTGTTAGAAAGAGGTGTAAGGAAAGGGTGAGGCAAGAGTAGAAGGACATCACCATGAGAGGTTCAAGTGAAGAAGCATTTGCACTTTCCAAGAAATGTAGTGATATTACAAGAAATATGAGATGGTCTGGCACTGGCTCATCATCTTGTTTTCATTTCTTTGACACTGGCTTATAAAAAGATACCCAGTTTTTGCTGTTTAAACATTTTCCTTCATTCACAAAGAAGCTGCTTATATGGCTCCAAATAAGACCTTATGCCAAGAAGCACAATCCTGCTGTGTTCTGCATTGTAGTCATTATTTCCTATCCACTGCAACTGCTTCTCTATCATACTTAAAGCAGAAGATAACTGAGAAGGTTCTTGTGAGGCAGCTTATTCAACTGCATCATCTTCCTCCATATGTTCCACTTGTGCCTCAGCAACTAACTGTTGCAGCTGTTGTGCAGAAAGATCCTCTGTGAGATTGCAGCAGCTCTTCAATATCCTCACTCTCAACTTCTTTGAACCTAACCTCCGTTGGAAGAACACTGTATCAATAGATACTTTGATTTGGCGGAGCTCTTCAGAAGGTTCAAAGCCTTTGGAATCACGAATTAAATGAGGAAGAACTTTTGTGCCACACCCCATGCAAGCAGGCTTTTTTGACATCCTTTCAGGCCTGTACAGTAATATTAATTGCAAGTTTAATGTTGAATGGATTCCAGAATTCATAAGCTGGGCATTGTTACCCTCCCTGTAGGTACAATCAATATCTTGAATGTTCATCTTAAATATTAGTAATAAGCTCTAAAGGCTGCAATCACACCCTGATCAAGGAGCTGGGGTAAAGAAGTTGTATTAGGAGGTAAAAAGAGAACTTTGATGTTTGAAGAAAGCTCAATGACTATTGGGAGGGTGGCTTGCTGTATTTCTGAGGATTATAAGAATTTTAAAAGACAATTTTTTTCCCTTGCAATATGTTTTTTATAACATCTACAAAAACATTACCTAAAAGATCAATAAATATCTGCACTGTCATCCAGGCCTCTCTTGCTAGGTCTATAGGAGATACCAAGGCTAGTCTTTACAATTCCTTTTAAAGCTTGTGGATTGGCAGAGTGATACAACAGGCTTTAGCTTTAAATCGCCACTGGCATTTGCACCCAGCATCATAGTCAGTTGATCCCTTGTAGCCTTAAACCCTATAGCTTGTGTTCCCTCCTTAGAAGTATAGACCCTTGAGGGCATTTGCTTCCAACAGAGACTGGTTTCATCAAAATTGAAAAATCTGATCCAGGGTATAGCCTTCTTCATCAATCAAATTTCTTAACACTGACTTAACTGAATGTCTTTGCAGCTTCTTCATCTGCACATATAGCTTCACCAGACAGCTTAACACTATGGAAAGCATAACGGTTCTTGAAGCCACTAAACCAGCCACTACTTGCACTAAATAAAGGCACTTTCGCTTATCAGCATTTTTGTTAAGGTCTCCATATATCGCTAAGGCTTTCTCTTTAATTTTGAAAAAGGTTGCACCTAATTGCTTGTTTGGTATTCAACCCACACACTTAACAAATGTTCCATTTCTTCCATTTGTTTATGCCTTGTTCTAACAGATTTTGTAACAGTGGCAGTTGTTCCAGCTAGATAACTTTCTTTTATTTTTTCAGCATTGTCTCTAATTGTACACAACATTGACTCCTTTATGCTGGTTGTACAACCAATGTGACAGGATCTTTCATTTCTTTCAAGACACTTTATAATTTTGAGCTTTTCTTCAATTGTTAAAGCTTTTCTTCTTTTGCACTCACTAGCAGAAATTTTATCACCAGCACACTTCTGTGGCACTTGCAAACCTCTTTGCTTGCTCATTTTCTGGAATACAAAAAAGTTTAGCAAAAAATGCACAAAGATGGGAGGGAACCATGCAAATAAGCACTTCCAAGACAAAGACTGTCGCCACGAGAGACAGAGGAAGGATGTGAAGGCAAATGGGCATATGTACAATATTGTATATCTTCACGACTTGCTGCATTCAGCTATAATCAGATACTTTGAATTCAGCTGCACCTACTTGGTGGCCCAAAACATTAACTTACTGGGAAAACTCATGCATAAGCCAGCACAATTTCAGCTTTTTACTGACTCATTTCCAGCATACTGATCTCATATTAGAAGATTTTGCATTCCAGATGCAAAATCTGGAATGCAAAATCTTTAACAGATCAGACTGTATACATAAAGTATTCATATTCAAAAAGAGTTCAGATGAATGTATGGATAGTATCACTACAGAAATGTAAAGGTGTCTGGCAATATCCACAATGTTCTAAAATTACTGTCATAGAAGGTAAATATACTCTCTTAAAAAAATAACTCTAGTGCAATGGTAAAAGACGTCTAAAATTTTTCTAAAAAGAATATTAGACTCAAAACACTTTACATACTAACAATTCTAGGTACTGAAAAGAACCAAAGAAATCATGCAATTAATCTCTTCATTGTACAGATGAAGACATTAAAGCCCCCGAGGAGGTACAATATGCACAAAGTTACACAGCTAATTAGCGTAACAGAGCCTATCATAGAACCCAGCCAGATCTTATGATTCAGTGTTTCCTGATAATTCCACTAAATTAGGCTACTTCTCTATTTGTCTCTCCTAGAAGGTATTCCATATTTTCTTATGCTAATTTATTTTCATATATGGTAAAAGTAGGGGGCATCATAAGAAGAGATACCTACACAAGACATTAATAATTTGTTGTACAATTTCATGTACTACTGTGTATTTCTTTAATCTCATAGCCACTAAATAAAATATATTTTCTGCTGGTAAGGAATAGATCAAGGTTTTCTATTTGTTTAAATCCTTTACTTATTTGGATCAGCGATCATACAGAGATTGTTATCTCATAAGCACAAATCTATTCATCCACACCAGTGATCAAATAAGAAATAATGCCCCAAACCAGATTTTGCAACCACCAGTGTGAAATTACTCCCATTCACTCCATTCTGGACCCACGCACCCAATTTCTCCACAGAAGATGGCACTGCCAATTTCTCACCTGCTGTCTAGGTTCATCAAGCTCCCTCTCCAAATCTTCCAGCACAGTCACCGCCTCCTCCCCACTCTCAGGATTACGTTCCCGCACCCAAGACTGGAGCTCCTCAGGCAGGATGGTCAGGAACTGTTCCAGCACCAACAATTCCAGGATCTGCTCCTTGGTGTGTATCTCTGGGCTCAGCCACTGACAGCAAAGTTCCCGCAGTTGACTTAGAGCCTCCCTAGGTCCAGGTGTCTCCTGATAGCAGAACTGCCTGAAGCGCTGACGAGAGAGTTCCCTGGTATGAGACAAATTCCTAGGTAGGCAAGATTCCTGATCCCAAATATGGTCTTCTTCTTTAACCTTTACTTTGATAATCTCACCTTGTTCTTCTGAAGCCTGGTCAGCCAAGGCTGGGAGGGCCCTAGAGGCTGCCTCCATCCCGATCTTAGTTCAGTGAAAGGGTCTCTTCAGTTGGGGTCTAAGCAGATGGGTGATTCTATTTGAGCTCTTTTTTTTTCCCCGTCCTAGGTCAGGAAAGTTTTCGATATAAGAAAACGCTGTTAACAAAGGACAATTACAGGCGCAGTTAAAAAGGACTTGTTTACATGACAACACAGGGCAGTTACTCGAACAATTCCACTGAGAGTGAAGCCATCCTCTGACAAGACCAGAAATAGTGAGCACAGAACTACTCACTAAAACTGCAGGGCCGCAAATTGAGCAGCAAGATACTTGCAAGACAGAAACATTAAGGTTCTTAAAGTCACTTTGGCCCTAAATAAAGCCTGGGTATACATACGAGCCCAGGCAAGGAAACGAGACAGGAAGGGTCGCCCCGAACACCGGAGCTCCCAGCAGCCTGGGCGGAGACGGAGAGGGGCTCCTCGCACACCACGAGCTGCCTGACGAGGAGCCTTGATTGTTGCCACACACACGCACCCTTCCCTCGGCCCCCACGTCCACCTTTGAAGAGCTCAGACCCTCTCGAACCCGGACTAGCGAGTCAAAAGAAACACCCCTGAGCGGAGGCTTCGACTCCACCACACACCAGCCGTTGAGCCGACAGGTTCCGGCCGGGCCCGGTGAGCAGCGCTCACTTCCGGTCCGCTCTAGGAGTCCGGGTGGTGCTGCATTCTCAGTGGTTGTGATAGGACGTAAGGTACAGGTAGACAAGGACTCTGCAAACTACAGAGAACTAACTCCGGAGTTATCAAGTTATCTGTAATCCCGGTGAAAAGAGTTTCACGGTGTAAATAGTGCTGGTGTAGAGGCTACTGCTCTGTGTTTTCTCGTCACAGTGATAAACCGCTGCTTGGCACTCAGGCCCGCGGTACTCATCGCGGCGACCTGAAACAAAACCTAGAAGAGCATCCCTAAGGCGACTACCTAATCAGCGATTCTGTAGTCTCCTCCCCCGCCTTTTCTCGTTAATTTCAGGCCACTCACTCCTTTCCCGGTCACCATAGGTCAGACTTGAAAAAGAACTGTAAGATCTAGTCCATTCTTTCCATGTTACGGATGGGAAAACCAAGACCCCCAGAGAATGAGCTTCCCCCTAATGAGTAGCAGTAGCCAGTTCTGCTACTTCTGGCTGTGTGAGCCGTGACTAAACAATTGTGGTAAACTGGTCCCAGAAAACTAACGAAATCTGGACGGGTGTTCAGAGCCTAGCGAATCATTAGAGTGAAGTAACCATAAAGTTTCCACCTGGCTCATTCCCCTTCAAGCAGTAACCAAATTCGGTCGGCCAGAGCGAATCCTCCCATGTGCCAGCCTTGGATTCCTAACCCTTCCTCACCCCAGCCTGCCCCACGGCCTTAAGAGCCCTGAATAAATATAAATTACAGATGCTTGAGGAATATTTGTTGAATTGCTGAATGGCTTCGCTTCCCCATTCCCTCATTCTGCTTTGGTCCCTATATTGATTTTGGCATTTCTGACTCAAGAGGCTTTGAATAATCATAACATTTCTTTCAGAAATTTCTACCTGAAAAATTATTACCCTTGGAGTTCATGGTCTTGAGCGAATCGCTAAACCAATGAAATTGTATATAAAATTTTTGTCTGTGTGCCTCTGTCATCAGGTCCTCAAAGGGCCTAGATGGAACTTGCCATTCATTTTCTTAGCCACTATTGATGTGCTGCACTTATCTTCTGTGTTTCCCCGCTAAATTGCTGTTGGTCCTTTGCAGTCAGGGATTCTACCGACTACCTTTCACATAACCCTGTGATCATACCCGTACTGAGCACAGTAGGCAGTCAACATGGAGTAAGCATGACTTTTAAGTCCTCTACTGAAGTCATTAACTTTTTGTGGATTTGCATTTTTAATTACTAAGGTGATATATACTTATTTTAAGAAGTCAAATATTACAAAAGTGAACACAACAAAAAGTGAAAAGTTCCTTGATCTCCAATTTCATTTCTCAGAAAAATTCATGCCAAGAATTTGGTGTACATCCTTCCAACCTATTTAAAAATGTCTTTCGTGGTTGGTCCCATGGTGTAATGGTCATACAAACTCAGAAATTATAACTTAGTATCACTTACAAAAATCAAATCATGCTAGACATTACAATTCAGCAAGTTGCTGGGTTTTGGTCAAGCCAACATGTGGGTACATATATCTATCCCATTCTTTTTAGTGGCTCTATATTATTTCAATTAAATAAACTGGCATATTTCCATATTTCTAGTTAAGACAGCTACCTCTCTACTCCAGCTTATCCTCAGATACATCATATACATATAAGCCTTAGAATGGCCATATCTAATTTTGTGTTGATAATGTCTATTCTTTTTCCTAAAGAAGGCCTCCTAAACTGTATAAACTTCAGATCTCACAAAATCTGGATCCACTCGTAAACTAATTTATGCTCCCTACAGAAGCGCAAGAGAGAGTGCCCGATCTCCCTGAATTATATCTTGCCCATTGTCCCTTCTACAGTAACAAAGCGTCACCTTTTCTTGTCAGTGTTTGTCTTGCCGAAACCTGACCTAACTCTTCCAGGTCGAAGCTACAACCAAGTTTATCACCGAGGAGATATTTAACCACGACTGTGGATATATATTTACCTTCCGCGGCTGGTCCCATGGTGTAATGGTTAGCACTCTGGACTTTGAATCCAGCAATCCGAGTTCGAATCTCGGTGGGACCTTCTAAGTAGGAACCTTTTACAGTTCCTAGTTTGGCATCTGAACATGGAAAAATTCGTTTGTCTGCTTACTATGGAATTCCCTCTTAAGAACACCTTTGTGGCCGTAGAACCTGACCCTTCCGCCTAGCTTCCAAAGCGCCCCAAGTTCACTGGCTTGGAGACAGACGCTGCTTCTGCTGATCCCACGAACTTCTTAGGGGCGGGGTGGGAAAGGTCCAACGACAGCAACGTGGAAACCCAATTACTGTGACGGAGAAAAACACCCCCTGGGGATCTCCGAGGTTCGAAACCCTCTTCGCCGCCCAGCCGGCTCCTAAGCCCAAACCTAACTAAATCCTGCGCGCGGAGTGGCCGAGCCTCGGTCCTGGGCGTGGCTGTTTTTGCTGTGGATCTTACGTCCTGGGTCACTTCTCGCGCGTTCTTCCCATCCCCATCTCGCCGAGACAGTTCATCCCTGTCTGCCTTTTCTCATTCTTTCTCATTCTCATTCTCGCCCCTCACCTCGGCTGCAACGCAGGTCTGTAAACTCCTCCAAAGCCGGCAGCCGCGGAGCGCGCGGGTCCCAGGCGTCCGAGGCGTCCGGCCCCCGGGTAGGCGACGAAAACTCACTTCCCAACCCGACCCCGGCCTAGCCGCGCCGGGCGCGGGCTCTCCCAATCCAGGACTACACACGGTGAAGGGGCCCAGGGAGCAACCCTGCAACTTGTGTGGAAGAGAGGGTCGCTGCGGGTAGAACGCCCTCTGCCGTCAGCGGTTCGCGCGGCGTTTCGTCCCTTCAGTGTTTAGCGCCGGGGTGATAGGGAGCGAACCTCCGAGCGCGTCCTTCCCAGAAACTGCCAAACACCCGCAGCCGCAGCACCGGGGAAAGTTCTCTGGAGCGGAGTCTCAGGGACAGGGAATGTCTCTCCACCCCCACCTGCCTCTCCGCCAACCCCAATCCTCAGTGTGTAGACCAGGAACAAATTGGAGATAGAGCTGATCAAACCTGGAAGGGCTCGGAAGTTCCAGATAGACACTCATTCTGCTCTTAGAATGAAGGGAGAAATGTGGGGGAGGAGGAAGAAAGATTTTTCCCAGAGGACAGGAACTAAATTAGGAAGAAACAAGTATACGGGTTTTGTACAAATTAATCTCTTCTAGATCGTAAGAGGCAACCTTTAAACGTAGTGATTTATTTTCAGATATCTTCTTACTTTGACATTTTGATTTGTTCATACGTTACAAAAAAGCAAGTCGAGTCCTACTCTCGCCAAGTCCAGTAACCCATTAAAACATAAATGTTTCATTAGCTCATATTATGAATTACCAACGGTTGCACAGAGAATCTGTAGCTAGTTAAGTTTACAAAGCTTATGAAAACATTCTTTTGGCTCCCACTGTGGGCACTTGGTTGTACATCCATATGGTCTGGGATGATGCTAACTGCAGAGGGAAATAACATTTTCTTCTTGTGGTGGTGTCTCAGCAGGTGTGGTCCTTCCTTCTTTCCATCTTGTTGATGTTAGTGTGATGAGCTCGCACCCTTAAGTATTCTCCCTTTTCTGAATGGCCTGACAGCCTCTCCTACCTGTGTGGGATGCTTATAACTCTAGTCATTCTTCCAGCCACCACCATAACCAGCCTGTGGTTCTCTCACGGAGCCCCAGCACTCATATCCTACCCAAACAAAGCTGACTTTTCAAATAGACCCTAGAGTCCCAACCACCCTCCTGGAACTTTATGAAATGAAAGTAAAAGAAGGGAAGGCCAGGCCAGTTCTTCTCAAATAGTGAAAGAGAATTTAATGTTGTAATCATTGTGATCACATCCATCATCAAGCATCCACTTATCCTAGCTCAAATCCAGTAACTCAGACTCTATTTCAAGCCTACAAATTAACATAATGGAAAAGACCAGACTGGAGATGGTGCCCACACCGAACTGACCTAGTACTGAAGAGAAGGCCAAGGGGCAGCTGCTATGGGGAGGCAGAACCAGACACAGCCACTGGGAGAGTCTGGGAGTGCATGTAGATTCTTTCCCCGGTGCCTCACATGTTCTGTGGGTCTCCTATTCCTTTAGGAAGCTGAGGGAATCCCTGTGAGTGTTTACAAGGAGTCCATCCTTGACTAAACTTGAGTTAGGTTCCTCTGAACCCTCTTTTTGATTAGGTCCCATGCTTGGCCTGTCTAGCCCAGTTTTAGCAAAAAATCCAGTTGAGCCCAGTTTCAGCAAGAATGCTGCTAAGCCAGTTTATCAAGAATTCCCCACCCTCAATATCTAATCAAGTTCTTCTCAGTAATTTTCCATCCAATGACTCCCTTACCCTAACTATTGGCTATAAATCCCCAGCTGTCCCTGTTGTACTTGGGTTTGAGTTTAATCTCTCTCCCCTATTGCAGTAGTCTTGAATAAAGTCTTCCTTGCCTGTTTAACTCCATTTGATACAGCTTTTCTTTGACAATTCCCCCAAATAATTTATATGCACATCCTGGGAAAACTAGTTTTCAAAGGAGAGATCCAGCAAAGGATTGAGGATACAATGAGCTGCCTAGAGAAGATGTGTCCAGAATAGAGGACTGAGCAGATTAATGGCAGCTAATTTCCAGAGGAAACGAAAACAAACTTTAAAATCTGTTCAGATCAATAAATGTAATAGACTGCGTTAACAAAATGAAGAATAAAAACCATCTGATCATCTCAATAGATGAAGAAAGAGCATTTGACAAAAATCAACACCCTTTCGTGATGAAAACTCTCAACAGATTAGGTTTAGAGGGAATGTACATCAAAACAGTAAAGGCCATGTATGACAAACCCAGAGCTAGCATTATACTCAATGTTGGAAAGTTGAAAACTTTTCCTCTAAAATCAGAAGTAAGACTAAACTTTCCTATTCCTACTATTCCTACTCTCATCACTTTTCAACATAGCACAGGAAGCCAGAGCAATTAGGCAAGAGAAAGAAATAAAAGGCATCCTAACAGGAAAGGAAGAAGTGAAATTGTATCTATTTGCTGACAGCATGATCTCATATATAGAAAACCCCAAAGACTCCATTGAAAAACTGTTAGAACTGATAAATTCAGTAAAGTTGCAGGATACCAAAGCAACATAAAAATCAGTAGCATTTCTATAGAATAATAATGAACTATCTGAAAAGGAAATTAAGAAAACAATCCCATTTATATAACAATAAAATAAAATAAGATACTTAGGTGTAAATTTAACTAAGGAGATAAAAGACCTATACACTTAAAACCATAAAACACTGATGAAAGAAAATGAAGAAAACACAAATAAATGGGAAAATATTCATTTTCATGGATAGGAAGAATTAATATTGTTAAAATATCCATACTACCCAAAGCAATCTACAGATTGAATGCAATTCCTATCAATATTCCAATGTTATTTTTTACACAGATAGAAAAAAAATCCTTAGATTTGTATGGAACCACAAAAGACTTCAAATAGCCAAAACAATCTTGAGCAAAGCAAACAAAACTGGAAGCATCATACTCTCTGATTTCAAAACAGCATGGTACTGGCATAAAGACAGACACATTGACCAATGAAACAGGATAGAAAGCCCAGAAATAAAACTATGCATTTATGGTCACTTGATTTTTGACAAAGGTGCCAAGAACACAGAATGGGGAAAGGTTAGTCTCTTCAATAAATGATGTTGAGAAAACTGATTGTCCACATGCAGAAGAATGAGATTAGGCCCTTATCTTTTACCATATACAAAAATCAACTCAAAGTGGATTAAAGACTTAAATATAAGACCTGAAACTGTAAAACTATGTACTAGGAGAAAACATAGGGGAAAACTCCATGACATTGGTCTGGGCAATAATTCTTTGGTTATGACCGCAAAGCACAGGCAACAAAAGCAAAAATAGACAAATGAGATTGCATCAAATTAAAAAGCTTCTGCACAGGAAAGAAAACAATTAACAAAGTAAAGAGACAACCAAAAAAAATGGGAAAACATATTTGCAAACCATATTATTTGATAAGGGGCTAATATCCAAAATATATAAGGAATTCAAGCGAGTCAATAGCAAGAAAACAAACAACCCAATTTAAAAAATGGGCAAAGGACCTGAACAGACATTTCTTAAAAGAAGACATACAAATGGTGAACAGGTACATGAAAAAATGCTCAGCATCAGAAAGTATTAGGGAAATGCAAAACCACAATGAGATATCACCTCACATCTGTTAGAATGAGTTTTATCAAAATGATGAAAGGTAACAAATGTTGGCAAGAATGCAGAGAAAAGGCAACTCTTATACATCGTTGGTGAAAATGTAAAGTAGTACAGCCATTATGGAAAATGGTATACAATTTTCTCAAAAAACTAAAAATAAAACTACCATATGTTCCAGCAACCCCACTTCTGGAGAGATACCCAAAGGAATTGAAATCAATATGTCAAAGGGATATATGTACTCCCATATTCATTGCAGCTTTATTCACAGTAGCCAACAGGTGGAAGCAAATTAAATGTCTGTGGATAGATGAATGGATGTAGAAAACATGGTATATATGCACAATATACCACATTCAGCCCTAAAAAAGAAGGAAATACTGTCATTTGTCACAACATGGATGAATCTGGAAGACGTTATGCTAAGCGAAATAAGCCAGGCACAGAAAGACAAATACCTCATGCTTTCACTTTCATGTGGAATCTAAAAAAGTTGAACTCACAGAGGTAGGGAGTAGAATGATGGTTACTAGAGCATGGGGGTTGGGGGGAAGAGGTGGGGGAGGGAATGGAGAGTTGGTCAAAGGCCACAAAGTTTCAGATAGACATGAGGATTAGTTTTGATATCTATTGCACAGCAGGGTGATTATAGTCAATAATAAAAAATGAAATAAAATGAAATAATAAAAAATAAAATCTGGCTAAGATATGAGAGGTGTGCCTGGGAAGACTGAAGGTAGGAACAGCTTTCCTGGGCTGTACATTTACAGAAATAAAGAGAATTCTGGATGGTTGGATGTAACATGTAGATACTTCAGCCAGGTAAAAGACTTAAGATTAACATAAGAAACATCTGGATACTTTATTAAATCATAGATTCAAGAACACACTCCCCGAGATCATAATGCAATAGCTCAAGATCGAGGCCCAGAATTTTTTACTCATAACAAACACTTTGGGTCATTCTGATGAAACAGCCCAGACTACATGTCAAATATTGTTTCCAATATCAGCTTCAAAAAAAATTGAATAATATAAATAATTTGTGGTGCATATCTGTGTGGATGATTTTCTCATTTACTTTAAGTTCATTAGGCAATATTTTTCTTTGACCCTCAATTAATTCTTCAATTGCTTCCTCAAAAAAGCTGGGGACTTTGTAGAGAATATAAATATTTCCTGCCCTCAAGGAGGTTACCATCTGGAGGGAAAAGTAAATATTATCCAAATGATTCAACTGGTTAGTTTAATTTACAAGTATGATCACTATTACTGAGGATGAATTGTCCCCAAGATTTGAGAGACCACTTAAATTGAGAACTGAATTATCAGAGGTCAGTGAAGATACAGCCACCAATTTACTCAGTTTAGTGCTGAATAAGGAATTAATCTACCAAAGATAAACACTGAGTAGCAGGCATTCATCCTCATTGCTTAGATTAAAGAAAAGTCTCACAAACCGACGAGGGTGGGATTTGAACCCACGCGTGCAGAGCACAATGGATTAGCAGTCCATCACCTTAACCACTCGGCCACCTCGTCACATGTAAGTGTGATGAAATCACTTTCTTCCTCCGGGCAATTCGTTTGTAATGATGCTGTTTCTAATTGTTCTTCTTCTGTCTTAATCCTGACTCAATCCTCACAGCCACACTCAGAATCGGGTATTTTTAGGTACATTTCACAGCAACCACAAAACTGATAAATGACGCTTAGAGTTGTTCTGTTACTTAGCACATATCAAATGAACAGATAAAACCAGTATGCCTGGGCATTACATACGTAGATCCTTGTTGAACAAAGGAATGAATGAACATGGGATTTCAACCCAGCCAGCCGCCCTGTGTTCTCCCAGACACTAGGCTCCCTAGGCCGTTGAACTCTGCATTCGAGGAACTGGATTCTCTGCCTCCTAATAAGAATATTTTTCTGGGAGGTACCGGGAAACAACCACAACAATAAAAAACCCGGCTGTGATTCCCTTATACCTATCTGCTTCTGAAATATGCCGGACAGCTAGAAGACTCTTTCATTTCTCTCTTGTTTGTTTGTTGGGGCTTGAAATTGATCAGTCTGTGACACGCAGCAATGGGTGAAAACGTGGTTGGAAAAAAGTAAAAAAACGCTGGCGCCCTGGTGTGAATGTTTCAGTTCTAAAATAGATAGCCAGGATGCCTGGGTCTTGGCTGGGGCTCTGTCTCACTCACCGTGTGACCTGGGGCAGGCCAATTCACCAACTCCATCCCCACGTCTTCTTGCTCCCACAATTTTTATCTTTTCAGAAGGAAGCTGAATTTGACAACTCCAAATAAACCCAGCATGAAGAAACTCTTTTTCACTCACTAGGATTTGTCTGCTTTTCTATATTTAGTGGAGAGTTTTAGAGAGATTTCTTCCAGATGCTGTTGCTTTTTCCTTCCTATGAAAGGTCTACTTCTGTTTTGGCAGGAGGGACCCTCTTCTCTCCCTCTCATATTCCTTTAGTTAATTTCATATATTCATGGTCAGCATACAACTACCCATCATGGAAAACTCACCTAGGATCCCTGGGTTAGAGGGTAAGGATTTATTCATTTAGTGAGTCAAACAATCATATTTGTTTCTTTGAATGAGGTCAGTTGTTATGATTTTTCTCAAGCCTTGAGTTAGGACTCCATTCTGCTGTTCAAATCACTTATACTTTGGGTTTGTTGTTTGTTTGTTTGTTTGTTTTGGTCTTTCTTTCAGGGTTCCAAGGAATCTTAATTTTATACCAGTAACTTCAATTATATTTCTCAACACAAACTTTGAGGGACAAATTTCCCCTATTAAACTAACAAAGATTTTATTTAGACTATTTTCTCTCCAATTAGAGGGCAGGGACAATATTTCTTTCTTTCTGATATTACACCCAGTGCATTAGTATGTAGTGGGCACACAATAACTATTCTTGAATAAATGAATGAAAAATATCTAGATTTTTAATAAAAGAACCAGCAAAAATCAAGGTACCCAGAGAGACTATTTGTCTTTTTGAGACAGGGTCTCCCTCTGTCGCCCAGGCTGGAATGCAGCGGTGCAATCATAGCTCACAGCAGCCTAGAACTTTTGGGCTCAAGGGATGCTCCCTCCTCAGCCTCTGGAGTAGCTAGAACTACAGGAGCATGCCACCACGCCTGGGTAGTTTTTTTTTTGTTTTTTTTTTTGTATAGATGGCGGGGGGGGGGGGGGGGGGGGGGGGGCGTGTCTTCTTATGTTGCCCAGGCTGGTCTTGAACTTCTGGCCTCAGGAAATCCTCTCAACTCGGCCTCCCAAAGTGCTGGAATTGCAGTCATGAGCCACTGTGCCCCAGCTGTTTAAATTTCTTGAGCTAATAAGTAACACCCATAGGGTTGCTGTTAGGATTAAATGAATATGTAAGGAGTTTTAAGATGCCTAACACTTAATAGTCTCTATTTAAGTGTCATTCCTTATCATCATCATCATCCATAAGAAAAGACAATGAAGCAGGGAAAAAATAAATAGACCAAAGGAACTGTACAGGCAATCCACAGAAGTAGACAATCAAATGGCTAATAAAACATATCAAAAAGAAGCTATAATTCATTTATATTTAAAGATATGATAATTAAAATAATAACATATAATTCTACCCCTCCATTATATTGACAAATATTTGGAAGATTGATAATAAAAAGTGTAGGTAAGACTATTGGAAAGCACATGTTTTGAAACACTGTTATGGGAATGTAACTTGGCACAAATATATTAGAAGATAATTTTACAAGTTCTATTTAAAAAGATTTATATCCTTATTTTCTTCCTAAAACCCAACTGTTAAGTGGGGGAAAAAAAGCAAGTTGAAGCATAGTATGTGCAGTTTTGTTATTAAATATATATGTAGGTAGATTGAAACAGAGTTTTAGGTAGTTTATCAGTGAGGTCCATTTAGCCTCAGCCTCAATTTTATGATGGCACAAATTTAGACTTTTCTTGATACCTCCAAAAAACATTATACATAAAATTATTATATATTTATTTGTTGTTAAGAGAGTTCACCTTAAATATAATTATTTCAAATATATCCCAATTTTTATAATCTTCCTTTGCTATTTCTTTACTTTTGATATGATGGAAGCCTCAAAAATAGAAATGCTATGGACCCCTTCACAACTTTGGAAAAGCCCTGATTGGTGTTGACATTAAAAATATCTTCAAAAATATATAACAATTGTCAAAAGTTGGTATCTCGAGGGCTGAAATTATGGGCCCTTGCACTTTCTATATCATTTTTGCAGGTTTTACTTTTTCCTTTACTCTCAAACATGTTAATTGTATAAATCAAAAAGATAAAAATAGGACTTTCAATTTCAGGACTGACATGTAAAGAGCCTGAAAGTCACCACTCCCATCCTTACAAGAAAAGAGCTAAACAAATTAAAAATCAACAACTCTTCTTAGATCTATCAGAGAACTGAGTATCACAGGGCAAACTGCTACCTCCAAAACTGTAGAGACAGATCAATAGAGAATCACAATTTACCAGCAGCAGAAGCCCAGAAGCAGAAGTTGGCAGCTGAAACCAGCACATAGGTAGGAAAACTTAAACTGTAATTAATGAATTGCTGGAGGCTCAGCATAGAGTAGCTTGGGAGTTAAAAACTCTAAGGGGGCTTTATCTTGAAGGGGCCCCATAATTTCCTGAATTTTACCTTCAGGAGCTCTACCAAGTTCTTACATCGAAGATGAGAGAAAAATCCCCAGATGCTTCCAGCAGGGAGAAGAAAAAAGCAACCATTTTGAAATAAATACTCCCAGAGCTCTCTGTTCTCCTAACAAGGCCTGCCCTGGAGGGAAACTATTTCACCAAAGCCTAACTGACCTAGAAGAAGGGAACTCCAGCCCCCTCTAGCCTTCAACATGGGGGAAGAAAAATACCCAACTCAGGCTCACTAAAAGACTGAGACCCAATCATAGGATTACAGAAACCTCCTCCCCTCCACACACCTTACCACTATATCAAAAGAGCTTCTGTATAATAAGAGACTACTATTAGGAGAAGTGCAAGCCTTATCCTATTTAAGGGGTCTCCAGAAAAAACTCAAAACAGGTAAGACAAATACAAGGATACTAGAGGAAATTTTAGGCTCTGACCCCACAGCTCCAGCAAACAGTAAACACAGCTTAACTCCTAGCCAGATAAACAACAACAACAGCAACAACAAACTCACACAAAAGACCTATTTCAGTTTCTTTTACCCAACACATCATGCCTGGCTTTCAACAAAAAAATCATAAGACATGCTAAAAGGAAAAAATCACAGTCTAAAGAGACAAAGCAAGCATCAGAACCAAACTTAGATATAGCAGAGATTTTAAAACTATCAGATCAGGAATGTAAATGACTATGATTAATATATTAAGAGCTCTAAAGGAAAAAGTAAGCAACATTGGACAACAGATGGGCAATGTAATCAGAGAGATAAAAAAGCTAAGAAATGAAATCAAAAGGAAATGCTAGACATAAAAAAACATGATAAAAGAAGTGAAGAATGCCTATAACAATCATCAATGGACTGAAATGGCTGAGGACCAAGGAAAGAATCAGTAAGCTTAAAGATATGCTTAATAGAAACATCCAAAACTGAAATGCAAGGAGGAAAAAAGAAAAATAAAAATACCCTACAAAATAACTAAGAACTGTGGAACAATTTCAAAATGTACAACACAAACAAATGGAATACCAGAAGAAGAAGCAAGAGAGAAATGAACAAAAGAAATGTTTGACGTAATAATGGCTGAAAATTTTTCAAAATTAATGACAGACACCAAACCGATCTAGGAAGCACATAGAACACAAAGCAGGCTAAATACCAAAAAACCAACACCTAGGCATATCATATTCAAACTGCAGAAAATAAGACAAAGAAAAATCTTGAAAGAAGCCAGAGAATAAAAACACCTTACCTACAGAGTAACAAAGACAAGAATTACATCAGACTTTGCTTCTCTTCAGAAACCATGCAAGGAATAAGAGCGGAGTAAAATATTTAAAGTATTGAAAGGAAAAAAACACCTATCTAGAATTCTGTATCCAGTGAAATTATCCTTCAAAACTGAGAAGGAAATAATACTTCCTCAAACAAAACTTGAGCAAATTTCTTAACAGTACATATGTCTTGAAAAAATGTTAAATAAAAGTTGTTCATGCCAGGTGCCATGGCATACCCTATAGTGCAAATTACTTGGGAGGCTGAGGTGAGAGGATCCCTTGAGCCCAGGAGTTTGAGTCCAGCCTGGGCAGCATAGCAACATCCTATCTCTAAAACAAAACAAACAAACAAACAAAAAATTCTTCAGAGAGAAGGAAAATGATATAGGTTAGAAACTCAGATCTACATAAAGAAGAGAGTTAGAGAAGGAATAAATGAAGTTAACATAAAATACTTTCTTTTTCCTAATCTCAATTGATCTCACAAAATAATAACAAAAGCCACATACTTGGTGATTATAGCTTATGTATAAGTGAAATCAATGACAGGCAATGTTGTAAGGCATGGGAGGAAGAAATTGAGAATACTTTGTCATAAGATACTTGCACTATCCAGGAAGTGGTATAGCACTATTTCAAAGTGGGATTAGATTGATTGTGAATGTATAGTCCAAACTCTAGAAGAGCCACTAAATTTTTTTAAAGAGAAGTATAGTTCATATACTAAGAAGAGTAAATTCAATCATACAAAATGCTCAAGGAAAACCAGAGAAGGCAGAAAAATAGGAGAAGATAACAAAAGCAACAGAAAACAAATACCACAAATAGAAAACAGCTGCAAATATGTGAGATATTAATCTAACTCTACCAATACTCACTTTAAATGGGAATGGTCTAAATACACCAAGTAAAAGACAAGAGATTATCAGGATGGATTAAAAAAAGCAAGACTAACCTATATGTTGTATATAAGAAGCCCACTTTAAACATACAGACACAAATAGATTAACAGTAAAGGAATGGAAAGAGAGAAATTATACTAACACTAATCAAAAGAAAGCTTGAATAGCTATATTAATTTCAGACAAAGCATATTTCAAAGCAAGGAAATTAGCATGAATAAAGAGGGGTATGACATAATGGTAAAGGGTCAATTCTCCAGGAAGACATAGCAACCCTTCATAGGTATGTTCCTAACAACAGAGCATCAAAATATGTGAGGCTAGAACTACAAAGAAAAATAGATGAATCCTCTATTATAGTTGGAGACTTCAACACAACTCTATCAGTAATGGACAGATCTAGTAGCCAGAAAATCAGTCAGGATATAGTTGAACTGAACAGCATCATTAATTAGCTAACAGAGAATATTTCATTCAATGATAGCAGAATACACATTCTTCACAAGCTCACATAAAACATTCACCAACATAGACCACATTTTGATTCATAAAACATATCTTAACAAATTTAAAAGAATAGAAATCATACAAAGACAGATCACAATGGAATTAAACTAGAAATCAATAAGATAAAGAGGAAAACACCCCAAAATACTTGAAGATTAAACAATACATTTCTAAATAACCCAAAGGTCAAAGAAACAGCCTTGAGAGAAATTTTTAAATAGTTTGAACTAAATAACAATGAAAATACAACCTATCAAAATTTGTGCAATGTAGCAAAAGCAATGCTTAGAGGGAAATTTATAGCATTATATGCATATATTAGAAAAGAAGGAAGATCTAATATCAATAATCAAGCTTCATCTTAAGAAATCAGAAAATGAAGAGAAAATAAATGCAAAGTAAGCAAGAGAAAAGAAATAATAAAAATCAGAACAGAAATCAACAAAGTTGAAAACAGAAAAACAGTAGACAAAAATCAATGAAACCAAGTTAGCCAAAAGACAGAAGGGGGTGTAGGAGAGAGAAGACACAAATTACTAATGTCAGAAATGAAAGAGGGACCATCACTACTGATCCCATGGACATTAAAAGAATAATAAATAAATATTATGAACAACTCTATGCCCACAAATTTGATAACTTTGATGAAATGGATCTATTCTGCCAGAACTCACACAAGAAGAAATAGACAATCTGAATAGGCTTATATCTGTTAAATAAATTAATCAGTAATTCACTGGTGAATTCTTCCAAACATTTAAAGAAGAAATGATACAAACTGTCTACAATCTGTTCTAGCAAATAAAAGTGGAAACACTTCCCAAATCATTCTATTAGGCCACTATACCCAAACCAGACAACAATACAAGAAAAGAAAACTACAGACCAATATCTCTTATGAACATAAATGCAAATTCCCCCACAACATATTAGAAATTAAATCTAATAATGTTTAAAAAGAGTTATATACCATAACCAAGTGGGATTTATTTCAGGTATGCAAGTCTGGTTCAACATTGAAAAGCAATTAATATAATCCATCATATCAAGACGATAAGGAAGAGAAATCATAGAACCATATCAATACATGCTGCAAAAGTATTTGACAAAATCCAACATCCATTCATAACAAAAAACTCTCTGCAAACTAGGAATAGAGGGGAACTTCCACAACTTAATTTTTAAAAAATCTACAAAAAACCTACAGTTAACATTATACTTAATGGTGACAAACCAGGTACTTTCCCCCTAAAATGAGTAACAAGGCAAGGATGTACGCTCTCATCACTTCTATTCAGCATCATACTGGAAGTTCTAGCTAATGCAACAAGACAAGAAAAGGAAATAAAAATTATACAGATCAGGAAGGGAGAAATAAAACTGTCTTTTTTGTAGATGACATAATTATCTACGTTAAAAATTTCAAGGAATTGACAAAATAAATTCCTAGAACTTAAGTAATTATAGCAAGGTTGCAGGATAGAGGGTTAATATACAAAAGTCAATTCCTTTTCTATATGTTAGGAATGAGGATTTAGGATTTGAAATTAAGAACATAACACCAGTTATATTAACACTGAAGGAAGAAAGACAGGAATGAATAAATGAACAGAGGGAGGGAGAGGGGGTGGAAGGGAGGGAGGGAAGGGGGAAGGAAGAGAAAAGAAAAAAAGAAAAAGAGTAGTTAGATATAAATCTTCTAACCAGATATGTACAAGATCTATGTGAGGAAGCTACAAAACTCTGATTAAAGAGATCAAAAAGAATCTAAATAAATGGAGGGATATTTCATGTTCATGGATAGGAAAATTCAATATTGTCAAAATATCAATTATTCTCACTTGATCTATAGATTCAGAATAATTCCAACCCAAACTCCAATGAGATATTTTGTGGACACCAACAAACTCTACAGTTATATGAACAGGCAAAAGACCCAGAATAGCCAAGACATTGCAAAAGAAGAGCAATGTTGAAGGACTGACGTTATCCAACTTCAAAGTTACAGTAATCAAGATAGTGTGGTGTTGTCAAGAGAATATAAAAATAGATCAATGAAAAGAAGAGAGTACTCAGAAATAGACCTCCACAAAAGAGCAAAGGTAATCCAATGGAGAGAGGATACTATTACTAATTTTTAATCGAAGAATTGAATATCCATATGCAAAAAAAAAAATCCAGACATTGACCTTACACCTTTCATAAAAATTAACCCAAAATGGATCATAGACCTAAATGTAAAATGCAAAACTATAGAATTTCTAACAGATAAGAGAAAATCTAGGTGATATTGACATTGGCAATTAATTTTTAAATACAACACCAAAAGCACAGTATTTGAAAAAAAATCGATTAAGTTGGATTTCATTAAAATTAAAAACTTCTCCTCTGTGAAATACACTGTGAAGGGAATGAAAGGAAAAGCCACACTGGGAGAAAATATTTTCAAAATGCATATCTGCTAGAAGACTGTTGTCTAAAATATACAAAGAACTCTTAAAAACTCAACAATAAGAAAACAATTTAGTTAAAATGTAGACAAAATATACAGACACTTCACCAAAGAAGATGTATAGATGACAATTAAGTTTATGAATAGATGCTCAACATCACATGTTACTAGAGAATTGAAAATTAAGACAACAATAAGATGCCATTACACAAGTATTAGAATGGCCAAAATCCAATACACTGACAACACCAAATGCTGATGAGGATGTAGAACAATAGGAACTCTCATTATTTGTTGGTGGGAATGCAACATGGTACAGCCACTTTGAAAGATAGCTCGGTAGTTCCTTATAAAACTAAACATACTCTTACCATGCAGTCCATCTCCTTAGTATTTACCCAAATGAGTTGAAATTTTATATCCACCCAAAAACTTGCACACAGATGTTTATAGCAACTTTATTCATAATTGCCAAAATTTGGAAACAACCAAAATGTCTTTCAGTAGGTGAATGGATAAACAAACTGTGGTATTCGACAATGGAATATTGTTTAATGCTCAAAAGAATAAGCTACTGGCTTAATGCAATCTCTGTCAAAATACCAACATCATTTTTCACAGAATTGGAAAAAACAATTTTAAAATTCATTTGGAACTGAAAAAGAGCCCAAATAGCCAAAGCAATCCTAAGCGAAAAGAACAAAGCTGGAGGCATCATCCTACCCAACTTCAAATTATACTATAAGTAACCAAAACAGCATGGTACTACATGCTGGAATAAAAATAGACACATAGGTCAATGAAACAGAATACAGAACTCAGAAATAAACCAATATCTACAGCCAACTGATCTTTGACAAAGTCAACAAGAACATACACTGGGAAAGGACACCATTTTAAATAAATGGTTCTGGGAAAATTGGATTGCCATATGCATAAGAATGAAACAGGATCCCTATCTCTCACCATATACAAAAATCAACTAAAGATGGATTAAAGACTTAAATGTAAGACCTAAAACTATAGGAACACTAGAAGAAAATCTAGGGAAAACTCTTCTGGACATTGGTCTAGGCAAAAAATTCATGACTAAGACCTTAAAAGCACAGGCAACAAAAACAAAAATAGGCAAATGGGACTTAATTAAACTCAAAACTTCTGCACAGCAAAAGAAATCAACAAAGTGAGAGACAACTTGCAGAGTGGGAGAAAATGTTTGCAAATTATACACCTGACAGGGAATTAATATCCAGAATTTACAAGGAACTTCAACAACAACAAATAATAATAATAATCCCATTAAAAAGTGGGTACAAGACATGAATAGACATTTTTCAAAAGAAGACATACAAATGGCCAAAGAGCATATGAAAAAATGTTCAACATCACTAATCATCAAAGAAATGCAAATTAAAATCACAATGAAATATCATCTTACACCAGTCAGAATGGCTATTATTATTAATAAAAAGACCAAAAAAAAAAAAAAAAACAGATGTTGGCAAGGATGCAGAAGGGAACTGATATATTGGTGGGAATGTAAGTTAGTACAACCTCTGTGGAAAACAGTATGGAGATTTCTCAAAGAAATAAAAAATAGAACTACCATTTGATCCAGCATTCCCAGTACTAGGTATCTATTCAAATGAAAAGAAATCATTATATCAAAAAGATGCCTGCACTCATATGTTTATCTCAGCACTATTCATAATAGCAAAAATATGTAATCAACCTAAATGTCCATTAACGGATGAATGGATAAAGAAAATGTGGTATATATACACAATGGAATACTATTCAGCCATAAAAAAGAATGAAATCATGTCTTTTTTGCAGCAACATGGATAAACTGGATGTCCTTATCTTAAGTGAGACAAATCAGACACAGAGAGACAAATACCACATGTTCTCACTTATAAGTAGGAGCTAAATAATGGGTACACATGGACACAAAGTGTGGAATGATAGACACTGGAGACTCAGAAGTGGAGTAGGTGGCAGGGTGGATGATGAGAAATTACTTCATGAGTACAACCTACATTATTCTGTTGAAGGATACACTAAAAGCCCTGACTTCACCACTGTGCAATACATCCATGTAACAACATTACACTTGTACCCCATACATTCATACAAATAAAATAATAATGATGACAATGATGATGATATGCAATCTCTGTCCTCAAGGTAAGCAGAGACAAGAGAATATATAAAATATAATTTAGCAGATTCTCCACTAGCAGTCTAAAATAAATATTTTCTTGTTAACTGTCTCTTTAAGACTGGGACACACTGTCTTTACTTGTTTCTTTTTAAATGTATATGACTTAAAATGTATTTTATTTGATAATTTGGGCTTAACTGGGCACCCCTAGAACATAAAAATTGGGAACCTAAGTGTTATAACTAGGGATCAGAAACAATGTGCCATATGGTGTCTATTAATGCTTTGGACTGTAGACTCCATTATAGCATTTTTAAACTACCTCTTGCCAAATCCATTATTCCAATTCTCAGAAAGTCACACCATTCTAAGCCCAGAAATTTTAAAACTTTCTTTGAAATTATAAATCTCTCTACTTTTTAAAAGTTTGCTAAAGTTTTTTTTACCTTAAATTGTAATAATTTTGTTATTAAATAGTTCCAACTCTTCTGTATAATTTTGTGGGTATAAATACAAATGGAAAATACATTTACAGACACCAAATAAAATAAAAAGTAGGAAAAAAAAGAAATGAGCTATCAAGCCAGGAAAAGACATGGAGAAAACTTATGCATCCTATTGAAAGAAAGAAGGCAACCTGAAAAGGTTACATAGTGTGTGATTCCAACTGTATGACATTCTGGAGAGGCAAAACTATGGAGACAGTGAAAAGATCAGTGGTTGCCAGGGCTAGGAAGGAGAAAGAAATGAATATACAGAGAACAGAGGATTTGGGGGGCAGTAAAATTATTCTTTAAGATACAATGATGGATATATGTCATTATACATTTGTCAAAACTCATAGATTGTACAATACCAAGACTGAACCCTAGTGTAAACTATGGGCTTTGGGTGACAATAATGTGCCAATGCAGGTTCATCAATTGTAACAATGCTATTGCTTTTGTGGGATGTTGATAATGAGGGGTGTTGTGCCTGTGTGTGTGTGGGGGGGGGAAGTGGGTATAGGGGAACTCTACTTTCTGTTTGCTGTGAACCTAAAACTGCTCTAAAAAAATAGTCTAGGCTGGGTGCAGTGGCTCACGCCTGTAATCCTAGCACTTTGTGAGGCTAAGGCGAGAGGATCGCTTGAGGCCAGGAGTTTGAGACCACTGCAAGCAAAAGAGCGAGACCCCTGTCCCTACAAAAATATTTTAAAAATTAGCTGGGCATTGTGGCACACGCCTATAGTCTCAGCTATTCCGGAGGCTAAGGCAGGAGGATAGGAGTTTGAAGTTGCAATGAGTTATGATGACACCACTGCCCCCTAGCCAGGTGACAGAGCAAGACCCTTTCTCAAAAAAACAAACAAACAAACAAAAAAAAAACACCAAAAAAAAAGCCTATTAAACAATATTGCAAACAAAAATTTACAGAGGTGCATTATGTCAAATTAGATTATGGTGTGCTTCAAATTTTCTTAATATTTGCTTTTTTACCAATTTGAAGTAGCATTGATTAATAGTAATGTGTTGAAATCTTCCACTATGATGGTGATTCATTAATTTCTCCAAGTAGTGCTATGAAAGTTTGCTTTGTATATGTTGAGGCTATTTTATCAGATGCATATATGCTTATATTTTTGTCTTACTAGTGAGTTAAGCCATTTGTTATCATATAATGATTTTTTGTCTTACAGTCTATTTCATCTGATACTAACATAGCAACCCCAACTATATTTTGGTTAATATTTACTTCATTGCAACCTTTTCATTCTTTTATTTTTATCTTTTCTGTGTCCTTAGATTTAGTCATAACTTCTCTAAATAATACGAGGTAAGTCTTGTTGCTAAATACAATTGAACTGTCCTTTAAGTTGTTTAATTCATCTCTGATTATAATAACTATTAACATATTTGGACTTTTTTTTTTTTTTTGCTTTTTTCCCTGTCATTATTTCTCTTAGACACACATTTTATGTTTTTTCCCCTTTGCTTTTATTTATTTGTGGGTTTTAATTTTTTTTACAACTTTTTATCTCTGTTTGGAATGTAATCATTCCTTTTTCATGGTTTTAGTGGATATTTTGATGTTTGAACGTGTATATTTGCCTTAGGAAGTTAAAGACAAACAGCATTTTGATCACTTTCAAAAAGTACAAAGTCTTCAGAACACTTTAGTGCCCCTTCTTCCACTTTTTAAAACATTGCAGTAAAGCTCACATAACATAAAAATCACATTTTTAATTACTTAAAATATACAACTCAGTGGCATTTAGTACATTCACAATGTTGTACAATCATCACCACTATCTAGTTCCAGAATATTTCCATCACCCTAAAAGGATACCTTGTACACATTCAGCAGTTACTCCCCAAATCCATTTCTCCCCAGCCCCTGGAAACCACCAGTCCACCTTCTGCCTCTATGGATTTGTCTATTTTGGATATTTCACACAAAAGATATCATATGGTATGTTGCCTTTTGTGTCTGACTACTGTCACTTAGCATACCGTTTTCAATGTTAATCCTTGTTGCAGCACGTGTTAGTACTTCATTATTTCTTATGGCTAAATAATATTCCACTGTATGGATAAACCATATCTTGTTTAACCATTCATCAGTTGATGGACATTTGCATCGTTTGCACCTTTTAGCTGTTGTAAATAGTACTGCTATGAATGTTCATGTATAAGTTTTTGTTTGAATCGTGTTTTCAATTGTTTTGGGGATATATGTAGGAACAGAATTGCTGGTTCGTATCATGGTTACTTATTCTGTGATTAACTTATTGAGGAGTTACCAAACTGTTTTCCACAGTTGCTGCACCATTTTACATTCCTATCAGCAATGTACAAAGGTTGTAATTTCTAGGTTTTTACAGTTTTTTTATTTATTCATGATTCAGTTTTGGTAGGTTGTGTGTTTCTAGGAATTTGTCTATGTCATTTAGGTTATCTAATTTGTTGGTGTACAATGGCTCACAGTTTTCTCTTATAGTCCTTTTTATTTCTATAAGGTCAGCAGTAGTGTCCCCACTTTCATTTCTGATTTTAATAATTTGAGTCTTCTTTTTTTTTCTTAGTCACTCTAGCTGAAGATTCATCAATTTTGTTGATCTTTTCCAAAAAGCAAGTTTTGGTTTCATTCTCTCTACTGTTTTTCTATTCTTTATTTCATTTAGCTCTACTCTAATCTTTATTATTTCCTTCTTTCCATTTTCTTTGTGCTAGGTTGTTTCCTTTTGCTAGTTCCTTATGATGTAAAGTTAGGTTATTGATTCAAGATCTTCCGTCTTTCTTGATATATGCATTTACAGCTATCAATTGCCCTCTGAACACTGCTATTGTTATATTTCATATGTTTTGGCATTTTATGTTTTGGGTTTTTAAAAATCCAATTATTTTCTCATTTCCCTTGTGTTTTCTTCTTTATACCATTAGATATTTAAAAGTGTTTTGTTTAAAGTTCATATATTTGTGAATTTTTGGTTTTTTTATTGATTTTTAGTTTCATTCTATTGTGGTTGGAAAATATGCATTGTGTGATACTTTAAATTTATTCAGACTTGTTTTGTAGCCTAATATATGGTTGATTCATGTAGAATGTTACATGTGCACTTGAGAAGAATGTATATTCTGCTGTTGTTGTATGAAAGTGTTCTATGTGTGTCTGTTAGGTCTAGTATTATTCAAGTGCTCTATTTCCTTATTGATCTGTTTAGTTGTACTGTCTATTTCTCCCTTATTCTGTCAGTGTTGCCTTCATATAGTTTGGAGCTCTAATGTTTGGTGCATATATGTTTATAATTGTTCAGTCATCTTAGTAAATTGACCCTTTTATCATTGTATAATGTCCTCTTTGTCTTGTAACAGTTTTTGACTTAAAGTCTATTTTTGCTGTTATACTATAGCTACTCCTGCTCTCTTTTGGTTACTGTTTGCATGGAGTATCTTTTTTCATTCTTTCACTTTTTTTTTCTATTCTTTCACTTTCAACCTCTTCGAGTGTTTGGATCAAAAGTGACTCTCTTGTACATAGCATATAGTTGGATCATGTTTTTTTAAAATCCATTCTGGTCATCTCTCCCTTTAATTGGAACTGTAATTACATTTAAAGTTATTACTGATAAGGAAGGACTCACTTCTGTCATTTTGATATCTGTTTTCAATTTGTCTTGTATCATTTTTGTCCCTCAGGTCTTCCATTGCTCCCTTCCTTTGTGTTTTATTAATTTTTTATTTTGGTGTCCTGTTTTGAGTCATTGCTCATTTCCTTTTCTGTATATTTTAATTATTTTCGTAACGGTGATTACAATTAACACCTTAAATCTGTAACAATCTAGTTTGAAAAAATACCAACTTAACTTCAATACTATAAAAAATACTCTGGTTCTATACAGCTCTGTCTCCCTTTTGTTGTATTCTCAAATTCTATCTTTATACATTGTGTCCATTAACAAAAATTTATAATTATTGTTTTATGCATTTGTCTTGTAAATCACATAGGAAGAAAACCTGGAGTTTTAAACCAAAAAATAAAAATGCAGCAATGCTAGCTTTTATATTTACCTATGTAGTCCCTTTTACCAGTGTTCTTTATTTATTGATATGGCTTTGAGTTTCTGTCTAGTGTCTTTTCATTTTAGCCTAAAGGACTCCCTTTAACATTTATTTTAGGTTAGGTCAATTTTCAAACTTTCTCTACTTGTGTTTATCTGAGAATGTCTTAATTTCTTCTTCATTTTTGAAAGATAGCGTTGATGGATATAAAATTCTAGGTTGGTAGGTGTTTCTTTTTTCTTTCAGCACTTTAAATATGTCATTCTATTGCGTTCTTGACTCCATGGTTTCCAATGAGAAATTGGCTATTAATCTTATTGAGAGTCCATTGTACATAAGTAGTCACTTCTTCCTTGCCACTTTTAAGATTCTTGCTCTCTTTGTTTTTGGCTTTTGACAGTTTGATTTGTTGTGTCTCAGTGTGGATATCTTTGAGTTTATGTAACTTGGAGTTCATTGACCTTCTTGAATGTGTAGATTCATGTATTTCATCAAATTTAGGAAGTTTTCAACCATTATTTCTACAAATATTCTTCCTCCCTCTTTCTTTCTCTCACCTCTCTTTGTGAGATTTCCATTATGTATGTGTTGGTACATGTAATGCTGTCCCACACGTCCATTAGGCTTTGTGCATTTTCCTTCTATTTTTTTTTTCTGTTCCTCAGACTGTATAATCTCAATTGAGTTATCTTTGAGTTTGTTGATTTTTTTCTTCTGCCTGCTCAAATCTTCTGTTTAATCTCTCTTATAAATTTTTTATTCCACTTATTGTACTTTTCAGTTCCAGAATTTCTTTGTAATTCTTTTTAATAGTTTCTGTTATTTATTAATATTCTGTATTTGGTGAGACATTGTTCTCTCAGTTTCCTTTAGTTCTTTGTGCATATTTAAGATAATTGATTTAAAGTCCTTCTCTAGCATATCTGGGCTTCCTCAAGAACAGGTTCTATTAATTTCTTTTTCTTGCAGGCCATAGTTTCTCATTTCTTCACATGCCTGATAATTTTTTTGTTTAAAATTTGACATTTCAAATATTACACTGCAGTAACTCTAAAACTCAGACTCTCTTTCCTCCTCAGGGTTCATTGTTGCTGCTGCTGCCTTGATCTTGAGCTTCCCAGCCTCCAGAAGCATGAGAAATAAATTTATATTATTTATAAGTTACCCAGTCTGTGGTATTCTGTTATAGCAGCACCAAACAGATAAGACAACCATGCTTTCATAATCCTTACTGCATAATGAATATAGGCAATGATAATGGTTGCAAAATCATTAGGTGAAAGGCAAAGGGATGGGTCAGCTGAACATATTTGAACTCACTGAATAATCAGCAGAATTAAGGTGAAAAAAATCTAAATTATATGCCACCTGATATACTATAGGAAATACATAGTAACATTGATTATGTATTCTAGTCTAAAACAATTTAATATGAATACAAAAATACTTCAGTGTCTATAAGTTTACAGGACACATGGGGGATAAAGAAACATGTCAAATGATATAACAAGGATAAAATCAGCCAAATTTAGAACATAAAAAAGTTTATAGGACAAATTCTCCTGTTATATAAACAAATAAATAGCATTAAAAAAGTAAACATGGTAGTGTTATATACTGCGATTTTTTGAAAGATTTATCAACCAGATGCAATGTGTGGACTTTCTATGGATTACAAATCAAACAAATCAACTATAAAAAGGCATTTTTACATAACTGAGAAAATTGAACATGGACTAGGTATTAGATAATATTAAGAATGTCAGTTAAATATTTTAGGAGTTATAAAGTTTTTAAAATGTCCTTTTCTATTAGATAGATTCTGAAATACTTAAAGATCAAACCACATGCCACTTGGAAGTAGCTTCAGCAAAAAGAAAAAAAAAGGAGGGATGCATGAAATAGGAATGGTAAATGCTAATTGTTGCTGAACCTGGTTGATGTGTGCATGGAGATTCATTACACCATTTTCTCTAACTTTATGTAAGTTTGGAAGATTTAATAATACAAAACTATAAGAACTTTTTTTGATACAAGTCTTGGTTGTCAACTCCCTGTCTTCATTTGTCAATGATGTTTTAAAAACCCTCAATTTTAAAGGTTAGTTTGATGAGTACACAATTCTAGACAATTATTTTATTTTAATACTTCCAAAGTATATTTCATTCTTTCCTGGATATTATCATGAAAATTAAGTTGCTTGTTAATATTCAAATTGTTCTTCCCTTGCAGAAGATCTATCCATTCTCTCTGGCTGGTTTTAGACCTTTTCTTATGTTTGGTGTAACACAGTTTCAGTGTGAGGTGTGTAGTTACAGTTGTTTTTCTTTAACTTGCTTGAGATATACTTTGCTTTCTGAATCTACGGATTAAATTTTTCTCTCCAGTTCTGGAAATTTTCTAGCTATTTTATCTTTAAATATTACTTCACCTACATTTTTTCTCTTTTTCTATTCCTGGGCTGTAATCATAGATACCTCAGAATTTCTCATATAAACTTCTATTTTTATTAAGTTTTTAAAATCAGTTTTCTATGGCTGTGTGATGAAGCACCCTCAAACTCAGTGGCTTAAACCAACACAGAGCTCAGCTGAAATGTATCATCTCTGCTTCTTGTGGAATCATCTGGGTTTCCTAATTTGTTTGCAGTGAGTTGGCAGGTCAGCTGGACTCACTGCTCCTGGACGGCCTTAGTCACATGTCTGACAGTTGGCAGGGGCTATTTTCTGGGGTTCATCACTTTCCTCCATGTGATCTCCCTGGCAGGATTGCCTAGCTTTATTACAGAGTGATATGGTTCCAAGAGGGTGAGAATTGAAGCAGCAAGGTCTCCTAAGACTTGCACATAGAGGTAGCAAACCACCACTTCTCCTGGGTTCCATTGGTCAAAGCAGATCACAAAGGCAGCCAACATTCCAGGGTGAGGGGAATAGATTATATCCCATCTCCTAATAGGAGTAGATGCAAATAATTTGGTGTGATGTTTATGTATCTCAGCTTGCTTCTTATGTTTCATGCTCTTAACTATTTTTGCTGTATTCTGGATTAATGTTTTGGCTTTATTGCTCAGCATGGTAGTCTTCTTCATCTGTAGCTAATATGCTATCTTCATCTATCAAGACTTTAAATTTCGAGGCTGAATTGGTGGTGAGCAGAGCCTGAGGTTGTTGAGGCCTGTCGGCTGGTGAGGGCCTTGCCTGAGATGGACAGCCGGATTCCTTATGGAGACTACCCAGTGGTTTTCCCACCTGCCTATGAGAATCCACTAGCATGGATTCCTCCTCATGAGAGGGTATACCACCCAGACTATAACAATGAGTTGACTCAGTTTCTGCTCTGAATTGTCACACTGAAGAAGGCTCCTGGAGCTCAGTTGGGATTTAACATCCGAGGAGGAAAGGCCTTCCAGCCAGGCATCTTGATCTCCAAGGTGATTCCTGACTCTGATGCACAACGAGCAGGACTACAGGAAGGGTACCAAGTTCCAGCTGTGAATGATGTGGATTTCCAAGATATTGAGCACAGCAAGGCTGTTGAGATCCTGAAGACAGCCTGTGAAATCAGCATGCATGTCCACTTCTTTCCCTACAATTATCATTGCCAAAAAGAGAGGATTGTGCATAGAGAGTTGCAGCCCACAACCCTTCATGTGGACTCTGCCAGGACAAGCTGGCTAGGCTTCAGGGAAGCCACTTTTACTCTCAGCCCCTCCCTGGCATAGCAGAATGGGAAAGATGGGGAGACAGCTGGCCAACTGCATTACCCAAACTGTACTGTACTTTTAGTTCCCTAGTTTTCTAGGTGAGCTTCATTCCCAGAAAACAGAAGGATAATGATGTCTAGGTATAACCTAGGGAACCCAGTTAGAAAAGCCAACTGACATATGTTGAATACCATATGCTAGTCCCTTACACATTGTATCATTTTAATTATAGAAATTAGTAGAAAAAAAGAATCTTGGGGATCTTCCATCTGATTTGCCTGGCCATCTCATCCCATCTTTGTACTACCAGAGGTTTCATACACTTTGGAGACTCCAATAAGACCCTGTTTTTGCCCCTTCTTTCTCATATCCTCTCCCCAAAAAAGTACAACACACTGCTGAAGAAAAAAAAAGACTTTAAATTTCAACTATTATATCTTTATTTTTTGAAATTTATTTCTTGAATCTAAATTTTTATATAATTTTACTAATTCTTCTTGCATACTTCTGTTTGTAATCACAGCCTTAATTTATTGAGATATATCCTACATAGCTACTATATATTTTGTGTCTTAAAATTCAACATCTGCAGTTCTTTGAGTCTCAATGTCATTTTTTTAATCTGCTGAGAGTCTCAAGCATAGTAGTTCACCTTCTTGTGTCTCTAGTAACCTTTATTATTGACCTTACTGTGTTATCTTAATACAAGGGAGTTCTGCATGCCTAACTGGGGGAAGTTTTCTTTCAGAGAGGATGTATTTCTACTTCTGCCATGAGCTAGGGGACAAAGTTGACCCTGAACCATTTCTGTCTCACTACAGGTTTTGGCCCATAACAAGAGTGTCAGGCTCAGATCCTCTACCTCTCAGCTCTTCTGATATTAAATATTCATCCTCACAGTTGTATTTCTGTTGGTATCTGGCTTCAGGATAAACCTGCTCCTCTGCTGGCCCAGGTTGGCTTCCTGCAGTTCTTGCTCCCAATTGTTCCTAGGAACTTTAGGCAGGGCTTCTACATCCATAGCTTTGACTACTGACCACCCTGACCAGGGCTCCAGATGTTCCTAAATCACATTAAAGCCCAGAAAATATTTATTTTTTTGTTTTGAGTGATCCTTAAAGAATTCCCCAACTTTTTGTGAGACCAAAAATGTCACAAAGAGTGTACTATCTAGAGATTAACTGTTGGAGACTGGAAAAGTCCATCAGAGCTTCTAGTTAGTCATAATTGGTGAAGACTTTTTTTAAAAACAAGAATCAAAAAGCACAAACAAATGGCTGAAAATAGATAAGCACACAACATTACCTATGTAGTAGTCTGATGGGGAATGCATAACCTGAGCCTAACCATGAGAAAACATCAGTCAAACCCAAAATGAAAGACATACTATTGAAAAAAACGAAATAAATAGGACAGTATTCTTCAAATGACATGTCAATGTCATAAAAGATAAAGACTGTAGAAATGTTCTAGATTAGAGAAAACTAAAAAAAGACATGCCAATTAAATGCAATGGCTGACCCTAGACTAAATTCTGAGAAAAAAATCGGGTCAGTTGGCCAATTCGGAACGCAGACTGTAGATTAAATGCAGCCATTGTATCAGTGTTAAATTTACTAAAATTCATAATAGCACTGTGGTTATATAGTACTTAAGTAAAGTAAACGGATATGATGGATGCAACTTACAGGAGCGAGAACAAGCAAATGATAAAGCAAATAGGGTAAAATACTAAAAATGCCTAAATCTGAGTAAAGGGTATATGGGTATTTTGTATTATTTTTATATTTTTCAGCTTTTCAGTAAGTTTGAAATTGAGAAAAAGACAAAGAGAGATTGCACTGGAGGTGCCTGAAAAAAGTCAACAGCTTCGGAACGGGCCAGCTCTTATTTTAAAATATGGGAAGCTTTCCCCCAAAACCATCCAAGAAATAATTCATTGTTTCCCAGTTCCCTATGGATTGGTAGCCAAGAAACACAAGCCAGCCCTGCTCTCCCTAATCACCTTTTATTCAAGTAGCACCCCTGTCCCACCCCACGCCCTCCAGCTCCGCTTAGCAGGGGGACCGTCAGGGTTTTGCAGGAGTTTAACGCTGCTCCGGACGTGTATCTGGATGCCTAGTGACGCCTCTCACCCGGCAGGTGCCTCCAGTTTGTCTTCGTAACTGATCCGTGACATCTTGACCTCTCAGGAACGTTCCCTGCCATCACCACGAAACGTTCAGTGGACATTCTTGGCTCCTGGAAACAGAAGATTTGAGGGTCTTTGTTCCAAGAAAGGCGGTGCTGGGCGCTAGGACAGGAGCGCGGTGAGCGAGGACCCCCTATCATTTCCCCCAGCGCCCCTCGGAACGCCGCAGTCTTTGCTGGCCCCGCGGGTGCGCAGCTACCAGCTTTGGCCTCCTGGGGCCTTACGGTTTTAAAGAACAGGAAATGAAGCTAGAAAGAGCGAGAGAAAGAGATTGTCTCCCTTCAGTCTCCTTCCTTAGTAATCTCATTTTGTTACTTTTTTCTGACGCTGTTTATGCAGGACCCAGTTCAGCTGTTTGACAAATTCGGGAATTTACATTCCTGATTCCCTTGCCAGTTACTAAATCTTAAGGAGGGAAAGAAATAATGATTATAAATCATGAAAGGAATGCAAAGTTATGCACTTGCAGTCGGGGGTGTAGCTCAGTGGTAGAGCGCGTGCTTAGCATGCACGAGGTCCCGGGTTCAATCCCCGGCACCTCCACCAGTTTTGAGAGGATGCGTGACGCGCTTGTGATCAAAGCATCTTCCTTCCCCTCTCACTTCTACAGATCCGCTTCCCACTTTCATTTCTCCCTGGTGTCTTCTTTCATTCAGCTTTCTTCCTGCCTGTAACAGCCTTTGTGATAGTCAATGTCTGCCTCCAGGGCATTGCCACAACCCGGAATGTCCTGAACGCTAGGTAACAAGTATCTTTGCAAATCAATCAGCCTGGTTCCTTTGGACTTCATACTATGATATTACTGAAAAACAAAAAAGATTAAAATAACAGACCCTTAGTTTCATTCACTCCTTTCTTTCCTTTCTTCCTTCCTTCCTTTTTTTAAAAAAAAAAATCTGGAGTTCTTGAAGCAAAGAACACCCTGGAGATGTAACGGCAGAAAAATATTTTATTGATTTCTTTCTTCTGAGCTTCCAACTACAACCCATACTTTACATTTTCTTGAATCACCAGATATGGAAGCCGTGGGGCCCCGTCATTACTGTGGGATGATAGGCACATGAAGGATAATACAATGCTGTCTGTCATAGCATGCGGTGCCTCCCAAGCCTATACTGAATGATACAGATGAGATTGGCTTGTTGAATGAATCCAGAACTACTGACACTTTGCTGAAATACCATAGTGGGAGTATGAAAGATCAAGCATCTAAATATCTCTTGTTGAAAAAATTTCAGTCAAAATAAATGACATGTTGGGCTCATTGTACAATTCATTTGACTAGATGACCACTTCCACCGCCTCTAACACAAACAATTATCCCACAACACCTACATGTGTTAACCAATCCAAAAACCAAAGTTGATTTGCCTAGGCCAGAGCTAGTCTGAAATATTGATTGAATACATAATATGAGAGAAAAAAGTCTCTGTTGTCCTTTTTTTAACTTATTGATGTCTAGAAATTTCTTTTTTCTGGAAAATAATTCTGAGTAACATATAATTTTAATAGGTTTTTATGGCCTTTACCATCTATTTAAGTCTTTTTAAGGTACTTTGTAATCAAATACATTTAAGGTTTTTTTCATGACAAGGATATCTATTATCTTCACTACTGCTTAATGTTGTATTGGAAGTGTTAGACAAAGCATTTAGACATGAAAAAGTAGTTAAAATGTGAAGTATTTGATAGGAAGGGATAAAGCTATCTCTATATATTGGCAGGCTTTTATATGTGGAAACCACCCCTCAAAATGAAAAAACTACTACAAATAGAGAATTTTGTGAAGAACCTGGTTGTAAAATTAACACACACACACACACACACACACACACACACACAAAATAGCCTTCCCATATCCAACCTTTGGAGGTTTTTGAATATCAGCTTTATTTTGAAAGCTGACAAATGAAGAAAAAGAATCAAGTATTTATCCTACCTCTCTTATATGGAAGGTATTTCAGGATAAACATATAGTTGATGAAGGAAAGATTTTTCCCATAGAAATTCACAACTGATAAGTGCAGGAAGAATGATAAAATTAGAGTCAACATTTTGCAACTGGTATTGCTAGAACGCATCCAGGTCATAATCATCAATGGCAGCTACAACCATGAGGTGAAATTGGATGGGGGACTCTAGAATGGATGGAGCAGGCTGACATCACCTAAAACCAATGATAAATTTCACATTATCAAAAGTGAGACAACCACACATTATGTGTCTCTTGGTGAAGTGAAATAGTACATATCCAGGACCACCAATAAAATATTTGTGTTAAAAAATTCACTCTTTGTATAATCAAATAGATGAAAACATCTGTTTATCGTAAATATTGGAAATATATAAATGTGTTTAATAACACCATAAAAATGCAATCAGCTAAATCCAGAATGTGGAAAATTGTCCTGGACAAACTGACCCTCAAGAAATAAATGGCATGGAAAAAAAGAGGGAGATGAAACTGATACAGACTAAATGACATGTAAGGAGAAGAACAGACAAAATGCAACATGTTCGGATGCTGATTCAAACAAAATAATTGGAAAATGAAACAATTGAACATGGACCGAGCATTAGATTATATTAAGAAAGTTTTGTAATTTTGTTAGTTGTGATATTATTGTGGTAAAGTTAAAAAGAAAGCTTGTAACTATTAATTGTACGTACTAAAATATTTATGGATGAAATTAGCATAATGTCTGGCATTTGAACTATATTCCGGGGGGAAGAAAGCAAAAATAAAAAAGTTATTGAAGATCAAGCAAAAACAACAAAATCATGCTGAGTCCTAAAGCTATGTGATAGGTACATGGGTATTCTTTATGGTATGATCTCTACTTTGTTTAAAAATGTCCAAAACAGTTTCCTTTTGGCCAAAACTGCCATTTTCCAGTAATTCACCAAAATGAACACAAAGAGAAACAGCAGAGGTACCCACTACATATTCTCTAGGCTTTTCAGAAAACATGGAATTGTACCGTTGGCTACACACATGTGAATCTACAAGAAAGGGATATCGTAGACTTCAAGGGAATGGCCTCTGTTCAAGAAGGCACGCCCCACAAATGTTACCATGGCAAAAGTGGAAGAGTCTACAGTGTTACCTAGCATGCAGTTGGCATTGTTGTAAACAAACATTAAGGGAAATATTCTTGCCAAGAGAATTAACGTACATATTGAACATATTAAGCTCTCTAAGAGGCCAGACAGCTTCCTGAAACACATGAAGGAAAGTGATTAGAAAAAGAAGGAAGCCAAAGAGAAAGGCACATGGGTTCAACTGAAGCATCAGTCTGCTGCATCTGGAGAGGCACACTTTGTATGAACCAATGGAAAAGAGGCTGAGCTGCTGAAACTTATTCCCTATGAATTCATGGCATAATAGGTACAGAAAATAAAAGACCTCTGGACTATAAAAATGTTTCTCTTAATTGAGTAGAAGTGTGGTATCCCCTCCCCCAAAGAAGTATTTAAAGCAAATAAATAAAAGTTCAAAGCAAAAAGAATGTTTATATTTATATTATATATATTAAAATATGATGTGTATATTTAAAACTCTTTTAAATCAAAAAGTAGCTTCCATTTCTTCAAAATTATTGCAGTGTATACAGTTTTTATTCTGTCTTTATTTTACTTCAGGTAGCTTTAAGATAATTGTAATTGCCTCTTCACTGTATATCATCCTCATCAGTTTATAAAAGTCTTTTCTCTCATATTTTTATATGTGTGTTTGTTCCCTTTTTTATCCCATTTCCCCTTTCTTGTCTCAGATTCCTGTCATCGTGTGCAATAATTTGAATGTATTTAATGTGCCTTTTTATTTGTATGTCTTCTTGTAACTTATGTTGCTTTTGTACATATATTTTTAATTTATGTAAATGCTATGACTTATAGAGTCTAATATGTTTCTTACCCTTTAAAATAAGCATGATGTTTTGTATGTTGCTATGTGTATATCTTTTTCACTGTTTGTAATGGATGCAGAGTGATTCACGGTGTATGTCTATCACTGTGATATTGTGACATAAGAAATATATGTATATGTATGTCTGCCTCTGGTTTCTCACATAGAGCTTCTGAAATCCTTGTAGGTGGAATGCTAGGAGAATCTTTTGTTCTAATATTTGGTCTTTGACCCCAGTTCCTGACACAGAGCTCCTATGACCTTTGTAATTTCTTGAGTTAGAGGAGCATCTTTTGTACTAAAGAGGCAACCTTGGGTGGGCTCCTGGATAGCCTCAGGATGGGGGCTGGTTCTCAGGGTTACCACCCATGTGATTAGAGGGTTGGAAATTTCAGCCCCACCCCTCAATGTGGAGACAGGCTAAAAGTTGAGTTGCTCACAAACGGCCAATGACTTAATCAATCATGCCTACATAATGAGGCCTCCATAAAAATCCAAAAGGACAGAATTTGGAGAGCTTCTGGATTGTTGACACATGGAGGTGCCTGGAGGGTGGCATGCCAGGACGGGGCATGGAGCTTTACACCCTTCCTTTATACCTTGCCCTGTGTATCTCTTCCCTATGGCTGTTCATCTGTATTTTTTATAATAAATAGGTAAATGTAAGTAAAGTGTTTCTCTGAGTTCTGTGAGTCACCCTAGCAAATTAATCAAACCCAAGGAGTGGATCACTGGAGCTGATTAGTGGATCACTAATTTATAGGTGATTGGTCAGAAGTACAGGTCACATTCTGGGACTTGCAACTGACATCTGAAGTGAGGGGTAGTCTTGTGGGACTGAGCCCCTAAACTGTGGCTACTCTAACCTACTTTAACTCCAAGTAGATAGTGTCAGAAATGAATTGAATTATAGGATGCTCAGCTGGTGTCCACTGGAGAACTGATCAATGTGGGAGAAAAACTCACATTTGGGTGACCAGAGATGAACTATTTTGTGTTGCATTGAGTGTGAGTAAAGGAAAAACACTTTTTTCCCTATATCTCAAACAACCACATTTTACCTTTCTGTGCCTTCATGGATGGACACTAGATTGCTTCCAAATCCCTCTGAATACAATAAATGTTGCAGTAAAAATCTTCCCACATGTCCCTATACATGTGTAAGAATTTTCTTAGAATTTCCCATATTCACAGGAACATAGTGGCTTGGTGTCACAGATCAGATTCTCTGTAAAGCAGACCTTGAGAGAGAGTTTAATGTGCCAGATGTTTATTAGAGAGTATCTTTGGGATGCACATCTGTGGAAAATAGGGAGTAGATACAAGGTTGAGAAGAGGAAGAAGTCAAGCTACGATGCAAGCCTGACAGCCTCATCTGACAGCATGGGGAGTTCTGAAGCTAAAATGGTCCGAATCCTGTACTTTGGGGCCTTCACATTTCTGCTCCTTCAGTCATTGATGTGAACTGCCTCAAAAAGAACATGATCTTGGGCAGGCAGCTCTTTGCAACTGAGATAACCCCTGAAGGCCCTAACAGCTGTGAGCTATCTGCTGACTTACAGAATCTGGGGCAACAAGTTCTTCCTTGAAGGTAGATCTGGGCAGAGCATCTTTTGTGTCAATCACATTTGGTCATAGAGAATGTGTTTACATAAATTGCCTAAGAAAAAGCAGATTTCTCTGCAGGATGGCTGTACTAATCTATACTTTACCCAGCAGTGCAAACCAAAAATGAGAGGATAGAAAGTCAAGTAAGGAGATGAGGAAAAAATATAAACAAGCATTTACAAAAAGAAGAGACATAAGGGGCTAACAAGGATATGAAGTGATGCTCAAACTTATTAGTAATCAGAGAACTATAAAATTAAATAATGAAATTTCATATTATACTATTGAAACTAGTAAAAGTTAGAAATCTGAGTAACATTACAGCAAAAGAAACAATCAACAGAATAAAAAGGCAACCTACAGTAAGGAAGAAAATATTTGCAAACCATATATCTGATAAGGGGTTAACTTCCAAAATATATAAGGAACCCCTACAATGCAATAGCAAACAAATCAACCAACCAAAAAACCAAAAAAAAAAAAAAACCCCAAATAACCTAATTAAACAATGGGCAAAGAACTTGAACAGACATTTCTCTAAAAAAGACATACAAACAGCCAACAAGTATATGAAAAGATGCTCAACATCATTAATTATCAGGGAAATACAAATCAAAACTACAATGAGGCCAAGTGCCATGGCTCATGCCTATAATCCCAGCACTTGGAAGGCAGAGGCAGGAAGACCACTTGAGTTCAGGAGTTTGAGACCAGACTGGGCAATATAGTGAGACCTCATCTCTACAAAAATAATTTAATATTAGCCCGTGGTGGTGGCACGCACCTGTAGTCCCACCTACTCAGGACGCCGAGGCAGGAGGATTGCTTGAGCCCAGGAATTCAAGGTTACGTGAGCTGCGATTGTGCTACTGCACTCCAGCCTGGACAACAGAGTGAGACCTTGTCTCAAAAAAACAAAACAAACAAACAAACAAAAAACCCTAAAGATCAAAAATAAAAAAACAAATCTTTTAATGTTGATTTAATCAAATTTATCTCACACTTTTTTTGACCTTAGGGATGTGCTTGTTAGAGTCTTGCATGCCAGTGGATAATAATGATAATGAAAATTATAATGATGATAAAAATTATGATGATGGCAGTTAACTTACTGTGTGCTTGATCAGGAAGAAAGAAGTTTTGTATTGTTATTATTTCTTATTAAATTTCTTCTTATTATTTCTTATTAAAATTGTTTCTTATTATTTCATGTTAAAACTGGATCATTATTAGTAATTATTATGAAGAAACAGAATCAAAATATCAATCATAAAAACATAACAACTCTGTGTGGTGGCATGCACTTGTGGTCACAGGTATTTGGGAAGGTGAGGTGAGAGGATTGCTTGAGCCCAGGAGTTCTAGCCAGCCTGAGCAACATAGCAAGACCCTTGTCACTAAAATAAAAATAAACAAACAAACAAACACAATAACAACTTTTTTGCCTACTGATAGAGCAACTAGAGTAGAATAAATATGGAGAGCAAGTTTACATATTCAGCTACCTCTTACATGAGAAGCTTTCTTCCCCTTCAGAACCAGTTTCCCTAATTGAAGAAGTCCTGTTCTAACCTATATTGTGAATCCATCCTACTTTGGCTTATGTATATTCTACGGTATATATTATTTAAAAGCAGTTGGCTTCAAAGGGAAACCAGGAAGAAGAGCAGTTAGAGTAAATGATTTCAACATGGCAAAGATCATGGTGTGACTGCAAGACAAATTACTGAGTCGGATACACACCCACGCATTACTCTCCCCTACCCTGCTCCCTCCACCACCAAAGAGTTGAAGAAGCCAGAGGTCCTAGCACTGGAAGCAATGTGGGCTTCATTTCAGCATCTGCACTTCTTTTTCAAAATAAGATAAAGAAAGGTAGTACTCAGTTATTTTACATTTAAATTACTTGGAAATGTTCCATGTTTACAGGCCACAGAAGACAAGAACAATCATAAGCATATATGGTCAGTGTGATATTAGTTTTCAATTTGTTGAATTCTCATTCCTTAGGTCAATAGCTGGTATACTACAGCAAGTGTGATATATCGAAAAGAAAATTATAGGACAATAACTGAAATAGAGGAATTTCTTTGCTGGAACCAAAAAGGAGAAAATGTTCATCATGTGATACTAGAATATTAGACAGAACATAGAGTAAAAAAATGTTAAGGACTTTTACGAAAGGATAAATTAAATTCACCACTCACAAACGAGGTCCTTATCTATCCTACTGAGCCAGCTAGCACACCAAATGATGCATCGATAAAAAACTAAATAAACATATATGTTTGTATTTAACTGCCTATACTTCTGGTGGTTTGATCTATTTTCAAAATTGCTAAGGGGAGAAAGACAAAAGCCTTGTTTTGTTTACAGAATGCAGGCAATGTTTTACCCTTTAAAGAGGCAAGTGGAAAGAGGAAATGCTGGGAATTGAATCCAGATCCTCCAAACTTCACCCAAGCACTGAACCACATCCCCACTACAGGGATTACTGACTGTTCTGATTGTTAACTCAAATGGCATCTTTATGTAGCTTCTTGCAAAATAACAGTACCAAGAAGTGGGAAAGAAGATAGAAAGTAAAGACTGGCACAGCAAGAGAAATGAAATAAGCCATGATGAACAAACAGAATTAGCAGCTAGAGGTTTTTCTCCTTTTTGTGCCTTGTGAGGAAGACATGAAGGAGAGATACCAAGGATAGACCTGGGAACCTCATGCCTACAAATTATAAGCTCTACTACTTATTATATTCTTGCAACAATCTCTGGTCTCTCCCCAATCTTTGGTCAAAAAAATGTTTAACATGATTTGCATAGCTCTTTAAGATTGTGTCAATAATTCAGGTCTTGTTGTTGAGAAGAAAAAGTTACCCTTTAGGTCATTCAAGTATCCTTCAATTCAATTGAACCAGACCAAGACTCATTCAATAAGCGGTTGAAAACTTGACTTACAATATAATATACACTATACAAACCTATACAATAGGTTGTATATATGACAATCAAAAAATTAGCATGTTGGTGAAAAGACCAGGGTAACGAGAACAACAGAAAAGATATCTTAAGGTAAATATCTCAGAATTTCCTGCTATAAAGCTCAAAGCTAACAGCGGGGGTTGGTGGGGGCTGTGAAATGATCCAAATGATGAAAGGAGAGTCTACCTTTCAAGAGGGTAGGTAAGGGTAGACTCATCCTCAACGGTGCCCCACGGGGCTGCATCACTGGTTACAAGTCCTTCACCCTCGGTCTTAACAATGCAAACTCGTGATAAGACTCAAGGCGTTCTAAACTACTTACACGATCTTAGTAAGACAACTGTTTAGAAACTTTGGAGAACATTTAACTATTTTCTGGAATTAAGCACATCTAGATTTTAAAACTACGCCTTTCGGCTAAAGTGGAGACGCCAGGGGATTGAACCCGGGACCTCATACATGCAAAGTATGCGCTCTACCACTGAGCTACATCCCCACGCGCGGCTGCAGTTTGGTTTTTCTTTTTCTTTTAACTGCTGACCAATCTAGTTCTCCCTTAACAGTATGGTAGCTATACAATCCCGCTGGCTTTCTCAATCTACATTTATAAAAATATAATTAGGTGGGTTTAACAAATTCTTATTGAGTAATACCATCCATAGCTGCCTTGCATTTTCCCTTAATATCATTTAGTACAGAGTATACACGTAGATTTATGTTAAATTTGTTTCCTTCTCTAGTGAGGTAGCTTCAAAGGCTGTGACTATTTTTTTCATCAGGCTATCCCAAACTCTTAGTGTAGAACCTGACACATAGCAGCCACTCAAAGAGCAGTGAGAAACAAATTACAGATGTACTTTATTCAGGACATATTTCGCAGTACAGAGAATCTTCCAATGACGTGTGGGAGGGAGGGGGAAAGATTCAAAAATATATAAACAGATCATTTCAATATAGTATGACAAGTGCTCTGCAAAGATAAGCATATGTAACTGCAGCATTCAACAGAAAGTATACTACGTTCTTGATCAGACATTGACGACTCTAGGAGTCTTGAAAGAGAAGACTTGGCCAACTAAATACAAGGCTAAGAGTTATCACGAAGACCATTTTGGGGTTCTGCTTCTTGGATTCCGGTCGAAGTTCTGGGTGTCAGTGGGGGGCATCGTTGCCCGAGATAAACATCCGGTAGCAATTTGTTCTGGCTCATAGCAGGGCCTTGTTGACCAACATATCTAGGGCAGGAGATGCGGGCCTGAAATACGTTAGCTGGTTTTACCAAATTTACACTTGGCAGAGATCTACGGAAAAATGAGATCCAGCTCTCCACTGCGTGGGACTGCTCTGGCCTCCCGGTGACACAGTGATATGGACACCGGGCTGGCATGGTTTAATAATTCTGCTGGCGACAGAATAGGTAAAGATAGGTAGGGCCACTACCAATGTTCCGCCGCTGACGTCCGAGCTTCAGGAACGCCTGTCCCTGGTGTGGACCGACACTGCATCCGCTGGAGGGGACCGCTGAGTGTTTTCCGGAACTGTTCACCGTTCCAGCTTCTGCCCTTTTACCCTTCAGCAACAAAAATATGGCTCTTGCTCCCCGCTCTATGGGGCTTAATTTCAGCCGTCAGACCGCGGTTTTGGCAGACTAACATTCCTCGCAGGCCAAGCCTAGCCTCTGCCTGAAGACTGAGCTTGCGGTGGTCCGTTGACCCGGCGTATCTCCCTAGCGTTTGAGAACGCGTCACATTTCTAACCTGTGCCCCGCCCTGCCTCTCATACAAGCTCTCTTTCCTGCCCTGGCAAGTGTAGGGAGCAAGAATAGTATTCCTCTCTCTCCATCCCGCCCTTTCCTCGGTGGTGCTAACAGTTTACTTCCCTGTGGAGGCTCCTTTTCAATGGTTGAAACAAGCCTTGCTCAGTCGCCCGTCTGGATGTTCCCGGGGCCTCTGGAGCACTTGAAATCTCCCAGAAAATGCCCGAGCGCAGCGATGGGTGCCCTGCCCCTTCCCCAAACCCCTCTGGCCACAGTCGTGTTGGGGATGGGAAGGGAGAGTAGAAAAACAACAGGAAAGAAAGCAAAAGCTAAAGTAGCTCCCAAACGCTAGGGAGATACGCCGGGTCAACGGACCACCCCAAGCTGAATCCTCAGGCGGAGGCCAGGCTTGGCCTGCGACGAATGTTACTTTGGAACCGAGTGAGAGAGGCACGAACATAAATTAATACAAATCTCGAGAAATAAGCAAAGAAAGCTAATGGTTTTATCCTCCAGGAAGGTGGAAGACCCTTGGCGAGAATGGACGTCTTACCAAAAGCCTCCTCAGTGTGAGCAGGAGCCGATACTCAGAACTTTACGTGGGGCAAAACTCCCGCGACCCTACTTTACCGCCGCGTATACTAGATGGAGGCGCGGCCGGGCGCGCCTTCACTCTCTCGCCACCGCAGAACGCTCCTGAGTCTCCAGCTCTTGCGGCGCGTCTCTCCATCCCAGAGCTCTCCTTCCCTCCACCCACCATCCACCGCTCCTTGCGGCCGTAAGTGGTTTCGGTGCGGACCGTGAGGAGTAGAGGGAAACGCTGGGTGCCCTGGATCGGGCGTGCCACCCGCTGGCGTTGGCCTCAGGACGCACTGGTACCCTAGTGGTCCATGCGGGCTCTCGGGGTGGCAATCCCAGTCTACCGCGTAGCCCTGAGTGCTGTGGAGTGAAAACCGCCCCGCACTTCGGGTCGTCTCTGATTCTCCGGCTGCATACAAATCGCAGGTCCCTGCTGAGTCCAGCTGTTTTGGGGACCACAGCAGTCGCGCTCCGTTGACCCCAAGCTAACGTGCAGATAGGTGAACACTGCTAGCTTAACCCCCCGGCCCCCGCCTCCGTGAGTGCCTGGAGCTCTCTTCGTTGTCCGTGGCCGCGGCCAGACCACAGCTGGTGGCCAGACCACCCCTTCCTCTTGGTCCAAATTCCATCCTCTCCCCTTGTGGCCGAGGCAGAAAAAGTATCTCAGAAACCCCAAGAGAGGAGGAACGCCCTGGGTTGGGAGACCCTTCGCTCCGCGGCTGTGCGGTCACTCTTCTCAAGTGATAGGAGGAGGATCTGAGGACGCGCGGTGTGCCTTGAGGGCTGTAGTCTCTCTTTCAGTGGAGCCGCCACTTCCCTTCCTGTTTCTCTCCTGCTTCAGTACCTGCTCCCCAGTCTGGTCCTTGGATCATCTTGCCTGCCGGTGCAATCTGTGCCGGGTCTCTCAGCAGCGCGTGCTCGAGGTCGCTTGGCTACGGTGTGGAGTAGTGGTTGGGCTTGGGAGGAGTTGCGAGGGTTGTTAGGTCCAGGTTGGCATTTGAGCACAACACCCCCTCCCCCGCCCAAGGGGCAGGATCCTTCTGGAGCCCAACGTCAGAGGCCGCCCCTCTGGCATGAGTTTGCAGTGTTGTGAACGTTCCCCGGGCTTCTTTGGTTCTATTGGTGATGCTCCTTTGATCCTGGACCAACTGTCAGCCACGTGGGTCTCCTCCCCTTTGCCCTGCTAGAGAAAGTCCTTACCTGATTTATCCTCTTGGGCTTTTCTCAAAGATGGAGCCTGCACGACTAAGGACACCTGGCAGGGGCAGTGAAAATGTGAATGGCTCGTGGGGTCTTTCGCTCCTCTCCTGCTCAGATCCCTGTATTAATCCTCGAGCTAAAATCACCTGATTAGAGTATTAATAGGGGATTCGAGAGGTTTTGTTTTGTTTTTCTGCCAGAGGAAACCAACTTGAGGGATGTAATCCTATGCTAAGGATCCGGTTCGCTTGTACCTGCACCTTCCAAGACCTTGCGAAGGCCTTAGGCAGTGTGTTCACCATTTCCTAAAATGTGTTGGTAGCATTTTGTGTTTCCAGCAATTAATAAGAATTCCTGTTACTTGACCTCTTCAACAGCATTTGATGCTGTCAGTGTTCTGGATTTTGGCCATTCTAATAGGTGTGTATGGTATCTCACAGTTGTTTTTTTTAATTTGTGTGTCCCTGATGACATATAATGTGGAGCATCTTTTCATATGCTTAGTTGTTATCTGGTTGTTTTTGTGGTTTTTTTTCAGTCTTTGTTCTCTTTGCTTTTTAGATTTGGAAGTTTCTATTGATATAAACTTAAGCTCAAAGATTCTTTTCTCAGACTGTCCAGTCTACTGATAAGCCCATCCACAGCATTCTTCATTTCTGTTACAGTGTTTTTGATCTCTAGCTTTTGTTTTTGGTTCTTTCTTAGAATTTCCATCTCTCTGTTTACATTGCCCATCTGTTCTTGTATGCTTTCTACTTTATCTATTAGAGCCCTTAGCTTATTAATCATAGTTGTTTTAAATTCCCTATCTGATAATTCCAACATTACTGCCATGTCTGGTTCTGATGTTAGCTCTCCATCTTCAAGTTGTATTTTGCCTTTTAGTATGCCTCGTAGTTTTTTCTTGATAGCCCAACATGATACAGTAGGTAAAAGGAATTGCTATAAATAGGCCTTTAGTAATGTGGTAGCAAGAAGTAGAGGAAGAGGAAGTATTCTGCAGTCCTATAATTAGGTCTCAGTCTTTTAGTGAACCTGTGCCTTTGAATCACAGAATTGTTTCTCAGGTTTTTTTCCTCCTCCCTTAGGTAGACAGGATGGCTGGAGTGGGCTGGAGTTGGGTGTTCCCCTGCTACCACATGAAAGGATAGAGCTGGCTGGGGATGGGTATTTTCCCACCCCCAGGTCAGTTAGGATCTGTTAAAACTACAACAGATTAGGCTCTGATTAACTAGTTTTTCCTAACGGCAGACCTTGTTAAGAAGAACAGGAAGTATTCAAAATGGTCCATTTTCCCCTCCCCCTGTGGAAGCTCATGGGACTTTTCTCTGATATTTGCTGTGAGAACCTGGTCAATCTGTTGGAGGTTAAACACACAAAAGTGTGGGGGCCTTTACTATGACTGGGTCCTCCTGGAGTTTTTAACTCTCAGACTTGTGCACACCTAGCCTCCAGCAATTCATCAATTACAGTTCAGCTTTTCCTACCTAGCAATGGTTTCCACAGAGGTTTCTGCTCCAGTATGTTGTGATTTTCTGTGTCTACCTACCTGTCTTTCCAATTTGGGGGACAGCAGTTTGCCCTATGACTTCTCTTCTCTTACAGATCTAAGAAAAGTTGTTGATTTTTCAGTTCCTTCAGCTTTTTACCTATTAGGACAGAGTGGCAACTTCCAAGCTCCTTATATTCGGAACCCGAAACTGAAAGTCCAAAACTGTTTTTATTCATCTTTATTTTCCTCTTCTCTTGATATGGCTAGTAGATAGATTCTTTAGTGTTCAAGGGCTTCCAAGTATCAAGAGAAATATCTGCTGTTTGTACATTGTCTAATATGCAATTCATAAATTTTTTTAAATTAGCATTTAAAATTAGTCACATACTATTTTCACAATATATAATAAGATATCTAAATTTAAAAACTTAGATCTCCCTAAGAAATTTAAATATTTGTTTTAATGTACAGCTATAAAAATTCAGGTGTATTATATCAAATTATTTTATCTTTAAATGCTGGAAACACCTTATTACTGTCTTATTGTTGGAAAATGATATAGTAATGCCATATTTATCAATACCTTACACTAGTGGTTCTCAAACTTTAGCATGTAACAGAATCACTTCTAGGGCTCACTAAAACACAGATTATTGAGCCCTACACTCAGAGTTCCTGACTCATAGGTCTAGGATGGGCCCAGAGAATTTGTATTTTTAGCAAGATCCTAGGTGCTGCTGGTGCTGCTAATACAAAGATCACACTTGGAGATCCACTGCCTTACTCTAAGACCTATTTCTAAAGTGTTATAACCCTGATTTATATATGAATCTTCAGCATCTCTCCTATACTTTTTATTCAACAGATTCAGGTTTATTTATCCAATCTCCTGAGTCAGATTTTCCCTCTTAGACCAAGCTGAGGATTAGACATGCATTGACTGCGGATAATTTCAAGCCCTGAACCTGAGACTACCTGGGCCTTGCAAGATGAATCTATCCCAGTCCTTTACTCAGCTCAATTTGCTCCTGTTTACAGTTACACTTTGTATTATACATTGGGAAATTTCCCAGTGATTTGCTGTAATCCCTTATAGTTCCCCTTTTTCTGATGCCAGAGATTCCAAATGACTCTTGATCTGAATGACTTATATTCATAGTCCTGCTCAGATAAAAGCCAATTTTACAACAGCTTGTTCTGAGCTGGGCCTGGTCAGTTTCCATTGAATCTAAAGGCTTTAGTAACCCTGATTTACATAAATCTTCTTTCTCACCTTGAAGACCTGTAAAATTCACACAATCCTTGCACAGCAAACTATATGAAACACTTTAGGGAAAAGTTGATCAAATACAGTATACATAAAGGAAAATCCTTGTGCTCTTAAAAAGCAGCATAGTGTTGGGGACGTAGCTCAGTGGTAGAGCACATGCTTTGCATGTATGAGGTCCTGGGTTCGATCCCCAGCGTCTCCACGTCTGTATTCCGAGGGTTCTACCAAACACTGTATTTTCAATGCTGAGTTTTGAGGTAAACCGGCACATTCGGCGTTTAGTGAACCTAATATTCTGGGCAATTTAAACTTTAAACGTCTAAGTCAGACTTCAGCTTCCAGTATGCTAGTTTGAGAGACAAATACACTGCTGGAAAAAATTTGGCTTGCTTTCATTGCCAAGGCCACTCAGCCCCTGACGCTGCTATAACCCTTGTTTGGAAGAGGTGGAAAGTGGAAGGTGTAAGATATGTGTTAAGCTAAAACAGTGGACTGGTGTGTCTCCACCCCTGCCCTTTGCTTTTCCAACAGCTCTTTGGTTTTTTCCCACAAGTGCTTCTACGTTCCTAGGCCAAATCAAATTATTTTCTTATTCCTTCTATTTTGAAAGTATCGTATTTGAAGTCAACTGCTGAATAGAAAGTAAAAGTGGGTAAATGTGTGACTAATTTCTAAGTGGTTGGCTGCCTGGAGCTAAGAAGGAAAAACTGTAGGCAAAGAACTGTCTTTGGCTAAGAGGAGAGAGAGTCGGTTAGCACGTTAACTGCCACGTGAGTTGTATGAAACTCAAGCTAGTTTTGAGCCCGGGCCTCGTGAAGCATATGTAACTCACACGTCTCTTCACTTTGGGAGCCGCGAGAACTATTTTTCAAGTTGCATATAACTCACAGAAAACAATTTTAAAAAAACAAATTTTTCATTAAATTAGAAAGGATCGTTTTGTTTTTGAAATTTTTATTCTATTTTCATAATAAAACACCGTGGCCCCGAAGAAAAAATTTTTGTTTCTAGTGTGGCAGTCAATGTGTTAGAAATGTTTGCAAAAAGCCGGGCAAGGCAACGGGTTTCATTAGCTGCTCCTTAGTTGTTTTTGTAAACTAGGAAAAACTGCTGTTGTCAATTAATATCAATTAACACAGGCTAAGAAATGGTGTTCTCTAAAAGAATAAGCTGAGAAAATCTGCTCTTGGAAATTATATCAGTAAGAATGGAACAGCTCACTATTGCCTAGGTTACCTGAGCCATGCAGTTCTGATGACTTTGACTTTGACTATGCTCTTGATATAGAAACTCAGACAATTTCCAATCAATTCCAGAGCTTCAGGCACATCTGTTAATATTTATCTTAACTCTGCAGTTTCAAGAAAACAGGATCTGAGTCTGCTTCTCAGCCCAGGTCTGATGCTAACTACTTTACTCGCAGCCCTACTATGCTTTGATTCCATCAAAACACTGTTTCATTTAAATTAAACTAAAGTAACTCCGTCCCCTCCTAAATCCTATAATAACTCTGTTTCTTGCTTTGTTTGGTGAAAGCCTGCACTTATATTTGCATTTGTCCCTTGTCTGAGCAAGGATTAAATTCATCTTTTATGTGCTGAGATTGAACAATTGAGATTTATTTAATATTTTGAATATAGAAGCTAAAAATGGATATTGTGAGGTTAAGAGGTTAAGAAACATAAGCTGGTCTTTTGATAAAAATAAAGTTCTTGAACTTAGTATAGGGAAGGCAATTTTTAAAAAAATAAAAATAACAGCTACATAAATAAAAATATTAATTCATTTGACTAGGTCAAATTTAATATGATCTTTTGACAAATGGAAAAACCAGCAATAAACTGTAAAGATATTTTTAGCATTTATAAAAATAAAAATTGTTATTAAAAATAAATAAAGAGGCCAGGGCCATGGCTCACGCCTATAATCTTGGCACTTTGGGAGGCCCAGGTGGGAGAATTGCTTGAGGCCAGGAGTTTGAGACCAGCCTGAACAACATAGCAAGACCCCCATCTCTACAAAAAATAGAAAAATCAGCCAGGCATGGAGCTGCAGTCCCAGCTACTCCAGAGGCTGAGGGAGAAGGATCGCTTGAGCCCAGGAGTTGGAGGTTGCAGTAAGCTATGATCACTGCATTCTAGCCCAGGCAACAGAGTAAGACCCTGTCTCAATAAAAAGTAAAATAAAATTTAAAAATTAAAAATAAGTAAGGAGCTTCTACAAATTACTTTCCAAGAGAAACTAATTAGAAAATAAGTACAATAAATTTTTAAATCTAACCAAAAAATTGTTCTGCCTAACAATTTGGATGAAGGCAGAACTTGTGTAAGGCAACCCTGATTATTGAATACATTAACCCACAGGGAAGTAAGCAAATGGATATGTGGCAGGTAGTGTTTCAATTTAAAGTGAGTCGCAAGCTCTATTTATAATATTTTGACTTAAAATATTTTGAACAAGAGAACTTAATATATTTTGTCTGCAACTCTCTCATTAGCTGATGACACTTGTTTTGAGTTAAGTCAGATAAATTACAGTATCATTTATAGATTTATACTTCAAGTGAAAGGAAGGAAGGAAGGAAAAGAAAGAAGACAAATATATAATCACAATGGTGTACTCTGTATTATCTACTAGGAAATTCCAAGTGAAATTTCTCTCACTGAAGCTTTCTTAAATTGGGCTTAACCTGAAACATAATTCTACCTTCCAGTTTACTAATAAAATTTTATTTGGATTATTGGAAGTTTTAGGTCAAATCTTCATTGAAAGTTTCTGAGGAAGGAAAGGAGGGAAGGAGGAAGAGAGAGAGGGAGGGTGGGCAAATGAATTAATAAAATAGTGAGTGGATAAGCAAATGAACAAACTTGTTCCAAGAACATTCCATATGTGCTCAAGCTCTGTTATGGTCTGAATTTTCCATAAAATTCATATGTTGAGTCCTAACCCCCAGTACCTCAGAACGTGACTCCATTTGGAGATAAGGTCTTTAAAGAGATAATTAAGTAAAAGGAGGTCATTAGGGTGGGCCCTTATCTGCTAGGACTAATGTCTTTATAAGAAGAGGAGATTCGGAAAGACACACATAAAGGTGAAGACACCAGAAGAAAACCATCTACAAGTCAAGAGAGGCCTTAGAAGAAACCTACTCTGTTGACACCTTGGTTTCAGACTTCTAGCCTCCTGAACTGTGAGAAAATAAATTTCTGTTGTTTAAGCTGCCCAGTCTGTGGTACTTTATTATGGCAGCCCAAATAAACTAATACAATCCTAAATGCTAGTCAGGAAACTGTGTGTGTATATATATATATATATATATGTATATATATATTATTTTTTTTTTTGAGACAGAGTCTCACTCTGTGGCCCCAGGTAGAATGCAGTGGCGTCGTCATCGCTCACTGCAACCTCAAAGTCCTGGGTTCAAGCAATCCTCCTGCCTCAGCCTCCCTAGTAGCTGGGACTACAGGCACGCGCCACCACATTATGCTATTTTTTTTTTTTTTTTCTACTTTTGGTAGAGACCAAGTCTCGCTCTTGCTCAGGCTGGTCTTGAACTCCTGACCTCAAGCGATGCTCTTGCTTCAGCCTCCCAGAGTGCTAGGATTACAGATGTGAGCCACTGCTCCCAGACTAGAAAACAATTTTTTAAAATATTAGGTTATTGAGAATGAAATGTCCGATTTCCTTAAGTACTAAGTTTGACGGTTGATATCTCTGACATTTCACTTTGACACTTCTTGTTTTATTTTTATTGTGAAGGTACATCCTCAGTCTTGCAAACGCACGTCTTGGCTTGTGATTATCTTTAAAATTTTTTTTTTAGAGCAATTTTTGTGAAACCATAAATAAGTCAAAAATTCATGTTATTCTTTAATATGAGTTCTGTCGTGGAACCAATGCAGCTCAGAGAGCTCGAAATATCAACGAAGTGTTTGCGAAGGGTATGGCTACTGAATACACAGTACATCAATGGTTTGAGAAGTTCCATTCTGGTGATTTTAATCGTGAAAATGAGCCACGTGGGCAACCTCAGACCAAGGTGGATAATGACAAGCTGAAAGCTGTAGTGGAAGCAAATCCATCTCAACCTACTCATGAATTAGCAGCAAGGTTTAACATTACTAGTCCAACAATATTGGACCATTTGAAACAAATGGGCAAGGTAAAGAAGCTGGATAGATGGGTACCACATGAATTAAACAAGCATCAGAAGAGAAATCATCTCGAAGCTTGCCTTTCTTTGCTGTCATGATATAAAAGCAAACCATTTCTACACCGTATTGTTACATGTAATGAAAAATGGATTCTTTTTGACAATCGCAAGCATTCGGCACAATGGTTGGATAAAGATGAAGTGCCAAAACATAGTCCAAAACTGACTATTCATCAAAAAAAGCTAATGGTGTCTGTTTGGTGGTTTGGCACTGATATTATCCACTACAGTTTCATGAAACCTGGTCAATCCTTTACAGCGGATGTCTACTGCAACCAATTAGATGAAACAATAAGGATGCTTGTGATTGAGCAGCCGAGATTGGTCAATAGAGACAGGCCAATCCTTCTGCAAGACAATGCTTGACCACATGTCGCACAAAAAATGCTGCTCAAACTATAGCAGCTAGACGTGGAAACTCTCTGTCATCCACTGTATTCACCAGACCTTGCACCAACTGACTGCCACTTCTTCCAGGCTTTGGCCCACTTCTTGCAAGGAAAAATACTCAATTCTCAACAAGCTGTGGAAAACGCCTTTCACCATTTCATTGCCACTTGCTCTCCAGGCGTCTTTGCTGGTGGCATAAACAAGCCACCATTAAGATGGCACACTGTGTCGATAGTTTAGGCACGTACTTTGATTAGTTGTAGTGCTTCTTGTTTGAGATATAATAAACTACAATTTTGATTAGAAATCGGACATTTCGTATTTAATGACCAACACCTGTTACTGTTACAAAAAGCATTTCATTAATTTTGTTTCCTATTCTCTTCACAACCCAGGGAAACAGAAGAGATATGCATTGGCATTCAGCATTCATTCCCACTTTCTTTTGGTTGACATTCTATACTGGAGAGCTTGGAAAGCTAAAAAAGTCCATTTCCTGGGCTTCTTTGCAGCTTAGGATCTTGAGGCCAATGAGATTTGACTGATTATTAGATGTGCTTCTCTGAGGTTTAGAAGGCAGGATATCATTATACTGATTTTGGCTATTTTTTGCTAGCAAGCAAAATTGTAGATATGTGCCTTCTCTGCAGAAGTGTTATAGAGTCTGATCTCTAATATTTTAGGATTAGAGAGAAAGTTGTGGCCCCCTCTCCCCAACTAAGCTCATATCTCCTTTTGGGTAGAGACCAGGCCTGTTCAGCTCAACTTTCCACACCTTAGTATGAGTAGGCATAGAATTAATAATTTTTGGAATGAGTGAGGGGATAAATAGAGCTCTATAATTATCAAGTAAGATAGATAAAGGCATATCTTCCACTGTTTGAGACCAGCTTTAAGAGGGGTTTCTGTACCACATAGAATTCCTTTCAGAATTCATTTCAGTGATCTCACATTCAGAAATATAACTCTTGAGAACTGGCATGCCAGTCCAGAGTCATGACACCCCCATCCAGGTGTCTGCCTCTAATGGCGCAATTTAAATCCACCAAGCAGAAGAAATGATAGTCCTATAAAAATCAATGTCAAGAAGTAAAATATGTCTCTAAAACAGCATATGTTTTCTTAATACTTATTTGTGATTTACTCTTGATTGATTTGTGAAAGTCAAAGATTTTTTTCAATGGTTCATGGACACCCAAGAACTTACGAAGGTTAGCGAACACCTTAAAAGAGTATGTAAAATTTGTCCATAAGTCTTTGTGTGTGTGTGTGTTCATAGACAAAAGTTTCATCAGATAATCTAATGAGTTCATGTGCCATACAATTGTAAGAACTATAATATTATTCTAAATGACACTGGATACTGTTTGATTTCATAAATAAGATTTGGTATTTAAGATTATGACTTTGAACTGAGAAATATCGGATTTAAATCCTAGCTTTGTTATTTATTGGCTGTGAGATTTGAGCAAGTTACTTTACTACTCTTTGATACTCAACTTATTTGTAAAATGTGCATAATAATGCTTTCTTTAGAGAGTATTCTAGGGATTAAGGGTATGTAAGAAAATACATAAAATGCAATTTATTAATAGTCAAGTGTTGAATAAATTGCAACCGTTTTTATCTATGTATAATTTTAGTAAGATTGTGTACAGTTTGAGAAACCAGCAGGATATATTTTTTGATGATTTGAATTAATAAAAGTTTCACAATTTTATTTTAGAAATTCTCTAACCATGATTGATCTTGAACCACCAAATATAGTTTAAATCCCAATATAACCGTGTGAAAGATCATCAGAGAGCCTGACAGTCTCTGAGAATGCACGTGGAACAAGAAAAGGTTGGAAAGATTTGACATTACAATTAAAGATGATTTTAGACTGGAAATTAGGATATTACAATAAAGAATGATTTTAGACTGAAAATTAGGGTAAACTGCCAAAGAGGATAACTTCATTTTGTGCTGAGGCCCCGCTGGGATTCGAACCCAGGATCGCCTGTTTACGAGACAGGCGCTTTAGCCAACTAAGCCACGGAGCCAGCTGTGGGAGTGGTATACCTCCTTTTTTGATCAAAATGGTATTCCATTAGGTGAAAAGTTGTTTTGCCAATTGGAGTTATTGTGTACACAATTTTTTTTTTTCTTTAAAAAAGATTTCATCGCAAAGGCAGACTCCTGAGAGGGACTGCTGGAAATCAGACTCCCTTTAAGCCCAACAAAACATACCCACACTCACACAATCACTTAGAAAATGTACCAGAACAACGTCAGCGTGTCCAGAGAGGAGATAAAGCCACGAAATGGGACGGAGCGGAGATGAGCCGAGTGTTCGTTGCAGAGGAAGGGGCGTCTATCTCTAGGTGTGACAAGAACAGTTTTTGCATTCCATTGCACTATGGTAATTTAAAATCGTCAAGTGATTGGATATTCTAACAGTGTAGTGAACGGCTTTTCTAGCAAATAGATCAGTTAGAACTTTCATCAAATCAATGACATTTCTGGCTATTAGAAGATAACACGCTTGTACTCTGAAAAACAAACAATCAAAACCTTCTAACACGTTCAGATTCTCCAAACACCTATCAGATCTTATTCCTCTTGAGAAAGTGGAGGACAGCAAGGAGGCGCTTGGTCAGAGCACACTTAACGGTTTTATGATTCAAAGCCAAAGAGCCTTTGTCTGCCTGAGGGAATGGCCTCTGTTCCTGCGGTTTCGTAGGAAGGTGCACAGATGGAAACCAAAACTCGTAGGCACTGAGGAGGTGTCACCAGACAGGGAAATTCCTCCTGCTCTATTCTGCCATCCTCATTTTGGTCCTTCAAGAAATGTTCTCTAATATCTTCTTAATGGATCCTCACCTTGTAGAAGCTAAACAAACACGAACTGATTGAAAAAACCCCAGATTAACACTCATTCTTAAACTGTCAATGATCATATCCTAGTTTTCTGCCTTTAATTTGGAACTGAGGCTGGTGCAGAGACTAAGGGAATGAGCAAGTGCCACTGCACATCTACCCAGCTTCCACTACCTTGTTAAAAAGGCACTGGGGAGGACTCCAGAATTCTTTATTGTACCAGGAAAAGCCTGGAAGGGACTCTGGGACTGGTAAAACCCTTGAATTCCAAAGTCTTTCTTAATTCCTCTCTGAGCCAAATGTTGGGGCATTGCCATTTTCTATCCCACTCAGAATGTTTTCATGGTGAATATGAACTTACTTCTTGTTAATCAGGATAGTCACTTTTTAAATTTAATTTATATTAACAAACTGCTATGATTAGAACTACACTGCCACACCATTTACAGTTACTGTATTTTTACTGCGTTTGGAAAGTACCCCCCAAAATCATAACGGACCAGGAATCATGGCGTTTATGAATTCTAATTAACTGAATTGTTTATGATCAGGATTATGTAAATTTCAGTCCCCCAAGTTCAATTGAGATAATATCATTTACAGTGAAATATTGTTCAAGTATTGTCCAACAAGAACAACATTATTGAGTACCTACTATGTGTCAGGCATTGAAATAATTTCTGCCTACACAGCTAGGTGAAAGATGGTCACAGGTGATAGAGAATCAAACAAGAAATGTTAATAGATATAATTTCCTGGGACAGTGCGCAGGAATCTACCCACCGGCACCTCGCCACTGGAAGTCAGAGGGACCTGGGCACAGGAGTTGAATGGACAGCGGGACACGCCCTTAGGGGCTGCCGGCAATTGCCTCTGCAGGACCCAGGCCGGTTGAGAAAAGCTGCGTTCACGTTCAATCCGAGCCCTGCTGTGCACCAGGCTGGCGGCGGCAGCCATGTTTAAAGCCTTCCACCTAGAGTTGTTAGCCAGGTCTCTAGCTCCACCCCACCCCTGGCCTGGGGGCTCTTCTGCCTGGGCATGACAGGCTTCGCCCTTGGTGGCCAGGGACAGCTACATCCGTGGGTTCCAGGTGGGACGAGATCCTGGAACTGTAGCAGCAGGACCTTTGTGTATTGGAAACAGTTTGCAGCTCATCCATCTGGTCCTGCTACCCCGGCTCTGGCCTCCAACAAGTCCGCTAAGTGCTGGTCCTAGTGCCTGCTCTTCAGGTCCCAGCCCTCCTGTACCCCAGAGATCGGTTATTTTGAAGGTTGCTGGTTATGGCGACTCATTTTCTATAAGTACCAGTTCTCGTGGCAACAGAATGCCTCAAGAGCCACAGGCTGAACCAGAGCAGCTCCCTGTAACCCTGCCCACTTCATTAGGGAATTTCGCTCCACCCAAGAGCGCCTCCAGTGGCCACTATACCCCCCAACCCCCGCCATGGGAACACCCCCTGGTGGAGACTTCTGGGGATAGAGAAGCCCACCTGCCTCACCTTGGGGTCTAGTGGTGGAAAAGGGGGGCACAATTGGAGATCACCCTATCAGCCAGTGTCACATGGAGACGCACATCAGAAGGACAGACACATGTGGCTAGGTAAACAACCTCTGAGCTGTGTAGAATTTTTCCAATTCAGCTCTCCCACTGCAGCCAAAAGCAATTGTGTTTCTACCTGCACCTCAGGAGAAGCAGGGTCAAAATAACCCCTAGGAGCTACAAGGCCCCTCCCAAATCTTGGGGCTTTCGCATACCCCACCTGGGGGATCAGAGTCTGCCATGGACACAACAGAATACCTAGCTATTAGGGAGCTGTGGATTCATACCCTCAAGTACAATCCACCAGCTCGGAGCTCAAGCTGGGAGGACAATCTCACTACACTCCACTGGGAAAAGGAGAAGACAACAGGTCAGAGGTAACCCAAGATCCGCCGAACTTGCTAAGATACACCTAAGGCAATACAGACCAGTACTCCTCTCCCTGGCTCTGCCAAGGAACGAACCTCAGGGGCTTGGACACAGGGCCATTAACTAGCCCTAACACCGCCAGCTCTGAACCACGAGGACAGATGAGGAAAAATCGACAAAAGAACTCAGGAAACATGAAAAATCAGAGTGAAAAGTCACCCCCAAAAGAAATTATCAGTTCCTCAGCAACGGATACCAACTCAAATGAAATGGATAGAATGACAGAAGAGGAATTTCATTTATGGATTATAAGAGAGCTCAATCAAATTCAAGAGAAAATTGAATCCAAGCACAAAGAAACCACAAGAAAAATGCAAGAAATGAATGAAAATTTTTCTAAAGAAATAGAAGTATTACAGAAAAATCAAATAGAAATTCTAGAAATGAAAGAGGCATTCAAGGACTTACAAAACACAGTGGAAAGTCTTAAGAATAGGCTGGATCACGCAGCGGAAAGAATCTCAGAGCTGGAAGATAACTCCTATGTGCTAAATAAATCAGTCAAAGAAAAAGAACACAAAAACAAGAGGCATGAACAAAGCATACAAGAAATGTGGGATTATATAAAGAGGCCAAACATAAGAATCATAGGCATCCCTGAGGGAGAGGAAGAAAATTCGCATGGGCTGGGAAATCTATCTGAAGGAATAATAGAGAAAAATTTCCACGGCCTAGCCAGAAATCTCGATATCCAAGTACAAGAAGCACACAGGACTCCTGGGAGACTCAACGTGAAAAGGCATTCACCACGCCACATAATTATTAGACTGACCAAAGTAAACACAAAAGAGGCACTCCTCAGAGCTGTAAGGCGAAAAGAGCAGGTAACCTACAAAGGGAAACCTAACAGATTAACTGCAGATTTCTCAGCTGAAACCTTACAAGCCAGAAGGGAATGGGGAGCCATCATCAGTCTCCTAAAACAAAACAAAGGCCAACCCAGAATCCTGTATCCTGCCAAACTGAGCTTCTTATATGAGGGAGAAATAAAGACATTTCCAGACAAGCAATCACTGATAGAAATTTGCGAAGTCCAGACCGGCCTTGCAAGAAGTGCTTAGACCTGCACTGTATGCTAACCAGCACAACAGACACCCACCAATGTAAAACTCCCCAAAGCTAAAATTCCATTACCCAGATTTCACAGTGACTCAAGGGCTTGAATTGCCCATTGAAGAGACATAGCCTGGCTGAATGGATTAAAAAATACAAGCCAAGTATCTGCTGTCTCCAGGAAATACATCTTACACACAAGGACTCATTCAGACTCAAGGTGAAAGGGTGGAATACAACTTTCTAGGCTAATGGAAACCAAAAGAAATCTGGAGTAGCCATCCTTATTTCAGATGATATAAACTTTAAAGCAACAAAAGTAAAGAAGGACAAAGATGGACACTATATAGTGGTGAAGGTAAAAATCTTACAAGAAGATTTAACAATCCTAAATATTTATGCACCCAACACAGGAGTGCCCAGATACATAAAGCAAATACTGTTTGATCTAGAGAACATAATAAATAGCAATGGCATAATGCCCCAAAACACAAAAACGTGGAGGAAATGGACAAATTCTTAGAAACATACTACCTCCCTAGGCTCAACCAGGAAGAAATAGAATTCCTAAACAGACCAATAACAAGCACCGACATTGAAGCAGTAATAAAAAATCTTCCAACAAAAAAAAGTCCTGGGACAGATGAGTTCAAACCTGAATTCTACCAAACCTGCAAAGAAGAACTAGTGCCTATGCTGCAGAAATTATTTGAAAACATCCAGAAGGATGGAATCCTCCCAAACTCATTCTACGAAGCCAATATCACCTTGATACCAAAGCCAGGAAAGGACACAACAAGAAAAGAAAACTACAGACCAATATTCCTTATGAATATAGATGCACAAATTCTCAATAAAATCCTAGCAAACCGAATTCAAATGTACATCAAAAAAATAATTCATCACGATCAGATGGGCTTCATCCCCGAGATACAGGGATGGTTCAACTTATGCAAATCTATAAATGTAATTCACCACATAAATAAAAGCAAGAACAAAGATTATACGATCCTTTCAGTAGATGCAGAAAAGGCAAAATCCAGCACCCTTTTATGATAAGAACTCAACAATATAGGCATAAATGGCTCATACCTCAAAATTATTAAAGCCATATATGATAAACCAATAGCCAATATCATACTGAATGGAGAAAAATTGAAAGCATTCCTCCTTAAAACTGGAACTAGACAAGGTTGCCCACTATCTCCACTTCTATTCAACACAGTGCCGGAAGTCCTTGCCAGAGCAATGAGACAAGAGAGAGGAATCAGGAGTGTCCAAATGGGGGCAGAAGAGGTCAAACTTTCACTCTTCATGGACAATATGATATTGTATCTAGAAAACCCCAAAGATTCAACCAAGAGATTACTAGAGTTGATAAATGAATTCAGCAAAGTCTCAGGATACAAAATCAATGCACACAATCAATAGCCTTCATATATGCCAATAACAGTTGAGCCAAGAAACAAATTAAAGATGCAATACCTTTCACAATAGCACCAAAGAAAATTAAATATTTAGGAATATATCTAACTAAGGAGGTCAAAGACCTATATAGAGAGAATTATGAAACACTGAGAAAAGAATTTGCAGAGGATGTAAAGAGATGGAAAACCCTACCATGTTCTTGAATAGGTAGAATCAACATTGTTAAGACGTCTTTGCTACCTAAAGTGATTTACAGAATCAATGCAGTCCCTATCTAAAATACCAACATCATTTTTTGCTGATCTAGAAAAAATAATTCTATGCTTCGTGTGGAACCAGAGAAGACCCCGTCTAGCCAAAGCAATCTTAAGCAAAAAGAACAAATTGGGAGGCATCAATCTACCAGACTTCAAACTATACTACAAGGCTATAGTAACCAAAACAGCAAGGTACTGGCACAAGAACAGAGACATAGACCAATGGAACAGGACTGAGAACCCAAATATAAAACCATCCTCATACTGTCATCTGACCTTTGACAAATTCCACAAAAACACACACTGGGGAAAAGATTTCCTATTCAATAAATGGTGCTGGGAAAACTGGATGGCCACATGTAGAAGACTGAAACTAGATGCACACCTCTCACCTCTAACAAAAATCAACTCACGATGAATAACAGACGTAAACCTAAGACGTGAAACCATAAGAATTCTCAAAGAAAACATTGGAAAAACTCTTATGGACATTGGCCTAGGCAAAGAATTTATGGAGAAGACCCCCAAAGCAATCACAGCAGCAACAAAAATAAATACATGGGACCTGATCAAATTGAAAAGCTTCTGCACAGCCAAGGAAACTATCACTAGAGTGAATAGACAACCTACAGAATGGGAGAAAATATTTGCATGCTACACGTCTGATAAAGGGCTGATAACCAGAATCTATACAGAACTTAGGAAAATCAACAAGAAAAAAATCAAACAACCCTATTAAAAAATGGGCAAAGGCCATGAACAGAAACTTTTCAAAAGAAGACAGAATAATGGCCAGCAAACATATAAAAAATCGCTCAACTTCTCTAATCATCAGGGAAATGCAAATCAAAACCACAATGAGATATCACTTAACTCCAGTGAGATTGGGTCATATCAAAAAATCCCCAAACAACAAATGTTGGCAGGGATGCAGACAGATAGGAACACTCATACACTGCTGGTGGGACTGCAAATTAGTACCACCTCTATGGAAAGTAATATGGAGATACCTCAAAGAACTAAAAGTAGAACCACCATTTGATCCAGCAATCCCACTACTGGGTATTTACCCAAAGGAAAAAAAGACATTCTATAATAAAGACATCTGCACACGAATGTTTATAGCAGCACAATTCACAATTGCAAAGATGTGGAAACAACCCAGGTGCCCATCAATACATGAGTGGATTAATAAAATGTGGTATATGTATACCATGGAGTATTACTCAGCAATAAAAAACAATGGTGAATTAACTCATCTGGTATTATCCTGGATAGAGCTAGAGCCCATTCTTCAAAGCAAAGTATCACAAGAATGGAAAAACAAGCACCACTGGTACTCACCATCAAATTGGTACTAACTGATCAATACTCATGTCACACATGGCAATAGTATTCATCAGGGGGCGGGCAGGTGGGAGGGGGTGGAAGGGATGGGAAAACTCTCACTGAATGGGTGTGGGGAGCACAGTTTGGGGGATGACCACGATTGTAGCTCTGACACGGGCAGTGCATGGGCAATATATATAACCAAAATATTGTACCCCCATAATATTCTGAAATAAAAGGAGGAAAAAAAAGAAAAAAGAAAAATAGAAAAAAAAAGTTAACTTTTTAAAAAAGTAAAACAGCCTCAGGCAGGTCCTTCAGATGTATTCCAGAAAAAGGCAATGTTATCACAGGAAAGAACAGCTCCATGTGTGTTATTACCACTGAGGACCTTCAAGTGGGACAAGATGTGGAGGTGGAAGACAGTGATATTGACGATCCTGACGCTGTGTAGGACTAGACTAATGCGTGTGCTTGTGTCTTAGTTTTTAACAACAACAACAAAAAAAAAACTTTAGGAAAAACAATTTTAAATACAATAAACCTTACAGAATAAGAATATAAAGAAAGAAAATATTTTTGTATGTCTGTACAATGTGTTTGTGTCATAAGCTAAGCGTTACTATGAAAGAGTCAAAGAGTAAAAAAAATTAATAAGCTTATAAAGTAAAAAAGTTACAATAAGCTACAGTCAACTTATTATTGAAGAAAGAAAAAATGTTATAAATTTAGTGCAGCCTAAGTGTACAGTAATGTCCCAGGCCTTCACATTCACTCACCACTCACTCACCTGACTCACCCAGAGCAACTTCCAGTCCTGCAAGCTCCACTCATGGTAATTGCCCTATACAAATGTACCATATTTTATCTTTTATACCATATTTTTACTGTACCTTTTTTATGTTTAGATATACAAATACCTACCATTGTGTTGTAATTGCCTACAGTATTCAGTACAGTAACATGCTATACAGATTTGTAGCCTAGGAGCAATAGGCTACCATCTAGCCTAGGTGTGGGGTAGGCTATACCATCTAGGTTTGTGTAAGTACACTCATGCTGTTTGCACAATGACAAAATTGCCTAAGAATGCATTTTTCAGAACGTATCCCCATTGTTATGCAATGCATGACTGTATAAGGATTTTCATCTTTTGAAACTCTATTATTGGAGATATCTCTGAGGAAAATCCACCCACTTGAACAGCAACAACAACAAAAATAGATAAAATATAGGCCGGGTACGGTGCCTGACACCTGTAATCCTAGCACTCTGAGAGGCCCAGGCTGAAGGATTGCTTGAGCTCAGGGGTTACCAGTCTGAGCAAGAGCAAGACCCGTCTCTACTAAAAATAGAAAAATTAGCAGGGCATTGTGGTGTGCTCCTGTAGTCCCACCTACTTGGGAGGCTGAGGCAAAAGGATGGTTGAGCCCAGGAGTTTGAGGCTGTGGTGAGACACCACTGCACTCTACCCCCCCAAAAAAAGATGAAACATATTTTTAAATGTAAAATGTTTATGAGATAAATACATACCCAATGTCATAAGAAAAAAAGATAGAGAAGGGAATCTCCAGGTACTAAAAATAAACAAACAAACAAACAAAGAAAACCCATGAGGAATTCAAGTCCAGCATAGTAAGTACCTGAACCAAAACCATTTAACCCAGAGGAGCAGACATAAACCTGAATGAATGATCACAGCTCAACCTTAGCGCTTCCAGAGCTAGAAGACATGGCCTTGGGCCTGTCTGGGGACAGCGATACAAAACTGAGGCTGGGATACTCCAAAGGCTTTTCCCACCATAGAGAGGCTTTTAGTGAAAATAACAAGCAAAGTATTATCTCCAATGAGGAATCAAAGCCCAAGCTGCACCAATCCAAGGGGCATGGCCTACACTACCCACAGGATTCAGGAATATCAGAACTAGAAATTTATGTGAAAACTGGTCCAGGACTAGTGGAGCCCAGGAATCCTAACAGAAACAACTGGAAAAAAAAAAAAAAAGTCATTTGGGAAAATTTGGCAGCACATTGTCCCCATAAAAAAAAAAGAAAGCACAAAAATATTCTATCATAAAAATTATGTGGCTGGGCTTGGTAGCTCACGTCTATAATCCCAGCACATTGGGAGGCCAGAGCAGGAGGATAGCTTGAGGACAGGAGTTCAGGAGCAGCCTAGGCAACATCTCTACAAAAACATGAAAAAAAAAATTACCTTGGTGTGGTGGTATGACTGTAGTCCCAGCTACTTGGAAGGCTCAGGTGGGAGGATTGCTTGAGCCCAGGAGCTCCAGGCTGCAGTGAGCTATGATCCCACCACTGCACTTCAGCCTGGACAACAGAGCAAGACTCTGTCTCTAAACTAACTAACTAACTAAATATATAAACAAACAAACATGAGGAAGCATAAACATAATAAATAATAGTAAGATTAGTACTCTAAAGGCTGATGATAAGGCATTTCTAAAGATACCATAAAATAAGTAAACTTAAAAACATGCAAAAGATAAATGAAAATATGAAATGGAGACCACAACTAAAGAATAGGGCAGTGTTTAAAAGGGAACAGGAAAGTTAAAAAAAGAACTAATGTAACTTGTAGAGATGATGAACATAATAATTGAAATTAAATTTAAAAAACAGATTAAACAACTTAGGCAAAGCTGCAGAGATCAGTAAACTAGTAGCTGACCTGTGAAATTTACCCAGAATGCAGAATAGCGCAAAGAAAACATGAGACACAATAATGAAGTGTTGAGTGAAAATGCTTAATATCTGTCTGCTAATTTTTGCAGAAGGAAAAAACATGAAGTATTGAGGGAGAAGCAGATTTGAGTTATTTCCAGATGTGAAGAAATACAAGAGTCATGAGATTAAAGAGTTTCCGTTCTTTCATATCTTGTAGTAAACTGAAGTACAGCAAAGATAAAGAGAAATTATTAAAGGCACACAGAACAAAAAGACAGCTTGGAGACTGTTGAAGAGGTTGACTGTGGTAGTCCTTCATACTATTCAACTCATATTTCACATTTCTTCCTTGTCCTGGGCAGGTGACAGGATTTCATTTCTTGTGCCAGTTGTGGCTAGTTCTTGCCAATGAGCTGTGAGATGAAGAGGTATATGTTGCTCCTTGTCAGGAACATGTAATCGGCCAACAGCAGACCCTCAGGAACTCATTTTCTCCTCTGGAACATTTGAAATGGATGTGGCTCAATCAGATTTGATCCTTGAATGTTTATGATGAGCAGAGACCCCACCTCCACCGAACCACAACAAAAATGTAGTATGAGCAAGAAAAAAACTTTGTCTCCCTTGAAATAAGATTCAGAAAAAGAAAAGAAAAACAATTTTGTTTTAAGCCACAAAGATTTTAGATTTGTTACTGAAAAATTACGTCCTGACAAAAACATTATTAAAGCAACCATGCTTTTGCATCATGTTTAAGATTCAGTAGAACAATTATAATCATTTTTAAATTCTACTAGGAAAATGAGTGTTTAATGAATTATCTTAATACCATCTAGATAAATCAAGCTGTTACATGTTTTAAACACAGCTTATTTGGAATGTTTTACTTGGTGAATACAACTTTTAAACTGTATTATTTTTACCTTAACCATTAATTTTTAAGTTTTTAAATGGTCTGCATGATGTTTCAGAGGATTTGTAACAACTAAAAACAAAAATAATTAATGTCCATGAAAGGAAAGAATAATTGGATCTTTTAGCATTGGAAAATAAAAAACATATATAATTTCAAAGTTAGTGGCTCAGTGAAAAATGGCTTCTAGTATGGAGAATCTATGAATATATATTTGCTTTGATTTTTGTTTGTTTGTTTCTTCCTGCTGGTAAACACTAGCTTGCTTATAAATTTTCATTATACTTTATGGGAGAATTTCATAATTCTGATTTTATTTTTCCTTGATTTAAAGTGGGTTTCTTTATAATAAGAGAAGTAACAATTAGATTTATAGTTGGTTTATCACTGGTAGCACTAGAAACTAAAAACAACAAAAACAAACAATGAAATAACATGATTACAGTGCTGAGTGAAAAGTTTTGAGGTTAAAATTATATATTTAGCTAAATAATTAATCAAGAATAGGGATTAAAGACCTTTAAAAATGTGTCAATAACTAAGATCCTTGTTTAAATAAATGTGAAATAATAGGAAATGTGTAGTTAAATCTTTAGAAAAACAGTTATTTTAATTATAAAAACAATACATATTTGGATGACAAAAAAACAAGGTGGAACTAAAATGTTAGCAACAATATCATGGAAATATGTAGGCAATATTCATAATGATACATTTATAAAATCCTTGTATTATTTAAGAGAAGAATTGAAATATTGATCATGTTCAGTAGATGTGATACTTCTGTTGTGAATCAGTACTGGGAAGACTCCAACATTCAATGAAATGCCCAAGGAATTACTCAATGTTCATATTAATATTCAGTTGGTAGGGCAGGATCAAACTGTAGTGCAATTTAAAACTAAGAGGCATTTATCACTTAGTAAATTAATGAAGCATAATGTAAACACAGAATTTGACAATCAATAGAAAATTGGACAAAGCATATAAAGACTCAATTTCCAGTGACGAAACAAAAAAGGCGAAAAAAAAAAAAACCCATGAAATATGCTAAACCTCACTAGTAATTAGAGAAATGCAAATGTGAAGAATACTTTTATCTTCATCATAATGGCAAAATATTAAAAGTGCAATAATGCCAAGAGTCGGTAAATTAACGGTGGGAGATGGAAATTATCATAGATTGTTGATAAGAATATAAACTGGTATAAGCAGTGTGGAGAGCAATTTGGAAATATGTAGAAAAGCAGAAGATGCCCTTACTTTGTAATTTAGCAATTCCACTTCTTGATGTATGACTTAGCAAATTCTTGCAAATTGGTCCAAGGAAACATATACAATGATTTTTTTCTTTTTGCAATATTGCTTGTAAAGCAAATGTTGGAAATAAAATTATATGTTCTCCAATAGATTAACTGTACAACAGGTAAAATACACGAGACAAATCTCTTTCTATCATAAGCAATTTATTAAACACATAATGCTGAATAAAAAGAACATTGTAATAAGTATTACAGTGTGACAGGTAAATACTGTAAAATTTTTATAGGTAACATACATATGTAGTAAAAGATTAAAACACAGACTGGAAGGATACACATGGACTTTGGGATAGTGGTTACTTTTATGGAGAGAGGAAGGGGAATGGAAAGTGAGGGGTGATATTTCAAGTGTACCTCTAAATTATTTCCTTAGAAAAATAATTATCTGGATAATGGGTATATGATGTCTATTATAATATTCTCTGTATTTATGTGAAAGATATTTCATAATCAATTTAATTTAAATAAAATAAAACATATTTGCATAAAATTCCACAATTAGAAGAATAATAGAGAAGTAAAACTCGGGGCCAGTGTACTTGTAAAACCCCAGGTATTAATTAGCCTATTTGCTTTATATGTAGTAGAGCCTGTTCTCTCAACTAAATATTACCAGAATTTTTATATTTTCAAAGCCATGAATTAATACCTGGAGGAAATAACAAAGGGCAGAAAAATAGTCCTTTCCATTAAGTAGCTAAATGCTAGTTGGCAAAAACAAAATGTACCCATGAGTAATGACACGATAGCTTTACCTAGAGCATACGTGGAAATGGGCTTTCCCTACAACACAGAGACACGGGTAAAGGCAAATCGCCCAGCATTTCATGTCAAACATACCAGAAAGATAATAAAAGTAAAAGGGAAAAAAATAAAGACAATGACTTTGCCACAGTGACCTAAATTTTCCTCATTTTTTGAGACAACGATTGCAAATGACTTAGAATTTACCCTAAAAGAAAACGTTGGGGAAAAAATAGGACCATTTAAGGTTTAAGCACAGAAAGTTCTGTCTGAGCAAATTAGCTCTCTTCAGTATAACCTTCTTCTACCTACTTAGTTTGTTTTAATATTTAATTTTTATTGGTGAATAACTTATTTGGAATACCAAAAAAAAAAAAAAAAGAATGGGTTTTAAAGCAGAAAGTAAAATATTTCAAATAAACTGATCTTCATTTTTTTTTTAATCTTCTTTGGAGAAATCCCTATTCAAGTTTTTTGCCCATTTTTAAATTGAGCCACTTGTCTTTTTATTGTTGGATTATAAGAGTTCTTTATATATTCTGGATGCAAGTTTTTTGTCAGATATATGATTTGAAAACGTTTTCTTCCATTTCCCATTCTGTGGGTTGTCTTTTCACCTTCTTGATGAGGTCCTTTGAAGCACAAAAGTCTTTAAGTTTGATGAAATCCAATTTAGTTTTTTCTTTTTTGCTTGTGCTTTTGATGTCATGTCTAAAAAATCATTGCCTAATCCAAAGTCACAACAATTTACTCCTGTGTTTTCTTCTAAGATTTTTAACATTTCAATTCTTGCATATACTTTTTGTACATGATATGAGGTAGAGGGTGCAAATTCATTCTTTTGCATGTGTATATCCAGTGTTTAGGCACCATTTTTTTTTTGAAAAGACTATTCTTTCCCCCATTTAATTTCTTTAGCACCCTTGTTGAAATCAATTGACCACAAATGTAAGAGTATATCTAGCACATTTGTTACTTTGCTCATTACTAAAAAATTAATCTTTTTGTTACAATTTGAAATGAGTAGACACTGTATAGCTGCTGTTGTAACCCACATATCCACCTCTCTTCTCCTTTGACCACTTCATACTATGCGAACTCAAAAAGTGAGATATCCATTCCTTTACTCGCCCTTAGATCAAGAGGTGGTCATGTGCCCTGGTTCTGGCCTATAAGATATAAATGGAAGTCTATTGGGAGATTTGGGCATGAGCTTTTTCTTTCCTGATAAAGATTATATATATGTGTATGTATGTGTATACATACTAGTGTATGTATATTTATGACTAGTGTTAATTCCTCTCCTACTCCTTCCCACCTTGAATGTAGACATGATTCCTGGAGGTTCACCATCCATCTTGTGGTTGTGACAGAAAGGCCAAGGATTTCCAAGAGATGCCTGCACCTGGACCAACATTAGTAATAAATATTTTCCCAGTTTACATTTGTATCCTGACTTTTAATGTTCTTTTTGACATTCTGAATTTTTTTATATTGTCATATTTATCTGTAGCCCACCTATTTCTAGACTTTGTTTCCTGTGTGAAAAATAAACCACTGTTAGTTTGATCTTCTATTACCTTTAGCTGATTGCTTCCCTAACTGAAACAGGGTTCTTTCCTTCAAATATATATTCTAATATTTTTAAAACATAAAGATAATAGATTTCTGAATATTAATTACTCATCCACTCTTCTGAATTCCTTTGTCATTTGTAATAGCAGTTCACTGCTTCTCCATTGTTTTTTATTAAACAGTATATTATGAATATTTTCAAACAAAATAGAAGAGAATCATATAATGAACTACATTGCCCATCATGATCTTCAACAGTTATCAAAATTTGCCATTCTGTTTCCATTTGTCTTTATACTTGTTTTCCTGGAGTGTTTGAAAGCACACTTCTAATATTTTTTTTAAACATAAATTAGAATTCTATTGTATCTTGAGTTATTTATACTTCTTTTGAATTATCAAATCATAAAATATGATGAAGTATTTTTTCACCCTTCTATATGTTTTTAGCTTTTATCACAAGTACATTTTTTCCTTAAGGAATAATTTTGTGCTGAGAGAACCAGGAATATATTTTGAAAGTGTTCTATTCCTTCTTACAGCGATTTTTCTTTCTTCATAAATGTGAGAATCATTGCTTCCCTTAAAGAACTGACAAGCTTTTGAAAGATAAAATTTTACAGAAGAGGATTGCAGTATCTAAAGACAAAGTGTGATGCTTAGTTTTATGTATCAACTCAGCTAGGCTATGGTGCCCAGTTGTTTCATCAAACATCAGTCTAGATGCTGCTGTGAAGGTATTTTTTAGATGTGATTAACATTTAAATCAGTAGGCTTTGAGTAAAGTAGATTACACTCCATAATGCAGGTGGGCCTTATCCTATTAACTGAAAACTTTAAGAGAAAAGACAGTTCTCCTGTAAGAAAGAAACTCTGCCTCCAGATTGCCTTTGGACTCTAGGCTGCTACACCATCTCTTGCTGGAATTTCCAGCCTGCTCTGTGCATTTCAGACTTGCCAGCCCCCACAATTTCTTAAAATCTCTCCCTCCCTCTCTCTCTCTCTCTCTCTAAAATACACACACACACACACACACACACACACACAGACACCCTAATGGTTCTGTTTTTTCTGGAGAACTCTGACTAATACACAAAGTAAAAAAGCACTCAATTTACAAAAGAAAAGCATCTGCTGCAACTTTCAAGAGAAGATCGGCAAGAGCTGAGTGTTCAAGAGAACTGCTAGACGCCTAAATCCAATCTAATTCTCAGTGTCATTCTTTCCCCATCAGTTCCCTAAATGTCACATAAGAAACCTGGAGAAGTTATAAATCTCATCGATTTAGTAGCTCAGCTACCCACCAATTAAAGCTATACATGCTTTATGTGTCCCTCAAGAAAAAAAAGTATTCTTCTATTATGGTCACAGAAAGCCTGAGGCTTTCATTTATGCCTTGAGCAAATAATTGAGATATTTACAGTCTTTTTTCTTTAACATTTTCAGTGCATAATATATAACTGTCTTCCCCTTCCCACCCACCATTTCTCTGTTAGGCTCTGCATGTTATTGCAGGATAGGGCAACTCAGTCCCCGAAGTCTGCCTTTCAGTGGGCCTTTCATTCCAGGTGACCACAGGTGATAACTTATTTCATGTTTTAGAGATTCTTGCCAAGCACTGTCTGATTTCCTTTCTTGAATGTTTAAATTCTTCCAGATTTGCCACATTTTCCTGAGGTCCTGTTTTCTGTAACGCATTCCGGTTACAAGTGTCTTCGTGAGAGGTGCTCTAATCAACTTCTTTCCCCTGATCTAGTTTGTCCTCTCTTTGTACTTCAAGACCCAATATAAACAAGAAATAAAAGAGATTTGCTTTTTTTCCCATCTATACACCAGGACATATTTTATTTCAAATTACTGAGAGGTCATTGGTCACAACCTAAGAATAAATTATGCAAGGCTTTCCCTACTCTACAATGTAGGTCTGCTGTATCTCACTTTTCCTTGAAATGAAAAGAATAAACTATAATCTTCACTAAATGATCTTGATTCACATTTAATTTTTTCTAGCCACAAGACTTTGTAGAAACTCCTAAATGGAGTCAAACTCAGGGGAGGCTCAGAGGAGCTTCATTGCTGATAAATAAAAAGTCTTAGCCGTTCTCTTCAATGGTAAGGAATAAAGATCAGCAAATAGAAGAATTTTCCCCAGGTTTCAGCTCTCTGCTCTTTTCTAGGCTCTTAGAAAATAGCCCCTTTTTTTCTACCTTTTGCTCCTCTTAATATTCTTTGGGCAGGAAAACTACAAAAAATGAGTTCTGGTTTTACTTAATTAAAATAGCCATCTCTTGAAATATTATTAAAAACATTCTTATTTTCCTATTAGAGACCCAGAGTCATATGATAAATTATTAATAAAACAAGCCCTCCCTTGTGAAAACTTAGCCCCAAGTTATCAATGCCAACTCCCCTTTTCCTGAGGTAAATTTATTTTAGGAAACTTATTGTCTTTCCTTGCTTTAAGAGTAGGTCAGAACTATCTCAGGCCACTGACAGCCCCAAATTCAAATTTAGAGGAGCAGGGTTTAGAGTATATCTCTTTTGTCCTAGAAGGCCCTGAATTATTAAGTATCCCACTTTCTTCCCAGCAATTAGCTTTGCAAATTCGGGATCTCAGGGAGTGACAACTCTGATTCCATAGTCTTGGGGCAATTGTGATAGGACAAAAAACAAAATAGAAGTTTCTCTCCACTTGACAGAACTATATGTGGAGAAATTAAATTGCATCCCATTGATCACCTCCATCTGCCCTTGACTTTTAAAAAGTCTGGGGACTGCCCATGTGTCTATGACTATCTGAGTGGCCAGTGGTGTCTATAGACAAGCGCAGCCTGACTGAGAAAGAAATAAACCGGCAGATGTACCTCCTGGATGCCTTGTTCCACCTTCATGGATATTTGGAGAGAATTTAAATGGGGACTTTCTAGGCCAGTGGTTCTCAACCTTGACTGCATATTCAAATCACCTGGGGAGCTTTTAAAAATGCCAATTCCCAGACTACACTCTAGAGAAATTAAACTAGAATCTCTCAGAGTGTGATCCCGGCATGAAAATTTTAGAGCTTTCCAGGTGATTCCACTGTTTTAGCTGTAAAGAAATCTGGGTGCTCAGGGAATTATATTAATTTCTCTTTCCTCCTCCCTCCCATCACCCAGTGCACACTTCATCTGCTAGATGAAATAAATTAGCTAGGACACTGTTCTTGAACTGTGATTAAATTTAAAGGAGAGTTTTTCATATGTTTTGGAATAGAGAAATTTCAAAAAACAATCCTTGATCAAGTTGATCATAATCTCATGATAGTCTTGAAGTGACCAAAAAGAAGGTGAGGTGGAGAATGAAAAGAAAGTAAGGAATTCGATTCCAAACTGGTTACTAGGTAGAACTCCTGGTGTCTCACAAGTGCTAGCCTTGGCTGTGGGTAATAAAGCACATTAAAAATGTGAGGAACAAGGAAGGAAAAGGTCTGGGGACTATTTCTTCACTGACCACTCAGTTGGTAGATGCTGTGGCTACTATTTTTTATTTGTTCTATTATCGTCAAAGCTACATCAGAGTTACACTGTGGTAGGCCTGTAATAAATATTAGCAAGAGCAATTGCTCAGTAATTGACAGCACAGGATGATATAACCTGAAACTAATAGAAGGTAATAGAATATAAGCTTCAGGGCACCACACAGGCCCATTCTAAGACCCATACGTTAATTTTGTGTTTTTTCTTAGTCAGGTGGCACAAGCACTGGATCCACCCTTAGCTGACAGACCAAAACATTAAAGTCTGACATAAAGGTTGGTAGCCATTACTATTTTTAAAGAATTTGGTACATTCTCCTTGGTAGTGTCTATGAGCTCTTGACTGAAACACAGCCAGGCAGGGGCTATGACTGGCATTGCTGGAGGCCTGGGTGAGGAAAAAAACCAAAAACATAGGAAAACTGTTTTCTGAACTCCATTTACTTGCAAATATGACAGGGTGTCACAAGCTGGAAGTTGAGACTAACGCACAGAGACACGTTAAATGCTGCATTCCAAAAGGGAGCTAGACCTTCCGAAAAATGCACAAAGCAGCTACCCAGAGAAAGTCCCTACACACGTGAATGGTAAAATAGCGCCAGCTTTAGAAAAAGAAGTGTTTTTTGTTTTTTGTTTTTGGAGAGGGAGAATTGAAGTAAGCAGTTTTAGAATCAGTGAAGCAAATTTAAAGATTTCAAAAGAGGTTAAGTGTAGAAGAAATCAAGTCTACACAACAGTGTGAATGCTGTGAACTCACTGGTAAAATGCAATCACTGAAGGAAAAACACGTCTGTGTCGAAATGCTTCTATTTCACTCCTTTGTGTATGATTTCTGAGAGAACTGCCACATTTGGAGAAGTTAAATTTACCCGATACCGTCAGAGCCTCAGGCCTGGGAAGAGTGCACTTTCTTTCCAGAAAGCTTCTGGCGAAATCCATCTTTCTCTCATCGAGCCTCTAAATGTGAAACCCGAGACAGGAGCTCAGCCTACCATCCTCCACCCCAAACCCCAGCACCAAAACTAAGTGAAAAGATTAATTCGTTCACGAATCTTCTTATTAGGGTTTATATGGATAAATGTCAATAATTATTTTGTGGAACAGGGTCCAAAGTCGCCCTTGTTTTTCTCTTTGTGGATCACCATATGTAAACCCTGCTGAGGACGGAGAGGAATAAAATTTTAAAAGTGAAAGAGCTACAAGTATAACAGGAGATATAAGTACCTCGGGGCGAGGCGATTGATTTTCGGATTCTACAGAAACTACTGTGACTGTAATGTAGAAGATATTTCCCGAGAGGATACAAAAAACATTGGAGATGCTGGGGATCGAACCCGGGACCTCATGCATGCTAAGCATGCGCTCTACCACTGAGCTACATCCCCACCACGCCTAAGGGAGCATTTCTAGACTGTCTTCGTGAAATAAAACAGACATTTACACCGTTTTAGTTCTTAAGATTTATTAATATATTTGCTTTTTTGTAAACAAGCGACAGAATTTTTATTTCCCTTTTTATAGGACTCTATCGCCAAGGAATTTTTATTAACTTGCATCTTGCAGACATTCAGTAACTAATAACAGACTAAAGTCAGAAATCTCGGGAACACACATTCCTCCATACTGTCCCTTTCTGAGTGTTTTCCATTTTTTTGAAAAAGATACTCGGGACAAAGGAAGGCTACCTCCAGGAAAGATAGAAAATGCTTTGCCAGGGACTGTCTAATTATAGAAACTACTGAACTGCTCCTAATTCTTTTCCCCATCTCTGCATCCTATTCCCGGACTCAAGAAAACCGCTGTGCATCTTTTCTTAGAAGACAAGGAGCCAGTGGAGAGATTTCTATTACAAAAATAATTACTCGTTCCACTCTCATAGCAACTGGGTGGGTAAAAGGGTAAAGATGTTGGATTGCCTCCCGTGGCCTCTTGATCCACATTTTATTTAGAGAATACAAATCAAAACCAGAGATTACGAATCCTCAGATCCTGCTCTGCTGGAACAAAGAGACAGGAATGAAGTTAGAAACGCGTTACTTCTGAGATTGAGGCTAAATCTCTGCTTCCGTGGTGGTGCTTTATTTTCTGTAGAAGGAGTGGTTCTCTGCATATCGGACCCCTTTCTCACCAAAGGGCCAAACAGAAGGCTTTATCTCTGCCTAAACAGTTCAGGAAGTCTTCGGATACAATGACCTGTGAGCGAATCTGGAAGGATAGCTAGGAACACCAAGTAGGAATGAGGGTAGGGCTGTGTGGAGGTGTGAAAATGTTCAGAACGGCTGGAGTGGGGAGAGGGAGCAAGGTAGACAGGAGGCTACAAAAGTGGCTTGACAAGATGACACCAGCAATTCCCACCCTATTTGGGCTTTCAGCCTCCAGAACTACAAGAAATAAATATTTGTTGTTTAAGCCACTGAGTCTATGGTACTCTGTTATAGCATCCTGAACTGACTAAAATATGGGGTTTATTAAAGGAATACATATATCAATGAATATTATAAAATGCATTAATATAATTCAATACATTAGGGGATTAAAAGAGGAAAAAACATATGATGATCTCAATACTTTCAGAAAAGCTTCCTCATTGCTAATAGAAAAATAGAAGTAATAGTCCTAAATATATTTTCCAGCTCTGACATTCACATAACTAACCATGGACCCCTCTAGACCCCAGTATGCACGTGGAAGGCTAGGAGCAAATCTTACAAAAGTCCCAGACAACTATTAATGCCTATTCATGGAAGGAAGATTTTTCTGGAGCCATAGCTGTGTTTTCTTGTTTCTTCCAACGTGATTCACTTTAAACTTTAAAACTGATGAGTGGGAGAAGTGGAAACAGGGACCAAAATTACTATCCCACCTGAATCAACCAAAAACTCCTAAAAAGGCAGAATATGAAACAATGGTTTCAAGACACTGAACATTATTCAATGAAGGACAGCGATCTCTGAGAAATGGGAGACAAGATGAACACAACGACTGCCTCAGCTTACTGCCTTCAGAGGTGTTTCTAGGCCATGGCACAGGTATTACGGTTAATTTTGTGTGCCAACTAGACTAGGCTATAATGTCAAGTTGCTTGATCAAACATCAGTCTAGATGTTGCTGTGAAGGTATTTTTTAGACGTGATTAAAACATTTAAATCAGCAGACTTTAAGTAAAGCAGATTATCCTCCTTAGTGTGGGTGGGCCTCACCCAATCAGTTGAAGGCCTTAAGAGACTAGGGGGAAGAAGACGGAATGTTGCTTCTAGATTGCCTTTAGACTCAATACCATAACACCAACTCCCGTTGGCATTTCCAGCCTGCAGCTCTACAAACTCTGAACTTGTGAGTCACCACAATTACTTGAGCCAATTTCTTTCTCTCTCTCTCTCTCTCCCTCAGTTCTGTTTCTCTGAAGAACCCTGACTAATGTACCAATTATGGCCCTGTGAACTCTCTAAATCCAGGATATAAAGTTGTGAGTCTGCATAGACCAAGGCAGTTAATGTTCATAGGATAAACTACCAGGGAAAATAGGGTTGCACGGAGAGAAAACTCAGATCCACAGAGGATTCTCCTTTAGTATTCAGCAGAGTACTAATCATTATGCATGTGAAGAAACTACCCAAGGCTGGGGATAAAACAATCTGAAAGGATTAGAGGGAACAGTACTGAGCACACAAGCCTGGGAGTAGTGTCTATTTCCACTAGCCAGACTGTAAAACCTCATTACTCAAGGGGTGTTAGGCAGAGTACTAAGAAAGGTCTTGCTGAGTTGTCGAGAATTTGCTCAAAAATTGCTCTCACCCTGCCTAACAAATCTTTTTTTTAAACTTTTTCTGTTAGTTCTTTTTAAAAAACATCTTCACTGAGGTGAAATTGATGTACAAAAAACAGAGTATATTTAGTAAATACAATTTAATGGATTTAAACATATGCATACACCCATGAAGTCATCATCATGATCAAGGTAATAAACATATGCATCACTTCCAAAAGTTTCCTCCTTCCTCCCCTTTCACATCTATGTGTGGTAAGAACACTTAACTTGAGACCTACTCTCTTGACAACTTTTTCAGTGTACAATGCAGTATTGTTAACTATAGGCACAATGTTGTCTAACAAATCTTAAAAGCAAGACCTTAAAAATTCATTAAAAAGGAATCCACACACTGCACAAATTTGGGAAATATAAGTTTAAATCATTGTTTCTAGATAGTTGACTATTCTTTGGTAATGGAGGAAGGATTTAACACAAACAACTGAAATATTTGTGTGGGATAACCAACATTCCTTCTCTGGGAGAGCAAAAAACAGGACCTTAAAAAGCACTGAGAATACTGATGGTGCGAGTTGTTTTAGAAGGCAAGAGGGGGAATTTCTGGTGGATATATTTTGGGGTGTATTCATTCCATGGTCTAGAAATTCTTATCTTTTCCTAAAAGTTGCCACTAAGGCCTGGGCCAAATCGATAGGGCCATGTTGTACCATCATGTCTTGAAGACAGTCACAGCTCCTAGAAAGAGTATTCCCCTGAACTGGAAGGGAGAGGGAGAGAGGGAGCTCCACTAGGAGAAGTGATTGAAGTAAGATCTGAATGATAAGGAGTCAATCATATAAAGATAAGGAAATGGAACCTTCCATGGAGAAAGAACAGATAAGGTAGCAAGCCCTATGGCAGGAATTCCTTCAGTCAGTTCAAGGATTATAAAAAATGCAAGTGTGGTTGAAGTTTTAAAATGAAGAGTCCAGAGGTCAGATTTTGTAGCGTTTTGTAAAGGCAAATAAGACTTGGGATTTCATACTAAGCATAATGGAGCAGGGGCAGCTAGTATAGGTTGTTCAACTAGCAGTCATTCAGTCCTTCTTTCTTAGTTTGCAAAAACTTAATTTTATTTGGGCAGCAATGCACCTCATCACAGGGGATGAATCATAACGTAGGTAACCCATGGTTCTTACCCTTAACACAACCAATACCCTCTCTTTACAACACATTATTTTGCAACACATTGTTTTGTAGCACATTGTTTCATATCCTGAAATAAAACGTATAGTTAATTTAAGCCAGCTACAGACATAATTTTTCTCCCAAATGAATAAGACTTTCTAATATATAAATGAGAAATGAAAGGAAAGTAATTTAAAATATATAACAAAACAATGTATTTTTCCTTATGTCAATGCTATGAATGACTATTTTAGAAAGCATAATGATATAGTCAAGTTCCTGTACCTTTAAAAAGAATCAAGGTGAATGAAACATAAGTGGAAGCACAGGGCTTCTGTGTTAGATGTTTACAGCCGAGGGCAATGCCTGTCTTGCCAAACTGATTTTCCATTATGGTAAATAACTCCTAGCAAAGTTCCAAAGTACTGTATAATATTTCTGCAATTTGCAAAGTAGCTACATTCCTGGGTTATTTGCAGTATGTTAAAAGTATTCAGGAAGAAAAGAACTTTGTGTTTGTACATAAAACAAGGGTTCAGAAACTATAAACAGATGAGTTGTTTGTTCGTTTTTAACCTGCATGAATTTCCTGAGGGACATATGAAAATCTTGCAGAATGCAAAGCAATTCTTTATTATGAGGAAGTGCTATGTACATTTGTAAGATATTCTTACCCTGCCCAATAGGAACCCATAGCAGCCCCAGTCTCTGTGAAAACCAACCCCCCTACAAATGTCCAAGTGGAACTGTTCTCAATGAGAAACACTTATCTAATTCAATCATGTAATCTATTTCTTTTGATAGCAATTGATTTATGGATGGGTATGAGACATTGTTCTGGCTAACGCAATGTAAATACAAGCCTTCCTGAGGGGTTTCTGGGAAAAGTATTTCTCTTGTTAGAAGGGAAATGTGCTAAGGGACAATGTTCTTTTGCCTTTGCCTTTACTTTCCTGCTTGAAACACTATTTTGAAGAGAAGACACAATGCTTGGAGTAGCTGTGATCACGAGAGAGACACTACTGACACTTGAGGATGACAGAATGGAAAGATGAGAGGAGTCTGGGTCCTTGATAATATTGTTGAGATGCTTCATTAACCCTTCATTCAGACTTCTGATTATGTGGGACTAATAAACCATTCTCATCTAAACTACCAATGGTGATATTTTCTATTACTTGAAGCATAACATTCTAATTGAAATTGAGAATTTGAGGTAGGAAATTGACATAATATGATACATATTTTTCAACGATAATTCTGGCAGCCATGTGGAGTATGGAATTTAGGGAGATTAGAGATGCTAGGTGACTAGTTAGGAGACTACTATGGTAATGTTGGCAAAAGAGTATGATGTCAGCTGGAATGTAAGCTCATTGAGTGGAGAGAATTTTTCTATTTTGTTCACTATTGTATCTATAGTCTCTAAAACAGTATCTGGCAAATGAGTAGGTCTTAATATTTGTTGAATGAATATTTTTGGTTTAGGTAGTTTAAAGTGGAAGAGAGATGTGGGTGGATTCAGGATACACTTTTGAGGCAAGACAGACTTGGCATTCTATTGAATGGCAGGCAAAAGATAACACCCAAGTTAAGAGTTTAGCAACTAAGTGGGTAGTAGTGCCCATTTACCAAGATGAGAAAGAGTGAAGAGGCTGGGCTCAGTGGCTCACACCTGTAATCCTAGCAGTAGGGGAGGCCAAGGAAGGAGAATCACTTAAGCCCAGGAGTTTGATGTTGCAGTTGCAGTGAGCTATGATGATGCCACTGCACTCTAGCCTGGGCAACAGAGCAAGACTCTGTCTCAAAAACAAAAACAAAAAGCTTTGGCTTAATAAACCTCCACTGGAAATCTTTGCCTCAATCACTTATTTGGGGTTGTCAAGGGGTCGAGCTCATGTGCGATCGGTAAACATATATGTGACATATATCCCATGTTTACTTTGGGGAGAGGTTTTAGCATTAAAATGAGGTGGAATTTGGCTCTTTATGTCAAAAGGTGAACTATAGGACACAAAGACAGTTTGTGCACAGCCTCTATAAAGTAGCTGAAACTGGTTTAAGTTCTGCAGTTGCTTATCAGGAAAGAGTGTTTGTAAGGCCAGTCCTCTGTCAAATCAGAGTTGTAGTGGTCTAGGTTGTAAATCAGATTTAGGTGGGGTCTGATAATTTGCCCTGATAGCTCCTATTGTTAGGGAGTTTAGAAATAATGTGGTTTTTCTTGTAGCCTAGGAATTTTGCCATGCCATTGATCCCCAAACCCTTGAACCATAGGTAACTTTTGTTTCCTTAACCACATGGTCCATCTTAGTCAATAAAGGGGCATTTGTTTGGTCTCTCAGATCACAAAATTGTGCTGGAACAACTTGGACATCTCCAAGTAAAAAGATAAATCTAGACACAGACTTCAAACCTTTCACAAAAATGAACTTAGAATGGATCACAGATTTAGTTGTAAAATACAGAACTATGAAACTTTTTGAAAATAACATAGGAAGACCGGGTGTAGTGGCTCACACCTATAATCTCAGCATTTTGAGATTATTATAGTGGGAGGATCTCTTGACTCCAAGAGTTGGAGACCAGCCTGGGCAACATAGTGAGAACTTGCCTCTATAAAAAAAATTTTTTTTTAAATTAGCCTGGTTGTAGTGGCAGTCCTGTAGTCCTGTCACGGTCTAGTGTCCACGGCAGGACTTTGAAGTTTTGCCCCAGTTCTTGGGCTCCTGGCTTGGAAGAATCGCAAGCCGGGCCCGCACGACAGAGAGAGATGACAGACACTCAGCAAGTATGCGTGAAGGATTTATTGGAAGTAGTGAAGTTATAGGATAGTACAGGGAAGGAAGCATAGACGTTTCCTAAGGGGAAACGGGTCTGTCCCCGCGAGTGGAGAAGACCCTAATTAGCTCTAAGCTTTCTCCTTTTATATGTTAGCCATTTATGTGAATGTAAAGGTTAATCACAAAGTTAGTCATTATTACCTATGATTATAAGTCACAAGATTTAGGGACTGAATTAAATATGTAATAGAAAAATCACTTTGTAGGGTGGCATTCTATTGTCTACTTTGTAGAGTGGCATTCTATTGTCTAATCGGGTGGTCAGTGTTCCATGATTTTAATTACCCCATTCTTTAAGACTGAAAGAACTGTTTCTCCTGGTTATTTTTCTGTAGCCATTTCCTCCTTATTGTTTTTCTATAAATGCTTTCTCCTTTCTGCTTTTCTAATTTCCATTACCTCTCACCTATTTTTTCTGTCCCTAACAGTCCTTTGCTACTCAGGAGGCTGAGGCAGGAGGATTGCTTGAGCCCAGGAGTTGGAGGCTGCACTGAGCTGTGATGACACCACTGCACTCTAGCCAGGGTGAGGGAGCAAGACCCTATCTCAAAAGAAGAAGAAGGAGGAGGAAGAGGAGGAGGAGGAGGAGAGGAGGAAATATATACTTGGTATTCATCCCAGTTTCCTGACGTTCAGCTCCTAAAATCTTTGAAATCTCCAAAGTGATGTGTCTTTTGGTATGCTAATGAGTTGATCGGTGGCTGGGGGCTCCTGAATAGCCTCTGGATGGGTGCTGGTTGCCAAGGGAACCAGCTACATGATTAGAGGGTTGAAACTTTCGGCCCCACCCCCCAAACCCGAAGAGAGAGGCTGAAGGTTGAGTTTATCACTAATGGCCAATGATATAATCAATCATGCTGACATAATGAAGCCTCCATAAAAACCCAATAGGACTGGGGTTTAGGGAGCCTTGGGAAATTTGAACATGTGGCAGCTCCTGGAGGGTGGCATGCCTGGAGAGGGCATGGGTGCTCCACAGCCCTTCCCACATACCTTGCCCTGTGAATCTCTTTCATCTGGCTGTTCCCAGTAAACTTAAGTAAGAGTTTCCCTGAGTTCTCTGAGCCGCTCTAGCAAATTAATCCAACCCAAGGATGGGGTTGTGGGACTCCCGATTTAGAATGGGTCAGTCAGAAGCACAGGTAAAAGAAGCTGGGGCTTAAGATTGACATCTGAAGTGAGGGGCAGTCTTGTGAGACTGAGCCTTTAACCTGTGAGATCTGACACTCTATTCAGGTAGATAGTGTCAGAAATGAATTAAATTAGAGGACACCCAGCTAGTGTTGGCTGCAGAATTAGTTTCTGGGAGGAAGAAATCCTTACACATATTTTGGTGATCAGAGGTCACAGAAGTGATCTGTGTTATGGGAATATAGTAGGAGAAATTGAGTTTGTTTTTCTCTACTTACTGATTATGCAAAATATACAAAGAACTCTTAATACTCAATAATAAGAAAACAAACAGCCCAATTTAAAAACAAGCAAAAGATCTGAACTGATACCTCACCAAAGAAGATAGACAGATGGCAAATAAGCACAGGAAAAGATGCTGTATATCATTTGTCATTAGGGACTTGCAAATTAAAATAAGATATCGCTACAACCTATTAGAATGTCTAAAATCCAATACACTGACAACACCCAATGCTGATGAGGATGTGGAGAAACAGGAACTCTCATCTATTGCTCTCATCATACAGAACATACCAGCTCCAGCCACAAGAGACAGTATCCATTTCTACCATAATTGAATTCTGTACTATGTAATGAAAAGATGAATCAATTGTTGAGTAATTTAAACAGAGAATTGTATAAGTTAGTACCTGTTTAGTCACACACACACAAAAAAATACTCTTACCACGTGATCCAGAAGTTGCACTCCTTAGTATTTACCCAGATGAGCTGAAAACTTATGTCCACATAAAAACCTGCACAGATGTTTATAGCCACTTTATTCATAGTTGCCAAAACTTGGAAGCAACCAAGATGTCCTTCAGTAGATGAATGGATAAACCATGGTACATCCAGATAATGGACTATCATTCCATGCTAAAAAGAAATCAGCTATCAAGCCATGAAAATATATGGAAGAAACTAAAATACATATTTCTTGGTTTTTAAAAATACATATTTCTAAGTAAAAGAAACTAATCTGAAAGGGCTACATACTTTATGATTTAAAGTATATGACATTCTGAAAAAAGGCAAAACTGTGAAGATCGTGAAAAGATTAGTGGTTACCAGGGGTGAGGGTGGGGGATTGATGAATATGTGGAGCACAGGAAATTCTTAGGGCAGTGGTGGGTACATGTCATTATACATTTGTCAAAACCCATAGAATGCATGACACTAAGAATGAACCCTAATATGAACTATGAACTTTAGTTAATAATAATGTATCAATATTGGCCCATCATTGGGTAGGCAGAATAATGCCCCCTCCAATATGTCGATGTCCTAATTCCTGAACTTGTTAATATATCACCTTATATGGCAAAGGGGACTTTGCAGATTGATTAATTTAAAGGTATTGAAATGAACAGTTTATTCTGGATTATTTGGATAGGCACAATGTAATCCAATGTTCCTTATAAGTGAAAGAAGGAGGTAAGAGGGTCAGAGCCAGAGATTTGAAGATACTACATTGTAGGCTTTGAAGATGGAGGAAGGATCCCTAATCCAGGAATTCAGGCAAACTCTGAAAGCTGGAAATGTGGTGGGTGGGGAACTGATTCTTCCCTAGAAACTCCAGAAGGAACACAGCCTTATTATCACCCTGATATTAGCCTGGCGAAACCCATTTTAGACTTCTGACCTAAGACTTCTGATCAGAAGTGTAAGACAGTATATTTGTGTTATTTTAAGCCATTAAATTTGTGGGAACTATAGGGAAATAATATAGATAGTAATAATATTAATAATAATACAGCTAACATTTGTTGAACACATACATTGTTCCAAGTGTTCTTATAAGTTTTAACTCAATTAATCCTTATATTATACATTTAATATTCATTGAGTTCTTATCATGAGTCAGTTATTGTGCTAAATACTTAAATTCATTATTTTATTTAATAGTCACATAGTCCTGTAAATTGGCATCATTATTTCCCCCATTTTACAGATAATAAAACTGAGGCTTAAATCAATTAAATGGTCTGCCTCAGGTTTCACAGTGATAGAAAAGCATTCTAATTCCAGGGTCTAATTCCAGAGTCCATGTTCTTAAAAACTACTCTATACTGCATGGATTTATTATTTTGGCATGATACTGATTCATGACAATATCCAGAGCAGGGACACAGGGTGTGAGTGACTAAAGTAGAGTGGAAATAAATGTTATTGGGAAAGAGAGATCAAAGGAATGAGAAGTTAGGGTGCTAGATGATCTGTCCACATGGCCGCTGAAGTCACCAAGGGTGAATGGAAGAAACCAGGCACCAGGTCTCCGTTAAACTAGCAAGAGCCTTCTTGATGAGATATGTGAGATAGTCGTATAAAGCAAAGCTTCCAAGGGACAGGGTTTTTTAAAAGTGCAGGTAGAAATGGAATGATTTTAGAAATAGGAATGTGGTCTCTCAAGGTGTCACCTACCTCCTAATCCTGAGGTTGGAGAATATATAGTTTGTACTTTAAAGAACAACATCATTGCTATTTAAGTGATTGCTATTTAGATCCAGATTTAAGTTCAAGCAGGAACATTTGGATAAGTGGTTGAGGTTAGTGGGTTGTTAACCTGAAAACATAAGTTACAAGGAGCAGAGTTGAAATATACAGGAGAGACAAAGTGCAAGTTTACATCATTGAAACAGCAGGACAGAGGGGTATGGAAATGAAGGTGTAAGTAGAAAATTAAAGGGGACTAACTTGGAGTGAACTGGTATAGCAGGAATGTGAGACAGTAAGTTTAGCTGATCAAATTTTTTCCAAGTAAATTAAACATTCTTTACAGTCCAAAAGTCCTATTAGAAGTGAAAAATGTGTGGGAAGAAGTGGTTAATTGAGAAATTAAGAGATTGGGAGAGACAGGGCTCTTAGAACTTAGCTTCATCTTTGAGGTAGATCCTGCTGGATCTCAATCTCTTGGAAAAAGTCAATGGTACCTACAGTTCAGGCCCCTGGGAAGTTCAAGCCACTGACTACTCTTACTCTGGTTCCTAAGAAAGGGTCATAGGACAGGTCTTTATGGTCTGAAACTTGCTCCTCAGTGAAAGTCCCCACAGCAACTCATCTGGACTCATTCAATAATATCTGAATTAGTCTTGTTTTCATCTAATTTCACCACTATTCCCAATCCATTTTCTCCATTATTTATTGAATTAACTTTGTAAAATTCAAATCTGATTGTGATAATCTCTTGATTGTAGTGTTTCATTGTCTTCTCGTTGCCTACTGAGTCCTCTAGGAAAGCATACATAAAGCCATTGTCATTGGGAACTTTTTTTTTCTTTTAGTGGTTGAACTTTTTTATTATATTTAGGGAATTTGAATTTTTAGAGTCAGAGTCTTGCGTTCTGAGACTACTGACATTGATTTAAACCTGGCCAACTAGATATTCTTTCCACTAAGTTAATCGTATTCACTGTTAGCTTTTTGGAACCAAAAACACTGACTGACACACAGTTCAAAACCCTTGATTAGCTATATATTCCTACATCTCCTACATCATCTTCTATGGTTTCCCTGTCTTATCCTATGATCCAGCCATATGTAACCACCTAAATTGCCCGACATTTTGTGTCATGTCTTCATGCCACATGCATGATGTTTACTATGACTAGAATAACACTGTGATCCTCATTTCCAGCTATAAAATACCCACTCATTCTCCAACACATATCACAAGTATCTCTTCTTTTGGGCAACTTTACCTGACCTACCTCCTCAAGGAAGTTGATCCTACCTTCTTCTGTGTTCTAGTGTTATCCTTTTACAAACCTCCAATATGGTAATTATGATACAGAGTGGCAAATATTGTTTATATGTTGGCTCTTCCTCACTTGACTTTCAATTGTGTCTCCTAACTTAGCACAGTTACATAGTAACACAAAGGAAGCACCCAACAAATGTTTATTAAATAGATTATTGGATTTCCTCTTAACAATGCAGAGAAATACACTGCACCATTGCTACCGAAAGTTTGATACTTGTCCCAGAGGCTGAATCAGTGAGAACAAAGAACAAAGACAAGTGGTTTGAGGAAAAGGAAAGAGAAGTTTATTAATTTCCTGGCAAAAGAGTAGGGCAGCATACTAGCCTTTCAAAAGACCACCATCCTGCCTTGAAGCAGAAAAACAGTGCTTTTTAAAGGAGATTTTTCAGGGGTTGGGCTCAGGTCTACGTGACCACAGGTGTCACATGTTATGGCTTCAGGCCATTGTTGTTTAACTATATTTGGTAGTTTCCATAGACCTTATCTCCACTAACTATGATCTTGTGACAATTCTGTTGAGCCATCTCCTGTGGTTTAAGATACTAGAAAACAAACAGCAAAGAACATTTTTCTGCCCCTTTGATTACTGTCCTCGGGAAAGAATGCAGGTTTTAATTCCCAAAAAGGGTGGGGATTTTAGAGAGACAACTTGTAAAATATTTTATTGCCCTTTTCCAGACCTTTACCTCTGTTACACCATTTTTGGTGTATTTCTTAATGTGAACAGAAATAATAAAGTAAATTTACTATCAATATTTCAAATCACTCAGTTGAATTTAGTAATGAACATAAGTGCAACACAGAAATCACATAAGCCTGTAAAATTAATCTACTTACAGTTGCCCCGAATGCAACTTCAGGTGGGTTTTCAATGTTGACAGGAAATCTAACTCTGCCTTCCATTTCCACAGGTTATTTCTAACCTTTGCTACTTTCCCAAACCTCCTGCACTGGACTATGATGAGCTGTCTTGCACAGAAATCTTGAGTAAGGTGAACGATGCAGTGAGAAATTGGTAAGTAGGCTAGTAAGTATAGCACAAATCCGCATGATCTTAGGGTCCTAGGGTGGACCCTTCAGTAATGATATACAACTCCCACCTCAGTACTAAAAAGGCCTGCTACTTTACTCTTCCCAACCCCCCCTCAGGCCCCTTCAAAAAAATTGCTAGAAGACATTTTAGTTTTACTGATTGTTTTCCACTGGAAAGTGGAAATGGATAGGGCCTCATTGAATTGAGTTTAAAGCGTCCTTTGATATGCAGCTTTCTTCCTGGATGCATTAATAGAATGAATTTCCTTCTGAATTGTCTCTTTGGCTTTGTACCGTCACTGCATGATAAAACACCTCAGGGAAATTTCTAGGAAGTAGAAAATATGGCAGTGGCTAGGTAAATAAATGGAAGAGAAATAAACAAAACAGGAAATTGCCCGATTTAAAAGAAGTGATAATGACAAGAATGAGAAAGGACTGAAATATATATTTTTTTAAACAATTCTAGACAAGAGGCTGAATTAAACAAAAGCAACAGTAGGAAACTTGCTTGGAGATGCCGGGGATCGAACCCGGGGCCTCATACATGCGAAGCATGCGCTCTACCACTGAGCTACATCCCCTCGTGCAGATCGACAAAGTGGTAGGATTACTGTCCTTTTAAAAATGCCAAGCGTTTCGCATTATTATTTTGTGCTCAACCCGGGAGTGGCTGGCCCTAATAATGAATTCCACCTAAAGCCTCACCCAGATTACACCCAAGCAGACTCCCTTCGGGACACACCAACGCCATCCAGCTCGTATCGTTACTGAGAACAGAATAGAATTTTATAGCTTTAGCACAATTGGTTCTTCTGTTGGCTCAATCGAATCTCAGGCGGAAAAAATTAAGGGATTGTTCAGGTAGCTTTGAAAATTTTTCTGCTGGCCGAGACCCAAATTCCTTGCAGTTGAGTAGGCTGAACGGTCAAATGCATCTGTGGAGCTCTCGCTCCGCACTTGACCCGCCTTGCAGAAGAAATCGTCCAGATAGATGAAAACGTGAGAATCTTGCCCTGATCTTTCCCCACGGGCAATGGCTCGGGCCATACACACCATCTAGCCCACCTAACACCGGAGATTTATCGCCTTTATCTGGGAACTCCGGCTTCACGAAGAATCCTAGATTTAAGAAGTTTGCGTTTACTTGTTTCCCCCTTTTCTTGATCCTCGAGTCAGCTTCTCTTTACTCGTCTCCTCTGAGTCTCCGCAAGGCTGCTGCGCTGAAGAATGAACCTGGACGAAACAGCTTTACCCGGGATCTGCGCAGGCCAAGAGCTCCTGCAGCAGCAGCTGCGCCGCTACGATGCACTGAAAGCGCAGCTCTGCCCTCACATCTCGCTGGAGCAGCTGCGGGCACAAAGGTTCTGTCTCTTGCTTCGGCAGTTATAAAGCAGAGAATAGCGACTCTTCAAAAGTAAAGCGACAACACTAAAGGCACGATCTATGAAAGAAGTCATTGATAAGGTGGACTTGGCTAAAATTTAAAAATTCGGCTCTGCTAAAGACACTTTCAGGAGAATGAGAAGATAAGTCACAGACTGGGAGAAAATATTTCCAAAACACATATCTGATAAAGAATTGGTACCCAAAATACACAAAGAACTCTTAAAACGCAACAATAAGAAAACAACCCGATTAAATAGACAAAAAATGTGAGCAAAAAACTCACCAAAGAAGATACACAGATGGCAAATAAGCACATGAAAAGATGCTCCACATGTGTTATCAGGAAAATGCAAGTTAAAACAGTAAGATAGAAACTATACACACCTGTTAGAATGCCCCAAATCCAGAACACTGACAACACCAAATGCTGATGAGTATGTGGAACAACAAGAACTCTGATTCTTTGCTGTGGGAATGCAAAATGATACAACCACTTTGGAAGACATTTAACAGTTTCTTACAAAGCTAAACTCACTCTTACCATATGATCCAGCAATCAAGCTCTTTAGTATCTATCTAGACGAGTTGAAATCATGTCTATACAAAAACCTGCACACGGATGTTTATAGCAGCTTTATTCATAATTTGCCAAACTTGGAAACAACCAAGATGTCTTTCAGTAGGTGAATGGATAAATAAACTGTGCTACATCCAGACAATGGAATATTATTCAGTGCTATAAAGAAATGAGCTATCAAGCCATGAAAAGACACAGAGGAAACTTACATATTACTAAGTGAAAGAAGCCAATCTGAAAAGCCAATTGTGCTGAATGATTCCAACTATATGATGTTCTGGAACAGGCAAAACTATGGGGACAGTAAAAAGATCAGTGGTTTTCAGGGATTAAAGGGAAGAGATGAATAGGTGTACAGAGGATTTTTTAGGGCAGTGAAAATACTCTGTATGATACTACAATGATGGATACATGTCATTATACATTTGTCAAAACCCATCAATTGTACAACATCAAGAGTGACTCCTAATGTAAACCATGGACTTTGCGTGATAATGATGTGTCAATGTAGGTTTATTAATCATAACAAATGTACCACTCTGTTGCAGGATGTTGATAGTGGAGGAGGCTGTGCATGTGTGGGGTTGAGGATGTATAGGAAATTTCTGTGCTTTCTACTCAGTTTTGCTGTAAATCTAAAACTACTCTTAAAAAAGGTCTATTAAAAAAAAAAGGAAAAGTGACCTCAAGAAGGTGACATGAAATGTGTGCCATTACATCTGCCGAGTTTGCCAGCTGCCTACCAATGGATGAGGGAGAAGGCAAAGGGAAGAGTCTCCGGTTGTATGTTGAGTCCGGGGGACTAGGACTGGCTTCATAGAATGAGTTGGGAAACCCATACAGCTGCGTCTCCTCATAAAAAAATGTGAGAGATCCAGTACAGCTTAGCTACTGCTAAGGACCTCACTTCTAGACAGTGAAAACTGCCCCTGCAAAATGGGGTCATAATCCAGCTCCAAACCTCAGCCCTGGCTGCTTAGGACATATTAAGAGATTTTAATATCTTTTGCTCTGTACACTTTCACAGTGGCTTCCTTCAAACACATAAACGCACTTCAATATTGTCTTTTTAATGGGCAGTGAGGGTGCAGAGACTACTGAAAACTGCACGACCACCTACACTGAAACTTCATGTTGCCAGGTGCTCCCATGAGGGAAAGATGTTATTATCACTAAACAATTTGAGAAGAAAATCTGGCTCTTCCAGTGGATGATACAAACAGGTATACTGCTTTAGTTCACTAAATTAGAATATGACACAACAGAAAATAAACTTAGTATTAATTTACTTTTCAAAAAAAACGTTAATTTTTTAGAGTAGTTTAAGGTTCACAGCAAAATTGAACAGAGTACAAAGAGTTCCCATATGCCCCTTACCCTTCCTCACCTGCTATTATACATTGTGCATTCGATTTGCTAACATTTTGTTGAGGATTTTAGTATATATGATCATGAGAGATATTGATCTGTAGTTTTCTTTTCTTGTAATGCCTTTGTCTGGTTTTCGTATTAGGATAACGCTGGCCTCATACAATGAGTTGGGAAGTATTTCCTCTGCTTCTACCTTTTGGGAAAGATTGAAATAATTGGTATAATTTCTTCCTAAAATGTTTTTTAGAATTCACCAGTGAACCCACCTGATCCTAATGCTTTCTGTTTTAGAAGGTTACTGATTATTGATTCAATTTCTCTGATAGACATAGTCCCATTCATATTGTTTATTTCTTCTTATGTGAGCCAATCAGTGTAGTATTTTTTCTTCTTCATTGTAGAATATTTCAACACATAAAAGAGCACTTAGAATACAGTTTGCTCCAGTCACAATGCAGAGTAGTCATTTACCAGGTACAGTAGACACCATCCTAGTTGCCTTTTACCAAGACATCAAGTTAAGACCAGCCCAATCCCGCCACCCCACACACAGATACCTGCACACCTTTGGGTATGACACCATCTTAATTCTCTCTTTTAGTAAGATCTGTCCCTTCTCTGTTTCCCATTCTCACATTCTAGCAGTCTGATGAGACTTTTGCACCAACTGAGAAACAAGTTTTGCCAGAAAAATGGGGTCCTCCCAAGTTCAAAAACTACTTTATGGGATTTCTGTGAACATGAAAAGAGTCTCGTAAGGGCAGATGAGGACAAAAAGGAGATAGCAATAACCTCACCTGGATTTCTAATCATTTGCTAGGATTTCTAAGGAAGTTCAGGAATATTATGCTATCCAGAATGAATGCAGAGCCAAGATCACTTTAGCTGACTATGATGAGCTCCCAATCTTCCAATCACAATGAGCTCCTTTCAATTCTCACTCTGCCTACTGTCCCTCTCTTCTGTAGCTGCCTGATTAATAGGAATCACACACAGAGATTCCTTCAGAGTTGCAGTTTCAGGGCTGTGAGACTGTATTTGCCAAACACCTTCACAAGACTGCATCTTAAATTTGTGGCTATCTTAAATTAACCACATTCAAACCCAAGTTCCTCCTCCCTTCTGGTCCCATCTAACACCCACAGAGCAAAAAAAAAAAAAAAAAAAAAAAAAAAAAAAAAATCTATGGACAAGCAGAAGAGCATTCTTTTCCTGTAGCTTGGTAAGAAGAACCACCATCTACACTAGCAAGGAGACCGCATTCACTTTTTGGGGGATGCATTTACTTTTCTCTTTTTCAAAAACCTTGCTTTTTTAAACTTCTCCTCCACATAAAATCCTGTATCGGGTACGTCAAATTCATCCTTCCAGAAATTAATTATTTTCCCACCCAGCAGCTCAAATTCAAATGCCCAGAAAGACAAAGCTGAATTTAAAACTTCTGTGGTGTATAAAACCCAGCGCTGAATGAGAAATGACACACGCCCGAACATGGATTTGAACCCTGGACCCTCAGATTAAAAGTCTGATGCTTTACCGACTGAGCTATCCGGGCCCACAGCAAGGTTGTTTTTTGACAGCTTATTAAAGGCAAATACATTTGGTTATTTGCCAATTTTAGTGTTCAATTGCCTGCCCACATACCTCACACACTCAAGCCAAAAGCAGCCGGCAGACCCCACTTCTACGTTCACCAACCTACTCCCATCACAACCATTTTGCTTCCCTGTGGCTCTTTCGAAAGCCACCAATACCAGCAGCTACCGCACCTCAAACAAAAACCCAAACACACGGGTGCGTTCTGAAGAGCTCGGCTATGGAAACAGCCCCAAGACACTCTCAAAAGGCGACAGAGTTTGACTAAAAAAGGAGGACCATCTTCCTTTGGAACACGAAGTTTTCTGCCCACTTCCCTTAAAACACACTGGACTCCAATATTTTCTCATACCTACAAGAGGCAGAGAAAAGATGTGGAGTTGGATACATCCTACCTACTCACTCATCCAAATTCTATACATGCTTACAGATCCATATTCAAACTCTCTTCTCCCCACTTTGCTAAACCCAACCTCGCCTCGTCTCTCTCCTCAGTCACCCGGCCCTCCACCCTTTTCCTCTGGTCCACTCTGACTCCGCCTGGGTGAGGTCTTCCCAATAACTCGGCCCACTCCATCCGGTATCTGGATTCTCGATTTTCTAATCCAGGGGTTCCTGAACGTCAGATTTCGAATCTGGGGAACTTTCTAAATGATATAAATTACTGTCCGGCCGGTCCCACCTAGACTAGACTTTCGGTCTTCATCCAAAATTCACATCTGAGTTGACTATCACACAAAATTAGTGGCGAAAAGCTGAAAGCGTCGACCCGTTGCGCTCAGCGACAGATGGATGACGTTTGAGAAGCTCTCTAGGCGTACAAAATGTTAGTTCGTCTTATAGACAGTGCCCCAGGCCACACATCTCCCTTACCTTCTCCTCGTTCCAGAGAGAATTCCGTCCGAAAGAGGCTATGTATCCGACGCTAGCATTCTCCTTCCTGTCTACCTCGCCCACTGTCCTTCAAATCAGAACTTCAGCGACAGAAAAAGCAGCTGCAGGTCCGGATCGAGTTGCTACCCCAGGTTTGCTAGACACACACTATCGCTATGCGTTTCATGCCAGGTTTTGTGAGTTCTTTCCGCTTCTGTCTTATCTCCTCCATAAGGACCTAAATCTCCCCAGGCAGCATTAAACTTGTCTTCTTCGAATTTTTCTTCATTACCTTTGTTGTCTCTCAGGCAGCCTTGTAGGCAGAGGAGGAGGAAGTTGGGGGAAAGGAGCAATTTGAAGACGCAAGAAAATGCCCTGTTCTGCGACTTTCCCTGGATGGAATGGAAGTGCCCACTACAGAGGCAGCTGTGAAAGGGACCTCGCAGCAAGCTGACAGGTAGGAAAATATCTGAAGATTCCCAGAGTCTAAAATCAGTCTAAGGGCAAACCATTATTCTGTTTTCCAGAAATACATATCAATGCCTCCAAATTCCTCTTCAGTCTTCTGCTATCATCACTTCAAGGGCCTTCTCCAGAGTCTCAAGAAAATCCAGATCTCCAGTTGCAAGCTCTCTGCAGAAATCCAGACTCAGATGCAATAGTGCTTATCAGACATCTGCATAAAACTGCATCATAGATGTTTCAAATTCGTCATGTTCAAACAGTTCCAGAACAGCGATTGTCTGTGGCAGACACTTGCTGTTTTTCCTTTAGTAGCTGAAGGGTTCTTTGCCTTCTCTTTCCTCGAGGCCTAAATTTCTGGAGGCAACTATTTGGGTCCTCTTCTTCGTACCTACCCCCCTGCATTTTCTACTTTGGCAGTCAGAAGCAGTGGACTTGCAAGGTCCCCACTGTGATGGTGTGGGAAACCCATGGTACTATGGAGACTGACCAGAGGAGTGACAAATCTGAAGGTCCAAACAGAAGCCGCTTGAGGCAAACTGGTCATGTCAGGGCCAGAGTTGGGATTTGGAGGCCCTAGGTACTAGCTATTTCCTTTCCCTGGGAAAAGTCCAGAATGTCCAGAATATGGACTCTTTCAGGGACTACGGGGCCAGAATCCCAGTACTCTTTGGAAACTTTTTATCTCTCATGACACTGCTCACTGCCTTGAGTTACCTGAGGCCATATGGAGGCTCCATGTGTAATTCAGTGAAGCTTTGAAGAGTAAGAGGGAAAAGAAGCATTAGTGCTTGTGGAATAGAAAACACCAAGTACAAGCTTTTGTTTTCTGCAGGCTCTTCCAGGAGTCAAGGAAACAAAAATCAAAGAGGAAGATAGCTAATTCACTCAAAAAGGAATTTATTAAAAGCAGTCTTTCCTTGGCAACTGCCCTGAAATACACACAGCTTTGTAAAAGCATTTCTCAACTGAAAGATTCCAAAAGCAACACCCTTGGACAGTCTGGTGATTTAGGTGGTTATAGTGCTTCCTGGATAAACAGGGCATCCTGGACTCCAGTGTTTGTGGAGTCTTGTCTTATTTTTTTTTTTCTTTTTTTTCCCATTCTCAAGTGTTCAGAGTCTTGTCTTTTTATTTTTCTCTGTAAGTGGCTGACTTCCGACTAAACAGAGATCCTGTTGTTTGTTTCTACACACAAAACAAGCTCTGCTGCCTTTTGTAAAACTTAGCTTTTACAATTTTTGTACCCCTTTGATAAACAAACTAGCACCCGAAAGGAAACAAAAATGGAACTGATTTTGGTACATTTACCCAACATAGAACCATGCTTATAAACGAAGTAGTTCTATAATTTTGATCGGCTCCTTGTACAGAACAAACTTAAGCATCTATCTATCCTTAACACCGACCTCAGCTAGTGTTTGTTTTAGGAAACTAAAGAAACTTAGGCATCTGTCTATTCTTAAACTGACTCATCCCCCCACCCCTTTGGCTATATCATCTACCATTCCTCCAATCCCCCAATGATGCTTAGGGAGTACAAGTGCTTTTTGTTATGTGAAACCACCCCCAGGGCATAGGGATACCCAATGGCAGGCTAGACCCACACACACTGAGCCACCCAGAATTCGAACCTGGACCCTACTGGTTTGTAGTCAGATGCGTTACCCATTACATCTCTGGGCCTACTGGCTAATTCTGTGTTAACTTGTGTATTCCCCTTTGTGATTTCACAGTTCTAAAAACAAGAATCTTGTTCTTTAGGGAGCAAATGTAAGAAATATAGAAGGGAAGGAATTTTAACTCATTACTCGCTAATGTTCTTGAGATTTTATTTCACCTAGGTGCATGTGCATGGTTGAGTGTTTTCTATAACATGGCCTGTGCAAACCTCCAAAGAGAGTCAGTTTATTATCGACCAGAATAACTGCCCTGCCAAAATCCAGCATCAAGCAAAAAAACCCTTAACACTTTAAGTGTAACCCTCTCCCAAATCGAACTATTCCTGCCAGCTGACAGCATCCGGCCCTTGAACTTCCAGTTCTGTTTTCAAAGTTGGTTTTTTACAACCTCCGCGCGTTGGGTTTGGATTATCCAAAATTCTCCCAATCACTCACCCAAAAGGACTTTAATTAGGGGAAAATTGGAGGTGCCAGGGATTGAACCAAGGGCCTCAATACATACAAAACACACAGTCTACCACTGAGCTACACCACTAACCCTGAAGGTGCCCTTGCTCTTTCATAAAATGTTATAACTATTTCCTCTGAGGATTTTTGTTTTTGTTTTTTTAATCTAAGAGTTGGTTACAGAAAGTCCACTAGGTACAATCTCTGAAATTATGAAACTGGATACTGTCTAGTGACTTCATTATAAGAATAACTGGATTGTAGTGGGAATAGGACCTTTTGTGATTGTAGGACCTTCCCATTTCTGTTAACCCTCACCAATTTCCACTCACCAACGACTCGGTAAAAATTACTTGCCTTCACCAGGAAAGTCCCAAGAAAATCTCATGTCTTCAACGTATATTGCAGCAATACAGACTCAGAATAAAGTGCTTCTCAGTCCAGAGGCAGCCGCTGGCTTTAATTGAACTGGTGAATGGAACTTCACACCATGTTTGGTCATATGCTGAGCCAGCATCCATTCTCCAGCTAGTTCACGAATTCCAGGTTCTGAGATTTTCCTCAGTTCTGGTTCCACACCCAATCTATTTCTTGCTTGAGGACTATATCCACAAAGGATTTTTAGAACAGCAATTTCCAAAATCTATCAAATTTAAATGGAGTGATTTTTTTTTTCCCAGACTGGGGGAATAAACAGGGCAAAGGCAGACTCAGGGCAGTGGAGAAAAGTTGGGGAACCAAAAAAAGCTGTCAAACTGCTTTCCTTTTGAGAACCTACCAACATAGGAGGAAGCCTGCTATAAATAGGTAAATAGATATTTGAAAGAAAAAAAAGTCAAAGAGGGCTGGAAACCTTCAAATGGTGCCATCGTTGAATTGGAAAATAAGAGGAGGTCCTGGATATTGTATAGCAAATAGGATTGAATTGTCTGGGAAAGAGCAGAGGTAATGGCCCTTCATTCACTGGATGCTTTCACCTTACCATGTAGGGCCAATGATGTACACACTGCCGTTAAAGCCTTACGCTGCTTCTTTATCAAAGAGCGTCCATGTAATACTGACAAAAGTATTTCAGGCAAGTTTTCATTTAAAGACTTAAAATACTGAATAAAAGTGTTTACTTTTTTCAGGCAAGGAAGATTGAAGGCACCCAACTCTGATTCTCCCGGCCTTAGGCCTCTGGAAGATTTCCTTGAGAAAGTGAATGCAGGAGGATGTTTGTGATCAGGTGACATCCTGCTGGAAGGAGAATTCCTTGATGTAAATTGGGGGCCTTTCAAACTCTGGGGAGGAATCCGGGACTTTTAGACTTTTAGGGCTCTCCCAACTGAGTTACGTCAGCTACACCTCTACCTTCACTGACACTAATAATTTTCTCAACTTTTGTGCATGGAAAGCCCTGCATTCTTTGAGAGATGTCTTTCCCCTGTTCGCTCACTCAGAAGTTAGGATCAACATCCCACCACGTTTGGTAATTGATTGGAACTACTGCCATCTGTATGTGTGGAAGGTGGGTGAGGGGAGAGAAAATCAGTGGGTGGGTTTTCTGTTCTTCAGCCTTCACACAGTAACAACTGAGACTACAAAGGAATTTGTTAACAAAGATTGCCTAAAGGCCTCTTTTTCTTTTCTTTGACTTTTCTTTTTCTTTTTTATTCTTCAGAGAACTGTGAAATGGAACCAAAGGAATGTGAGCTTACTCAAACAGTCTGGCATGATTGTTTCTCTCCTTTCAGAAGATCCTGGGTGAGTGGGATGTTTCTTTCTCTCTAAATTCTTCTTGTCTTACTTGTACTGATGCAACTTGGATGTATCATTGAAGTACAGGTTTGAAGGAGAAAGAGAAAAGCAGTGTTGAAGGAATCCAGGAATAAAACTGGATTCTCCTACATGCTTAACCTGTGCTCTACCACTAAGCCACACACTCCAACAAACCCTATACTTCAGTAAATCCTCTATAACTGATGATTGCCCTAATTTCTGGGGATCTAATGGTTGACAGGACAAAATTTGCTGTATTCTACTTCACTATTTCAGAAAATCCTAGACTAATTCTTTTTCGCAGCTGTGCCATGAGAAGAATAATGGAGTACTAGATCAAGAAGCAGTTCTGCTACTAAGATCTTCCTACTTGTCTTCCCATGCCAGTTAGTCCACTCCAAGGTCTGCTCATGAACAGACTACCAGAGCATCAGTTCCAATTTATCAGCAAGAGTCCCAGGTTGAAATATTCACTTCTTTTCAATATTCTTTTCTTTCAGCTTCCCCTTTGCCTACAAAGTGTCAATAAAGATGACAAAGACAGTGCAGAAGGCTATAAGATTAGCAATGTGTTATTTCAGGGAATTTAGGTCCAGGTAGGGAGAAAAGATAGAAGTGCAATAAATTAATAACACTTGGTGAGAAATGAAGTGTGATTACATGAGTGCTGGTCTCAATATATAGGAGAACATTGGGGAGATAAGACAGAAGAGGAATGAATTTATCACAAAACCTCATCATAAATGAAGAGAAACAGGAGTGATTTATAGTCACTGCTCTAGCAACCCCTGGCCTGGGCGCAGTTAACGGATACTTCAGCTCTAGTTAAGGAGACCCCGTAGAAAGAAAAGGAAAGGGAAAATCTACTATTTATTATGGAGCTCATTTGGACAGAACTCTCTCCAGAATAAGGAAAGTGGAAAGGAGGCAATATGTAAGCTCGGACACTAAGTCTGTAAAAAATCTAGGAACTTGTAAAACCCCCATGGGCCTAGAGAAGTCCTCAAACTTTGCCACATAAAACACAAAGAGTAGTCCCTCTTTGTTTTGCCAATATTTTTGCGTGACAGTCAATCCCCACAAGACTTTCAGAGGAAACCCTAGGTAGGGCACTTTCTATGGGAAGCAGCCAGTAACTTATATGATTGAAGCTTCCCAGATGATTCCAGTAATCAGTCAGGTTTGAGAGCCACTAGCCTAGAAAGTCAAGCATGTAGAACCTAGATTAGGTTAATTTATTGGGGAAATTTCATGGAAGAGAAGGTGAAGTGAACAAATAGTAGATAGGACATATCCATAGCTCTATATCTTTCTCTTCATTTTTTGAGTGCAAGATCTTGTATAGGCCTGAGATCCCCTTTCTCCTAGAGAAAGATAAGACACTGAAGACATTTGTCCCACAGGAAGATCTAACTTGTTCAGTCTAAAACTGTTATGGCTTTGAGAGTGCCTTGCTACACTTTCTGTTGCTGGATAAACAGTATGAGCACTTTGGAGGGCATGTGTGCAGTTGATTTGAAAGGTGCATGGGGCAGGAGACACTGTTACTGGTAGCTTTCACAAGAACAAGGGTGCCAAATTTTCAGGGTCCCAGTGAGCGGTTACGTTGGGATCAATTCTGAATAAAGAAGTGGGATCTATGACTGAGTTGGACTTGAGCATCTCAACTATGAGTGCGAGCAAAATTCAGTGTGGATACTTGAAATAAAAGAGAAAATATGAAGCAAAAAGGTCAGAGAATTATGAAAAATATTCATTTGACTAATTTCAAGAAGTTCTTTGGCTATGAAGTGGCATAGTTCAGTTGCTGGAGAGTTAGTCTTTTAATGTGAGATTTCAGGATTTAAATCCCTGTTAAAACTAGTCTTTATTTCACCTACATATTTCTAACTTTCAGATAGAAGCTAACTGAAACCTGGCTTTCTCCTAGAAAACTAAGAGCATTTATAGTGTACACCTCCTTCCATATATCCTCCTATTTACTCAACTGGATTCTAAAAGTCAAGTTTAAGAGAGCAAAGCCAGGGTTGCAATGGAATAAGAAATCCATTGGTCAAATGTATGCAACCCAGCAATTTTCTACTCTATCCTACCATTGTAGTCAGAAAACAACTTTGCAGACTCTTACAAAGATTGGATGGGTGAACAGAAGAGTGAATTTAGACATGAAAATGCTGAAGAAAGATTTAAGAACAAGGAAGAATGTAGAGTGACACAGGATTTGGAGTCATATTGGATTTGGAGAGTGAGGGATTTACTTAAGGAGACCTCCAGGTTTCTTGATTAGTGTTCTATCTAGCTAGTAGGTACAGAAGGATGAGCAAGATCTCTGTTAGGTTTTTTTGTTGTTGTTAGTTTGATTAATTTTTGCCTTAGAAGTAAGAAATAGAAAATTTCTGCCACCATTAAGTTTTGTATTGGCATTAAGGAAACTAGGGAATGAAGTACCCATGTGGTTTAATGGAAAAGCCACCTAATTCCCAATCAGAAAATTAAGAGCTACACTAGAAATTGAAACAACACTCAAAAATCTTCTTGTCTCCTGATACCAATGGATAATTTTGAGTCCTTATACTACTCACTCTCCAACGGACCTCTCCTTCATAGCCTCAGGAAAACATAAAACTCAGGATAAGAGATGTCATGTCTGCAGTTTCTGACTCAAATTGGAGTGTTTTCCAAACACTGTGTAAATTGTTACTTAGACATGACATACTCTAAAATGAAAGGAAGTGGCATGGTTCTTCCATGTGTTACCCACATAAGTTACTGATAATGATGACTGAACTTGGGGTGGACATGTCTGATACAGAAGATAAAGTCTGCAATGAAGTTTGTGTAAATAAAAACGGAGAATGACAGCAAAGACAAAGAGGGAGATAAGATTCTACCTATGGGCTTCTTATTTTTTCCTCCTCATTTCTGTCTTCCTTTCTCTTCAATAATATTGCAAAAGTGGTAGACCAGGTGAAAAAACTGATTAATCTGGTGGCTACTTGTTGCTTTGCACTCATGTCTTCCTTGTGTTGTCCCAATCACCCTGTGTAGTGGCAACTCTTTCCATCTTGAGTTTACTCTGTCAGGGAGCAGAAAATAGAGAGGAAAAAAAGGAATGAAAGAAGGAGCTGATTCCACATTATCAAAGTTGTGGAAAAAGAAAGCAGCCCTGGAGCTCCCAGGGATCAAACTTGTGATCACACACTTGCAGTGCAGTCACACTGCAAGAAGAAATTGCACACAATTTCTTCCTTCATATATTCTAGTTTCATATTTTCTGTGGTTCTTTGAAAGCCTGACATTTGAAATCAAAGGTCCATTCTGTTAAAGCACTATTTCTACAACCTCTACCTAGATCTTTTCTCACACCTATGTTAAAGAAAGAATAATAAATTCTAAACCATATGAAACCATTCCTGTTCTTAGAATCTGACCTGCCTGGTCAGTCCTCTCCCAGATTCTGTCCCTGGTCTAAACTTCTTTTTATTTGTATTTTTGAGCCATTTCCAAGGAAAGTCCCAGGATGGATTTTTTTCTTCAGTTTTCAATCTCTTCCTCTATACAGTTTCTTTTTCCTAGGCATAGACCAATTTATCCAATCTCCCTTGACCATCTTTTTCATACCCATGTGTTCAAGTATTATCTATCTATGAGTAATTTCTACATTTATTTTCTACACCATGCTCTACCTTTCCCACCAGCAATCAATAAAACTAAAAAATGTCTTATGGGAAAATCAAGAAGCACCTCAACATCAACTTGTACAAAATAAAAATTATTATCTTCCTTTTCCAATTGTCTTGCTTCTCTCAATTTCATATCTTGTGAAATGGCTTTACCCTACATATGGTAAGACCAGGGAATAATAGGTTATCAGATAGTCTTGTGGGTTTTAGATGGATTTAATTTCTGATCTTCTCTAGTTCTAAGTCTTTGAGGTCAAGGACTATTTTATTCACATCTTTGAATCAAGTGAGTAACCCAATGATTGCCCCATAATAAATAGCTGATACATATCTTTCATTTAATCAATGGAAGATAATGTGCACAGCTACTATTTTTGATGCTTCTTGAAAGGAAAGAATACTTGCATGAGATTTCTTTCAAGTTATGGCAGCAGAAAAATAATTTCTACTAATTTATTTGGTCTAGATTTAGAATTCTCCTTTAGAGACTAAGGGATCATGGCTTCAAATCTCAAAAATGTTGGAATAATGTCCTTACCATAGGAGTTCCTGTTTTCTGCCTCCAGAGCTTCTTCAGTATTGTCTGATTTCTTCCAAATCTATTATCACCATTATTTCCTCCAGTGATAAACAATTTTCCCATTTATATTGGGGAGTTCTCCCTTTTCTTTCTCTTTCATTTACTCTCTTTTTCCTGCTTTTCCTCCTCTTCCTCTGTCTCCAAACTTTCCTGTATTTTCAGTCCCTGTTTCCGTCCAAAGCCTATGCTGACAACGACTTATATATTGCAGCTTACTCAGCACCCCACACAATTCTTTAAACCATATTTAACTTCCAGTTGAAAAAAAAAGTCCATGGAACCATCTTTTGGTGATGTTTACTCTTCTAAGTTACACTCTTCTTTTGATATAAGGTTATTTAAATTCAGAGATATAAAAGTAACTACTATTAATACATTTTATGTAATATGGCAGTTGTACTGGGTTGCTAGTGCCCTTCCTCCCAATTCATAACCTTCCTGGAACCCAAGAATGTGACCTTATTTGGGAATAGGATCTGTGCAGATGTAATCAAGTTAAGATGAGATCATTAAAGTGGGCCCTAATCCAACATGACTGGTGTCCCTATAAGAAGAAAGAAATTTGTATACAGGGAGAATGCCATGTGACCACAGAGACAGAGATTGGACTGATGCAGCTACAAGCCAGGAAATACTAATTGTTAGCCCAACACCAGAAGTCAACACCAAAAGACAAGGAAGGGTTCTACCCAGAGAGCACAACTCTGTTGACACCTTGATTTCAGACTTCTAGATTCCAGAACTGTGGAAGAATAAATTTCTGTTGTTTTAAGCTACCCAATTTGTGACACTTTGTTACATCAGCCATAGAAAACTAATAAAGTAGTGGAGTGAGAGAAGGGAAAAAAATTATTGGTTATGATAAACACACAAATAAGGCATGCCCATAACTGTGACAGTACTTGTGTCTGCAACTGATTGGTATTTGTAATTATCTCTTCCACTCTATATGCTCTTTGCCTTCAGCAAGTACCTCAGCTGGTCAAGGCTCTTTGTCTGCTGGGGTAAATAAAATCTTTACTCCTGAAGGTAGTATGATATTAGCAGTGCTCCCTGAAAAAGGCTGTAATGGCTTTTCATTGACTTTAACCACAGTAGATGATATCACTAAAAGGCACTCCTTGAAATTTCCTTGTATTCTAGACATATTCCTTTACAACCCCACTGTGTAGTAACATCCCCATTTAAGTGGGTATCAGGATCAATCATCATGGCCAGTAAAGTAAACCCCTTCTTTGCCTGTTGATTTATTGGCACAAAAAGCCCAAAGTGGTCAGATGTCATTCTCAACTTCTAGTCTGATGGAACCATTGCTGTGTCCTCTGGTGAAAGCATTCCCCTCCTTGGGAACTCTGATTTCTAAAGCATCAAGCCCACAATTTCAAGAACGAAAAGCAAAATTTTACAAGCAGGAGGTTTCAGGTTTTCTATAGTTGTATAATCCCATCACAGTATATCTCTCTTGCTGATTACAAATAAAATTCTGGGCAGAAAAAGAATCTTACCAAGTAAACAAAAGCAATTAAATTATGGGGGGAAGTCAAAACTTGAAGGAGTGGCCTGCAAAGGGTTAAGAGTGAGTTTCCTATTTTTAGTATTTTTTCTCATGGCTTTTAACTGAGAGTGGGCTTCAGTTATGAAGCAGTTGTGCAGGCAACAGAAACTGTGACAGAAACTCCATACTAGCCAAGAGGAAGTTGAGGAAAGTCTAGAGAGTTAGTTGAGAAGTATCCTGAAGAGGACATAGCTGACAGAGGGATTTCCTTAAGTCTGTATGTGAATCCATACAAGTCTTCAGCTCAGATCTGAGCTGTGCATGTTTTAGACAGAGCCAGAAAAGCATAGAAAATTCTTTCCAAACTAAAAGAGTACTTAAACTAAGTCCTCTGTCTCAGATTAGCCCCAAGTAGTACATGCTCAGATAAAAACCAGAAGCAATATAACAAAGTCTTAGAAAACTGAACTGAGATTGGGACTATCTCAAGCCCATGAAAAGAGAGATAAAACTTGCAGTTTGAACCTAAATCAGGTCAATTACCTGCTAAAAACAAACAGATCCAACATCCGCCACAAGATCATCCCAGGACCGAGAATCTACACAATGTGACATTCACAATGTCAAGGATACAATGAAAAATTACTCAACATACAAAGAATCAGAAGAATGTGATGAATTCTCAAGAGAAAAGACAATCAATAGATGGTAACTCCAAGATGATCCAGATCTTGAAATTATCAGATGAGGACTTTAAAGCATCTATTATTACTATGTTCTATGCTAAGCACACGTTAATGAACCAAAATGTAAAAGGTTTCAGTGAAGAAATAGAAACTGTAAAAAAGGAACCAATTGGAAATTTCAATATTTCTCTCAAATATAATATTTGAAATTAAAAGTTCACTGGGTAGACTTACTGGAGATGTAGAGGAAAGAAATCAGTTAACTTAAAGATAGACCAATAGAAATCATTCAATTTGATGGAACGAGAGAAGGAAAAGGATTGAAAACAATGAACTCAAGGTCCTGTAGGACAATATCAAATGGTCTAAAATAAATGTCATTGGAGTCTCAGAAGGAGAAGAGAAAGAGATTAGGGTAGAAAAATATTTGAATAAATAATGACAAAAAATTTCCCAAATTTGGTGAAAAACATACATTTACAGATTTAGGGAACTCCAGGTTGGGCACAATGGCTCACGCCTCTAATCCTAGCACTCTGGGAGGCTGCAGTGGGAGGATCACTTGAGGTCAAGCGTTTGAGACCAGCTTGAATAAGGGTGAGACCCCATCTGTACTACAAATAGAAAAAATTAGCCAGGCGTGGTGGTGTGTGCCTGTAGGCCCAGCTATTCAGGAGCCTGATGCAGAAGGATTGCTTGAGCCCAGGAGTTCAAGGTTGTGGTGAGCTATTACCATGCCACTGCACTCTAGCCAGGGTGACAGAGCAAGATTCTGTCAAAAAAAAAAAAAAAACCAAAAAATAAACCAAAAATATCCCCTCCAAATAGAAATAGAATTTTTAAAAAACAACCAGATAGATCATCATTCAGCTGCTGAAAATAAAAGATAAAGAAAAAAATATTGGAAGCAGCTACAGAAAAGCAACATAATTTTAAAATGGAAACTATAATCCAAAACTGTGGACTTCTTTTTCAGAAACTACAGAAGTTGACAGATAGTCGAACAACATCTTTAAAATGATAAAAGAAAAGAAATCTCAATCCCGAATATTATATCCAGAGAAAGAATCCTTCAGGAATGAAGATAAAATAAAGATATTCTCAAAGAAGGGAAGCCAGGAGAATTCATTACCATCAGACCTTCCATGCAAGAATGTTAAAGGAAATTCTTCAGGCTAAAAGAAAATGATACTGGAATGAAACTTAAATCTTTAAGAATAAAGGAAGAATAGTTGAAATGATAAATATCTGCATAAATATAAAAGAGTATTTTTCCTCCTAAGTTTCTAAAAATATGTATGAGTGTTGAAAGCAAAAGTTACAACATTATCTACTGGAATTTGCCATGTGTATAGCTATAATACATATGACAACTATAACATAAAGTTAGTGAAGGGGTAAAGGATCCTATGTAGTTACTGGACTTCTAACTCCAAGCAGATAGAACGTATATTGTAATCACTAAGGTCATAGAGCAATCACTAAAAATAATGTAACAGGATATAGGGAAAAAGCCAATAAATAAGTTAAAATGAAAAATAAAAATACTGAAAACATCCAAAAGAAGATAGGAAAGGGATAACAGAAGAACAACTAAGGCAACAACAAAAACATCAAATGGAACAAATAGAAACCAAATAAGAAAATGGCAGACATAAATCTAACCATATCAATTACTATATGAAATGTTAATGATCTAAACACTTCAATTAAAATCCAGAGACTGAAGAATGGGTTTAAAAACAAGACTATACTATATGCTGCCCGTAAGAGCACACTTTAAACATAAAACACAGAAAGGTTGAAAGTAAATAGATATAAGAAGATTGAAACGGCTATTTGAAAACCAGATAAAGTAAACTTCAAGACATAGATATTACCAGAGATAATGAGTGGCATTTCTTAATCATAAAAGAGGCAATTCAGCCATAGGAAAATACAACTAGAAATGCACATGCACTTAATAACAGGGCCCCAAACTACATGAAGCAAAAATGGACAGAATTAAAGGAAAAAGTAGACAATTATAGCAGGATATTTTAATATTTCTCTCTCAGCAAGTGATATAGCATAACTGAATTAAAAATAAGTAAAAGCATAGAACCAAATGTTGTAGACTACCTTGATCTAACTGACATTTCTCCTACTCCAGGTCTACAACTGCAGAATACACATGTTATTTGGATCATCTCCAAAAAATGGAGGCAGAAGAACAGAAAACTTCAAACTTATTTGCCAGTTAGAAAATTGCAGGTTGGAATAATTCAGTTGGGAGGTGTGAGATTGATGTATCGAGAGGTTCCTGATTCAACCCCAGGTCTTGATAATAAATTGATTTTGGAAGACATTAATATTAACTCTGCTATCACAGGCCTATCTTAGATTGAAAACATTCACAGACCACTCTCCAATACACACACTCCTAGCTGAAATATACTCATAGTAGCACTGGCAATTTTCTTACTCTGAAAGTGCAGCAGTGAAAAAAAAATTTTTTTGCCCAAGCAAGTTTTAGGAGAGAAAACAAAGTTGCCAATATTCGGAGAAACAGTGTCCACCTTTTAGTGTCTCAAAGTCCTTGCAGGCCCTATTGGGAACGGGGCTCCAAATATAAAAGAATGCTCTAATCCACCACAGCTTGTTGTTAGGGCAACACATTAACCAACTAATCCACAAAACTGTCTCCCACTCCCCAACCAAGTAACCTCATAAAAAGGCGGGGAGGGGGCGGGTTGCGGGTGGAACTACTGCATGACTGAGGTTCTGCTTGCAGTGAAAAAGCCACTGGTATTGTTTGATGACTTCTGAAACAGCCAAAGCAAAACCAAAGATCCTCAAGTCTTTGGTGGAAGTAGCTTTGAGTTTAAAACAAAGATCCACCTACAGCTTTGGGCTTGCACAACTCAGGTATGGTTGAAAGGGACTGACTTTTAGCACATTGTGAGAGGAATGCAACACGATGGTGTAAAGGAAAGACAGACCACAGCTGGATGTTCCTGCATGGGGTAGATTCTCAGATAAAACTGACTCTCTGAATTCTGATAACTTAATAGGCAGAGCATCTGACTTTTACCCTGAGAATCCAGGTTTCGAATCCCTGCTTGGGCAGACTCTTTTATCACCCCCCCTTCCCCTTCCTCCCCGCATTCACAACACGCATATTTCTAACACTTGGACAGAAGCCAATTGAAACCCAGATTTCTCCTGGAAAAGCTCTTTGGGCGCATTTTTACTGAACTTGCCTATGCCTAACGTCCATCTGTTAGCTTAACAGGTGTCTGAAGATCAGGACTGTGAGTGGGGAAAGCCAGAATTACAATAAATGATAACAACTGGTTATGTAGCCGCAGTCTACCGTGTTCTAGTTTAAAGCAGTTAATGATCCTGTGATTGAATTGAAGTTTGGCTCTAGAGATCTGGAGTAGAGCACAAATTTGAGACAGAGAGGGAGAAAGTGGATAGGCATGATTTAGAGATCTTTTAAATCTGGGTAGTGTGAAATAGAAACCTATGCATTTTGGAAGAGTGCTAGAAAATTTAGCTTTTGTAGGTGGAAGTGTCTTTTACAGGGCTATTAAATGTGGGAGAAAGCATGGGCTTCTGTTCTTGTTTGTTCTTTGGTTTACCAGTTTATTTTTGTTTGGGGGCCAGAAAGTGGAGAAAATTAGTCGGTACATGATGAATATAGGTTGTCTATATATAGCCTACTAATGATGTTTGCTAAACACTGTCATATCTGAGTCTGGAACTTTGCAGATGTCTCTCAAATTTGGAAATCTGAATTTTCATGTGGCTATGGGAAAGAGCAGAAATGTGGCTAAGGAAACTGTGGATACAGTGAGGATTGAAAAGAGTCCACTGGAACTAGAGAATTAAGAGCTCACTAATAGGTATATTTGGAAAACATTTCCTTAACCTGATCTTAGATTTCAGAATGCATAACCATTATAACCATGAAACCTATTGAGAAGATCCATAAAACTTATTTCTCTGTACCAGCTTGGAATATACTACATTTGGAATATAGTTTACAAGGAAATTGATGTTATACAGGCTCCAAAGTTGGTGAAATACATTCCTATGTGTTATGTCCTTTGATCTTTGCCACAACCCTTTGAAATAGTGATTATCAGCTTCTTGTGTACTTACGGAATTGGAAGTTCGAGTGCAGTGGTGATCATAGCTCACTGGCAACCTCAAACTCCTGGGCTCAAGCGATCATCCCACCTCAGCCTCTGGAGTAGCTGGGACTACAGGGGCGTGCCACATCATCCAGCTAATTGTTCTATTTTTGTAGAGACTCAGTATCACTATTTTGCTCAGGCAGGTCTGGAACTGATGGCGATCCTTCCGCCTCGGCCTCACAAAGTGCTGGGATTACAGGCCTGTATCACCAATTTATTGTAACAAAGTAAATGGGTAAAGACACCAACCCAGACTTTACGATTTCAAGTCTTGGGTTGTTTTCTTATAATCCCATGGTGCTCACACACAGATGCATTAGTGTTTTTTTAATGTCAGTTTTTATATCACATGCCTAGAAAAAAAAGGCAATAGCAACTTAAACTACTATGGCTATCATTAGTTGCTATACAAGCTTGCTTCCAAGTCTTTAAAGACTTGTTATTTGCAGTTGTGGAACTGAGGTCCTCATTTTCCTGTCACATGGCCCCCATAGATAGTTTACAACATGTATGTCTTCTTTCTTGCAGGCCAGCCACAGCGTGTCTCTCTAACTTTCTCTTCTATGACCAGCCAACACTTGTCATTTTCTAGTTTTTTGATAATAGCCATCCTAATGAGTATAAGGTAAAATTTCATTGTGGTCTTAATCTACGTTTCCCTAATTATTAATGATGCAGATCATCTTTTTATATGTTTGTTGGACATATGCATATCATCTCTGGAGAAATGTCTATTCAAGTCCTTTACCCATTTTTAAATCTGGTTGTTTGTTGTTATTATTGTTGATGTTGTTGAGTTGTAATAGTTCTTTACATATTTTAGATATTAATCCCTTATCAGATATACCAGTTGCAAATGTTTTCTCTCATTCAGTAAATTGTCTTTTTGCTCTGTTGATTGTGTCCTTTGATACACAGGAGTGTTTGATTTTGATGCAATTCCATTCATCTATCTCTACTTTTGTTGCCTGTGCTTTTGGTGTTATATCCAAGAAACTATTGCCAAATCCAACATCATGAGGCTTTTGCCCTATGTTTTTCTCTCCAAGGTTAAGTATTTTTTTAATTTAAATTGCAACGTATTTTCTATTTGTCATACTTGCTTCTATCACTATGTGTATATTTTTAATAAATATAGACATTATCCTCTATATTTTTTCGTATTGATTTTAATATACTTTTTAAACAAGTGAGCCTCGGAGAATTATAAGGAGTTTTACAGTTTTAGGTCTTATGTTTAGGTCTTTAATCCATTTTGTGTTAGTCTTTGTATGTGGTGTAAGATAAGGGCCCGCCTTCATTCTTTTGCATGTGGATATCCAGTTTTCCCAACATCATTTGTTGAAGAGAAACTATCAAACTTTTAGAGAAAAAAATAGGAAAAAAATCTTCAGAATCTAGGGCTAGGCAAAGAGTTCTTAGACTTCACATCAGAAGTATGACCCATAAAATAAATAATTGGACTCCATCAAAATTAAAAACTTTTGTTCTGTGAAAGGCCTTGTTAAGAAAATGAAAACACAAGCTACAGAGTGAAAAGATATTTCCAAACCACACATTTGATAAGTGGTTACTGTCAATATATAAAGAACTAGAATATATAAAGAACTTCCAATGTCAACAGTAAATCCAATTAGAACATGGTATAAAGAAATATTTTAGCAAATAAGTTACACATGTAGCAAACAAGCACAAGGAAAGATGTTCAACATCATTAGCCATTGGGAAAATCCAAAATAAAATCACAATGAAATATCATTACATACCTGTCAGAATGGCTAAAATTAAAAAAAAAATAATGACAATACTAAATGCTTGTGAGGATTTGGAGAAATTGGATCACTCAAACATTGTTAGTGGGAATATTAATAGGATAGTCACTACGGGATATAATTTGGCATTTTCTTTAAAAACTAAACAAGTATCTACCATGACACCCAGCAATTGTACTCCTGGGCATTTATTCCAGAAAAATTAAGATGTGTATTCACATAAAAACTTGAACAAAGATGTTGATAGTAGCTCTACTCATCATAGCCCCAAACAGTAAACAACCAAAAGATGAATGGCTAAACAAACTGTGGTACATCCATACTATGAAATACTACTCAGCAATAAAAAGAAACAAACTATTGATACACACAGCTGGATTAATCACACACACAGTGTCTGATTCAATTTATGTAGCATTCTTGAAATGACAAAATGATAGACATAGAGAACAGATTAGTGGTTTTCCAGGGGTTAAAGAGAGGATGAGGGTGGTAGGAATGTGGGAGGGGGTACCATAATAGGGCAACATGAGGGAGCTTTGTAGTGATGGAAATGTTCTGCATCTTGAGTGTGTCAGTGTCAAGATCCTGGTTGTGGTATTGTGCTATAGTTTTGCAAGATGTTACTATCGAGGGAAACTGGGTAAAGGGTACATGGAATCTCATGTATATTATTTCTTAAAACTGTAAACAAATCTATAATTATCTCCAAACTAAAAGTTTAATTTAAAAATGCAGCCAGCTCACTTTCTGGTTTAATGGTTAAGTTTCTGTCTTTCACCTCGGCAGGGTGGATTTGATTCCCAATTGTGAATGAGTTTACCTGGTTGGGTGCACTAAGCCCAGCACCTCCGGAGGCCAAGGCAGGAGGATTGCTTGGACCCAGGAGTTCAAGACCAACCTGGGCAAAATAACAGGACCCTTGCCTCCATTCCCCCCAAAAAAGCCAAAAAACAATTATTTGTAGTGTTCATCTTCTTACTAAGAGGTAAAATATACATTTGGTGTGCGTCAGCAGCTGCTTGAGAAATGTTAAAAGTAGCTTTACAATAATGTGACAAAACTTTTATTATTCAGAATTTGTGGACTAGATTTGGAAAAGGAAATGTCAAAGAATGTTCTCAAGGAAACATTACATCTAGATGTGAACAGAAGTATAGGTATCTAAAATAAAAATATTATAATCATTTGTACAATAATAATTGGGATGATAATATTTAAATTAGATACAGCAGGAAGTAATTATTAGGACATTTAGTTTTTAAAAAAATTTAATGAGGGAATTCTGTTTAAAATAACTCAAGAAATAAGGTTAAAGCATGAAAAGCCCCCTAGAAAGTTAACTCTGTGAGATGACAATGTTCTGTTCTTTACAGAAGGCACAGCACATTCTTTTTCTTTTTTTAAAAATAAAAGCTATTTAACAATTTTACTGAACTATTAGTCTTTTCTTTCTATTACTCATAAGCTTTCTCAGCTGAACAATTTAAGAAACCTTCATATGTATGTGTTTAAATATGATTCATATATATTTACTACTTTCAATCTTTATGAAGTTTAATCTATTTTGAAATTTTCCCAGTAACAAATGCTGCCATAATTAATTTAATTTAATATCAGTTCAAGTTCTTTAAGTCAATTATGGATATTGGTAATTATATTCAATTTGATATATTACAGAGCAATGGAATCACCTTTGATGCTGAAAATCAGAGAGATGACATTTAAAATTATTTTTATCTAGACAGGAGAAGAGAAAGAACTACAATAGAAATAAAGATTCCAGTGTATTCCGGAATTTAAAGGTATGGGGGAGGGGGGCAACATAACAGACAGCTATCATTACAATATAATTTAGTTATACACATTAGAGTTTAACCACCTAAATGTTTTGTGGAAAGAAAAAAGAAAACAAAATATCTGACTTGTGGAGGTGACAGAAATGAGCCCCTTAGCTCATTAGCCCATTAGCCCCTTAGCACCTTCCCCTGTGGGGAAGCCAATTGGCAGATAGTCCCAGCTCTGATTCTACCACTGTTTTGATGCCGAGCTACACTTTCCACAAGCTGCTCTCAGCCAAGGGACACTAAGGCAGGTCTATTCTTGCCAGACTACTCTGACCTGCAACGTTGGCTAGAGGACTTACTACTGGCATTCTGACAATCTGCCTATCCAGCTCCATTTCTTCTATTATCCCTGTCAAAGGAGTCAGATCTATATCAAAGTTTGATGGCTTTCAGGTCTTCTCTGACTCCCTTCCCTTTTTCCGTTCGCTGGAGCGCCTCAAGACATAAACTAACGCATGACCTATAAAAGCTTTAACACAAATTTAGAAGATTCAAATTAAGAGTTAATAAGTAAATATTCATGGTGGTTCCAGAGCATAGAATCAGGATGAATAAGTAAAATGACAGGGCCCCAGAAGAATGTCCAAACAGCCATCTCCGTCCAGCCAGGAACTAGCCATGTCTGGTGACAGAGACCTCCTCTTCACTGGAAAAGGTAGGATGCTCTGGATGTGTTTCTTTACCTACGTGAGAGGTTACCTCTAAGACTGCTTCCTGTTCTCTGATTCTAGTCTCCTTAAGAGGCAGGAAGTTGTCATCAGTTCTATTTTTTGCAGTAGACAGGTTGAGATGTAGCAGAGTGAATAAATTGGCATAACCCAGATCAGAAATTTTTCCTGCATACACCAGCAGTGCTCCCTTTAAACGTTACCTTTCCTTTAATTATCCACGGGAACATGTCTTTTTACCAGCTATGCTCTAAGTAGAGAGGAATGACCAGATCCTCCCAACCCACTAGGGCTTTGGAATTATTGCCAGAAAATCCAAGCATGCACCAGGCACTGTGTCTAGATCAAATAAACAACAGCCCTCACAATCTACATTAGACTATTTTCCATTATATGTAGATATTGTTTTGATGAATAAAACACAAATTTCTTAAAAAGCAAAAAAAAAAAAAACAGTTAATAAGTAAATAAACCCCAAATCTTACACAAATCAAAATATGTCTTATATTACATTTCACATTGTGTAGTCAGGTAAAAATCAAATGGCTGTTTTTTAACCTAAAATCACCAAAGCAGTCTAATTTTTATAAAGATTTATGTGTTAAAAATAGTATCAGATTCTTCTCATATAATTTATATATGTCTGTATTTTTAAGTCAGGTTTTTAAAGATTCCTTAAAGCAGGGGTTGGCAAACTATGGCCTGCAGACCAAATCCCAACTGCTGCCTATTTTTGTACAGTTCTATCGACTAAGAATGGTTTTTGCATTTTTAAATGGTTGATCAAAATAAGAATAATATATCATGATATGTGAAAATTATGATATTCAAATTTTAGTGTCCATAAGCACGGCCACACTCTTTCATTTTTGTGTTGTCTATGGCTATTTTCCTACCACAACATTAGAGTTTTCAGAAACAGGAGTTAAACATAGTGGACTTTAACCTATCATAGGTTAGGTTGAACCTATCATAGGTTAGGCTTGAACACTACCCAAGCCAGGGCATATAGCTCCATGGTAGGATGTGTGCTTGGCATGCATTTCTTCATGCTTGGGCATGAAGTTCTAGGTTTGATGCCCAGTTCACTTTACTGTGTAGATGGAGAGGGTCAATTCAGCACAATGGACTAAGTGATCTGGCTTCAGTGAAAGAAGTTGTCTTGCATTCTGGGCAGCACGGGGTTTGTCCAAAATTATTGTGTTTGAAAGCCCTTAGAATTGAAATAATATTACAGTAGTCACCTCTTATTCCTGCTTTGTTACATAAGTTTTAAATTTCACTGTTCTGAGTAGCGTGATGAAATCTTGCCTCATCCGCTCCATTCCTCCCAGGAAGTCAATCACCCCTTTGTCCAGCGTATCCACGCTGTATAAGCTCTTCTTTCCACGTCAATATTGTGAATGAATTCCATTTCAGTGGTTCCTCATCTGCACCTACATTTCCTGAGCAGTTCTGCTGACACTGGTCTTTGTATTTCCTGGCACTACCGTTTACATTTTCTGGGAACATTGTAGACAGAAAGGAAGGAGGTTGATGATTCAAGAAAATATTTCATCCTGGGATTCTCCTTAGCGGTGGACCCGAACTGCCATTCAGGAAGTTCGCTGGGAGCAGCAGTCCTTGGAGGGTCCGCTAGTTACGAAAGATCTATTAGCACTGACGGGATCTTTCGGTCCAGAATGCAACTTGAGGATTTCAGAAATAGCAGAATTGAACAGAACGGACTCTGATCTCAGCTTAAGTCGTAGAACACTGGCAAATAATAATGGCAAACAGTTATATAGAATATACTGAAACGTTCATCGCAGGGGGTGTAGCTCAGTGGTAGAGCGCGTGCTTAGCATGCACGAGGCCCTGGGTTCAATCCCCAGCACCTCCACTTGTGCGGGTTGCTCGTCATCCAGCAGCTATCTCGGTTACCGTTGTAACGTCGCTTGCCTTCAAGTAACCTCAGTTTTACTTAATAATGTCCCCAAAAAGCCCGAGAGTAGTCCTACTGGCGTTTCAGGTATGTCAGAGAAGCCGTAGAATGCTTTCTTCAAGTAAAAAGGTGAAAGCTCTCAACTTAATGAAAAATAAAAATCGTACCCTCAAGTTGCTTAGAGCCGTGTTAAGAATGAACCTTCTACCCATGAAACTGTGAAGGAAAAAAGTTGGGCTAGGCTTACTTTCGCACCTTAAACTGCACCAAGCTGAGGTACACCCCCGCTGACAGACAAGTGCTAATGGAGTCATTTCATAAAACGGCAATTCCACTTTCTGTGCCTTTTGAAAACCTAAGAGCTGGAAGAAAAAAGAACTCTTAAATCCAACTTTCTAACTACTTAAACTGGATTCTATTAAGCTGCTATACCAGAAAAAAGATAACTGAATTGTTAATCAAATGAAACTGTTTCTACTCCTACCACTTTCACTCCCGTCAGATTCTTGCTACCACCAGGAAAAGTTCCAAGAGGAACCTTTTTTTTTGCGACTTCAACATCTCCGTCTCTATGGTCCCTTTCTCCTCTGCTTACAAGTTTCCTCGAGCCTCCTCTTCCTTGACAGTAAATACATCCACAAAGGACTGGTATCCAGAATACACAAAGGACCCCTACGACTCAAAAGGAAAAATATTGAAAACAAAATTAAATGTGCAAAAAGCCTTGAGTGTGTGTTCTTCACAAAAGAAAAGACCCAAATGGCCAAAAAGCATACAAAAAGTTGTAATGGCTAAAATTAAGTCAGCAATACCAAGAGGTGGTGAGGATGTCTAGCAACTGGAACACTCATACATTACTAGTGGGGTGCAAATTGGTGTTACCTCCCCAACGGAGGGGTTCATTCGGTTGGAGGATATCAAGTCAGTAGACAAAGCAAATTGGTTATAGCAAGGGGGTTTTTATTACTTGGCACAAGTAAGGAGCACACTGGGCATAATTCCCAAAGCAGCGTGTCCCCGAGCAAGAGGGTGTGGCTAGTTTTACCTGCTCCGTGGCAGACTGGGAATGCTTGCCATGCTGCAGCGCAGGCGCGGAGCAGCTCCATGCTTCTACAGTGCAAGTGTCTTTACATCGCACGTTCTGAAACTGGTGCTTAAGCTCTTCCCTGGGCGGTCATTTTAGTATGATTGTTACCGACGCCCCTGGGTTCTTGTGATGTCCCAGGATGGAAATCAAGAGGGATCACCGGACACATGAACAAAGAAAAAAAGTTTATTTACCTTGTGCACAAGGGAGCTAGCACCGAGAAAGGAAAATTTCGACTGCTCCCCGAGGGTAGTGTGGGTACTGGTTTTAATAAGGCTTTTCTCAAGGGAAAGGTTATGTCATGTACAGGAGGGGTTTTTCTAGGGCCTACGCAGTAGCTTTATATACCTCATGCACTGTATGTAGCGTTCGCATTTTAAATCTCCACCCTTGGGCGTGATTTTTACTATTAAAATGAAGAAAAGATTACTGTAAGTTCTAGCTTAAGCCTAACTGCACCTGCGGGAACTCTGGGACAGTCCTTAGCCCTCTAAAGCAGGAATGTATGGTTAACAGGTTTTTGTTCTTTTGCTTGTAATTGACTGGAAATTCAGCAAGCCTCAGCTTGAATAAGGGGCCTCGGCTCCTCTCCTCTGGACCTCATCAAAACAGGAAACCAACCAGTCCGCCTGTCTCATTATGGGGAAAGGTTGTTCCGAGGTCACCAGAACAAGATGTTTCTCTCATCTTAGTTATGCTGCAGTCTTTGTTTCTGGAATTTGCGCTGGAATTTGTCCTGGAAGAAAGCTCTTGCCAAATGTGTTAATAACAGTCGCTAACAGTGAATGAGCATGCTTTTATTGGCCAGGATACATTGGTACAACCATTTTGGAAAACTCACTGCTGTAATATAATGACAGTGACTAAGGCATTCCTTAAAATCCTTGGATGGTAATGCTAGTGAAAGGCAGCCTTACTAATAACCTATCTAATAGAGGAAAATAAACTATCAAACAGAAAGAAAAATAAACTCACAGCACATAATTGCCCCTCTGAAGAAAAAACTGGCAGCACAACTGCCCTTTGTTTTGTTTGATTAAACACCTGGGACTTAACTCAGTATCTCTTAGAGTTCATTTTTTTCACAGCCTTGAAGAGCCCTAAGTGGACAGCAGGGGTGTGAACTCCCTCCCAGCTCTCACCAGAACCAGATTCCAAGGACTCTGATAAAGCCAGCCTCACAGAAAAAAAGAAAAAGAAAAAAAAAAAAAAACAGAAAAAACAAACAAAGCTGCTCTGCAGCCACTCCTGTTATCAGTCTGCAACAAAGGAAAAAAAACCATTTTTACCCTTTAAAAGCACTGAGCAGCTTTTCCTCAGCTGCCTGGCGCTTCCATTTCTTCCTTCTCGCGCTGTGGCCTCCCCTCCTTCTCTCCTTCTCTCTGTCTCTCTTTCTTTCTCTTTCCCTTCTCTTTTTTCTTTCTCTCTCTCTCTTTCTAAGAAAGCAAAATAAACTTTTTACATCTTTATATCCTAATCTTTGTGTGAGAAATCTCTCCCAGCCGGCGTATGAATTCACACCCTTGCAGCTAGCAATATCCTTAGGGGCAAGAAAAACAAAACCATATCAAGAATATGTGGTATGTCCTTTTGAAGACCTTGGAGCTCAGAACATTGTTTCTGTTCAAAGCACTAATTTTGTAGCCTAAAAAAGTGTGACCATGGGCTCTTTACCATAAAATTCAGTAATCTTAATTAAATCCAGAAGCAGCTAATGTAAGAAATTGGTAGAATGGCCAATGGAATATTGTTATGATGCTAGTTGGGAGGCAATACTGTGTACAAAAATGATAAGACTATATCCAACAGGATGCACTACATGCATTGACTCAGTAGCCAGTTTTCACCGCCAGAATACAGGGGTTTGGGAATTAGGAGTTCATCATCGGAATGGCTTTTCTATTATAGCCTAATGACGCAGTCTCTGAATTTTTACTTCCTGTCTCTGCAACTTTGACACTGATTGGTTTAGAAGTCTTAGTATTCAATGGAGGATTGTTTCCACCTAGGAATAGAAGTTGGGACTGACACATGGTCATTTAGGGCTCTTCATATTATTGGAAACTCTATTAACGTGGATGATTGATTCCCCTTATGAAATGTAAGTTGGGTTTCTACCACACATTGGGGGCAGAGAGGACTGTGTCTGGAACCCAAAGTGTTTCCTGTGACTCTTCTTGTTAATTCAGTGAATCCCATCACAACTCTGTTTTGTGTTATTTTATACTGTCAGTCCCATAAGCCAAATGAGAGAGAAATATGGCAAGCCTAATCCATTTCTCTTGATTTCAAAAGAGACTCAATGGTATCTTTGGACTATAAGCAAAGACGCATAGATAGGCACAATTGGGTAAGAAAGAAACAAGAGCCACTGGAAACCTAATGGCAGGAAATGGGAGTTCTCTGAGCCTTTTAAGGAATTTCTAAGAACATAATAACCGCTACACATCCCAAGCTCAAAATCTGGCTGGAGGCAGCTCATTCTTTTATTTTCCACAAATGTCATTAATGAGACACCAATGCCCAAATCCCAGATTGACTGCGCTTTTCAGTAGTCAATCTACGTGGTCGTCACATGTATGTCTATTGACCATGTTCAAATTCAAGTCTTCACACCTGAGCACACTACCAGACATCTGCCCAAGCATTTGTCACAAATATCTTGAACTCAGCTTGTCCAAAACCAAACTCTTCTCCTTTTTCCACTGTCCCTTCCATTCCCCATAAGAATATAAAACCTCCCTTTTCTACTCCTCCTCTTTGGTAAATGATGTGGCTTTTTTTGTGTGTGTGTTTCTCCTTCTTTCTTGCTTGCTCCCTAAATCCAACAGGACAATAAAGCTTGTGTCTATTTACTTTTTCTCTACTCTCATTATTCCACTCTTCTCTCCATCTCTAAGGCCAATGTTTAATTCATATTTTGAGCTTTCCTTTCTGGGAATATTCCCAGATTCTTCTACATGCTCCAATGCCTAAAGCAGAACAGAGAAGATCCTTTAGTAATGAAATGCTGATTGAATCATTCTGTTTCTATTCTGAGCCTATTTTCCCCCATTGAATCTATCCTTTAATATTCCTGTTGACAAAACACAAAGTATTTTGCCAGGAAAAAGATGAATTCCAACAACCTTAAGTTTTATGGTTTGGAAGAACATAAAACACATTTGGGAGAAAACAAGAGGTATGTGATTACTCCTGACATTTGAGATTCAACCATGTGTGTAGGCCCATATATTAGTGCTCACAGGTCCACATTCACTGCCATGCTACCCCTGGTCTACAACACCTAACACTAGCAGGGGTGGTGGCAGGTTTCCTTTACTCTGTATGTACCCCCCTATTGGCATACATGGTGGTCACTCCACCTCCTCTGACGCCTCTGGGCCACATAGCAGACTGTGTTTCAAGCATGTGAAAGTCCTGCAAGACCTGTGATAACTTTTGAGACTGTTGCTCTGGAATGCCAATGGGACTTTCCAATCCATGTCCTCTCTTGTATCCAGTTGATAGAGTGATACCGTGTTCTCCTGGGTTGCTCTTTAGCTGTGCCAGATAAGGAATTTATTCTTTGTACAAATGGAATATACTTTTTGCCCTTACTACGGATCTCTCACCAGTCTCCTGACTGGTGCTGATATGTGGATGGTAAATATGCCATCAACATTGAAAGAAATTACATTTTAGGAGTCCAGTAATTATAGCCTAAAGAGTTCAAAAAAAGGCATGGTTAGATGTGTTATTCTATATTTGTGCTATCAATTCCAAACAGCAAATTTAACTTGATCAAAAAATTTAACCTGTACACATTTCCCTGAATACTCTGGATATGACTTACATTCATCGTCATCATTAGCACAGTCACAGTAACAACCTTTGAAAGAGAAATTGGAAGCCAGCATTTACAGGTGGCAAGATAGCTGATGCAACTTCCTGAGTAAGGATGCAGACAGTGCTAAATAAATGGCATTAAGGAACTGTAGAGGCAGGAAGATCCATATGGTTTCAATAAAAACAGTTTCCAAAGGGCCATGACATTGTAAGTAATAACAGTGTTGCCACCTTTTACTCATGGTGAGAGATACAGAATTAGCCAGAAACAGTGTATTTGACAAAAAAATAGCATAAACAGATGGTTTCTGGACTGAAAAGGATGAGATGGTGCCTAAACACTATGAAAAATCTTCTTGGGTACTGATTAGGCAATAAACAAATATGTATGTAAGTACCTATTGTTCTAAATCTTTATCAATAAACCACAAGATCCTCACAGGATCACATAAATTTTGTAAAACATTTTTAAATCAAATTGTTTACACGAACAGGGGTCCCACAAAAAAAAAATGCATTTGCCTGGGTTACTGAACATCCTTTAGGTAGCCCTGCCTGGGACCTCAGGGTTTCTTTTTCTCAGCTCTCTCCAAACCACACTTCAATGAACACCAAATCAGCTGTCCTCCTTCAATGTTTAAAAATTTGTTTACACACTCATTTCCTGCTTAGATGAAAAGTAAATACATGACTCAATGGACTGCATGTAATATTGCCCCATTTTTATCCTGTGAGTCTTGGCACCATCCAAGGGGCTGTCTTCATAGAAGAAGGAAGATAGGGAATCATAATAGAAATGCTCCAACAATGCCTTTAGGGGTGAAATCCCACATCTGTATTCAGCTTGGCAGCTCCCCTCTTTTGAAATCTGAGAATTTCTTCTTCACCAGTATGACAAATGCCAATCTGGAGACCTGGATATCCACTGTCTTCTAATCTTGACATCTTATGTGATCATAGTATGATTATCAAAACCAGAAAAGTACCAATAAATATATGAGAAGGCAGAGAAGCAGAGTATTTTCTCATTGATTTTTCTACTATTCTCCTCCCTTCACCTCAATCCTCACACTGACTGCCATCAAAAGTTTGGTCTAACAATGCAAACAATAGCAGTAGATACCAACCCTTTGTAGGTGACTAGGTGGATGGACATTGGATAATAGAACAATGGCTTTCAATGAACTAGAGTACCTCCCAAAATGGTAAGTGAGAAAAATGAAACAAATCTGCTTTGAATGAATTAGCTAGCCTACATACACTAAAATATTTCATATTATCCAATTTTCTGTATTTCCTTACTCAATCCAGCTTTTCTTCTTTTAAAAAATATAAATGAAATCTTTTTTGCAAACATCAGTTATCATCAAACAGAGGACAACCTATAGAGAAGAAGAAAAATATTTTTGTGTAAAAATGGATATTATCCATTATCAAGAAAAAGCTATTTCACAAGTGGCCTGGAACCTTTACAGTCTAAAAAAAGAGCAGTCGCTTGCTCTGCCTTTTCCCCCTCTTCTTCAATATGATCACTGTGCTTTTTATTACCCAGGTACTCCTCAATATTTCTGGTCCATTGGTTGACATTTCTAAAGGTTTTCAAAGCTATTATGGCTTCAAAGATATCAATAGCAATATAAATCTTTTCTGCTGAATTAGCAGAAAGCAATTAGGTGAAAGCAATTTCTGTCTGACAATTTACTCTTTCCTTTTCACCTGGCAGCCTCTCTTTACTTTCTAGCCCAAGAAGGCAATTCATTTTTTTTAACCCAGTGGCTGCATTCTTAGTCTTGTTTCAAATGTCTTCAGCTGGTTAATTCACAAGCAAGAAGTATAAAAGAAAAATGTTGCAAAACTTCTGCTAACTTCTAATATGAGTTGGGAAGTTTGTATCTTTGTCTCTGCTTTTTAAGAGTTTTAATAAGATAAGTTCAACCTGAGACACATCCATATTACAAATCCTGAGAATGATTGAGGACAAGGTACTACCTTTTCCTTACCAACTTTGTGTCAAATATTCAGCAAACATCATTTGGCTTTGAACTAGATGATGAGATTTCAAAGCTCCTAATGGACATCTAGAATTACAGACTGAAGGATTGGATGAGAATTGAGAACTGCTCAACATTGAGAAATCATGCAGGACCACCTCTCCCTATGAGTAATACTGACATTTTCAAAGAGAAAATGAATCCAAAATCACTCTTTTTCAAGCTGCTTTTTGACTTCAGGATTCTTATCTCTAAAGAAAAGATCTGGGGCTCTAGAAGAAATCTGCCTGGCTTTGAAACTTGCCCTGCTACATGTTGGCTATGAGCTATGTGGCCAATTACTTCACTCCTTAAGGGATTGGTATGTTACAAGGGTGTACTTATTTAATATAACTCATTGTTATCACTATTATCCACTTGTTATCTCCAGCTACATTAAACATTCAGTGTCATATTGGCCACAGTCAGAACTTGACCTTGGGTTCTTTGAGCAGGATTCCAACTTGCTTTTGGGAAACCCACTTAATTTCAATGCCTTCAAAACTCAAACTTTTTTACACCTGGTAGTAAATATGCCTCATCTATCACTCACCTAGAAAAGACATTATGATTCAATTTAAGAGCATTCAAACTGGATTTGGGAAAAGTTTGAAATCAGTAAGTTAAAGTGCATAAAACAACAACAAAGTAGAAATACCCACCCCCAATTTCTCTAGTTTGGGGAAGAAAACAATATACATTCTCTATAATGAAGAATACAAGACTTTCAGGTAATGTCAATTAAAGGAAAGATCATCATGAGCCAAATTTTTGTTTTATTTGCTCAGCTTTTCTTCTACCATACTCTAGAGCCTGAGAAGCAGATGGTCAATGCTTGGTGTGTGCTGGGGAAGGAGCTGCTTCCAGGACTTCCTGTCCATTCAAATAGCAGAGTCATGGCATAAAGAGAGAGAGAGAAAGAGAGAGAGAGAGAGAGATTGATTGATTGATTGAGCTCTCCACACTTGCCCTATTTCAAGAATTTTGTGGTTTCTTAAGTCTTCTAGCCCACCAATCTTTTAGGCAACATTGACAATCACACAAAATGGCCCAGGATTTTTCTGTGAATGAACTCACAATGAACTTATGGGGTCCAACTCTAGCCAAAATACATGAGGTTTTAGATCTTTAATCCAAGTGTCATATTGACCTGTTTTGGCCACTGGGCTCTCAATTTAAGCTTAAGTTTGGAAGTCCCTAAGTTCCATGACAGACACCACAACCATTCTTTCCACCTTCAGAGAAAAGGTTAGGGGTACTCTAACCTTGGCTACCTCTTCACCCACACCTAGTAATTCAGTTAATCCTTTGGTCTAGCATGAAATTGTTAAAACTTCTAATATATCAATAAATGAAGATAGACAAACTGAGCACATTGGAAGGCATGCATATAGTTAAATTATTGTTTTTGTCAAAGTAACCACTGGCTTTGGTGGCTTCAAAGAAAATAGCAGGAAAGCCCTTCCCCAACCCCACTGTAGCTGTGGTGGGATCCACAGCTACATTGAGAAGTGGGATCTGCTGGCAGTTTTGAGCTTGGGTACCTAAGTTTTGGCTGGGAGTGACTATCAGCACACTGGGCTTGTAAGGCAAAGGAAAGCATGAAAAATACAGGTTAGGCAGTAACCAAATATTTTTTAATTGATGAGATTTTGAAGATCAAAATGTCTTTATTCCTGAATAGTTTGTTAGAAAATTAAACTTTCAATATGATGGTCCAGTGTTCAAGTCCCATTTCAGACCCTGTTGGTGTGGTTTTTTTGTTGTTGCTGCTGTTTTTTTTTTGTTTTGTTTTGTTTTGTTTTTGTTTCATTCACTTAGTTTTGACAGAAGCCTGGTAAAACCCAGATTTCTTCTGGAGAAGTTTGATTGTGCTTTCATAACCTCTTCACATGTGCTTTTTGGCTCAACAGGAGTAAGAAGAGCTGGAAACCAGTGTAACATCTCTACTGTAGGGGGATTTGTTTGCAGCTTTTTTGTGTGTCTAAAATGCAGTTATAAGATCAAAACATTGTGTAAAACATTTATAGTGCAACTAAAACATTTAGTTCTTTTTAAATTCATTGTTGTATTATTCATTTAAAATAATTTTATTTTTTATATTTGTATTCAAGTTTAAAATACTTCTCTATCCTTATTAATTTTGCTTTTAAATTTGACTATATAAAGCATTAACATGATTCCAAGGGACAAAACTATGTAGAGAAGTGTCCCTCAAGAGAAATTTTCAAGTTGCTAGAGATTGCTCTATCTTGGGATGCTCTCAGATGGAGGAATGGACATGTCCTTCAAGCATCTTCTCAGGAGCCGACTTTGGGGTGGACTGACAAGAGTGGATAGATCCTAGGAATGGCGACTTTGTCTAGCATTAAGCTACCCTTCTCTTGATATAGCTTTGAGATAGAATGCGATCCAGAGGTTTTAGAAATAGAGTTGCATACAGAGGATCTTTGTACTAAATTACAGATTCTGAAAATGCACAGGCAGATTAAAAAAAAAGGTACCATTAAAATACCCACAAAGTAGCTTAAGAACGTTGGGGGTGTAGCTCAGTGGTAGAGCACATGCTTAGCATGCATGAGGCCCCAGGTTCAATCCCTGGTACCTCCAGTGGGCATGTCCCCTCAGAAAGAGGGATTTTGGCATTTTTTAAATGAAAATTCCCAATTTTTCTGTCCATGATTCTCAGTTTCCCTACACATTTGTGATAACTTTCTTAATTACTTTGGCACACAAGGAGATAATTCATGCTTGCTTATTCAAAGTTTTTTTATGTGCTGTAACATTTTATTTTTTAAACATTGTATTTAAATTGACAACATTGTATATATTTATCATGTATAACATGATGCTTTGAAATATATATACATTGTGGAATGGCTAAATCGAGCTAATTAACATATGCATTAATTTGCATAGTTATTTTTGTGATGACAACACTTAAAATCTTAGCATTTTTAATAAGACATATTATTATAGATCTCTTGAACTTATTCCTTCTACTAACTGAAATTTTGTATCCTTTGACCAACATCTTCCCAATGCCCCTCCCATCAAAGTTACTTGTGAACATTTTTGTTATTCACCCACTCTCTCCAGCCACTCTGAACATTCACTGCTGTGTTGCCTAAACTCTTGTATTCCACAAAAATGCAGTGGGAAAAATGAGAGTTCTGAGAGCAGGAAAATCACCTTGACTTGACAGGCATCTCTTTAGACACTTAACCATACCTCCACCTCATCTTTCACACACCTCAAGTTAGCATCAGGAATCAGCTCAAGAGGGTTTGTTCCTACATTTGCGGAAACATTTAAAATTAGGAGGCTGGAGCATTTGAAAAAGCTAACTTTCTCTGGTGCTTTGGGAAAAGCAGTGTTGCTCCTTTGGGATGAAGAACTCAGGATTCTGCAGTAATGAAAGGCAGGACTGGCTACATGTGGGGCCCAAAGCCCTGTGAACTGCACTGGCCATAAACGATGAAGCTGGCCCTGATGACAGGTGTAGGAGAGATCACCCTCACCAAAGAAGCAAGCCACTTTCTTGATTCTTTACCTTCTCCTAAAGGATAGAAAAGTAGATGGTCAACAATGCCAGTTGTGAGCTGAGGAGGCAGGAGATGCTTATTTACCACAAAGACTTGCTGCCTTCTTCTGCCCTGTTCGGATTCTGAAATGAAAGAAGCAATAAGAGTGCTGAAAAACTTCGTCCTCCTTCTAGCTGTCCTGAACTTACTCTGGGTATGGTTGGGAGGGCACCACCATTTGAAAAGGCTACAAAAAATAGAAATGGAGCAGGGGCCTAAGCATTTATGGAAGCACCAAAGGAGGGCACAGACACACCATCACACATCAACGGAGGACACAGACACGCCATCTACACTGAGTTAGGACAATCACTTTATACTTGTGGGATGATTCTACCTTTCCCTACTAGTAGTCTCAATTTGTGGTCCTAATAATAATAATGAGTTTGATGAATCAATATAAGTTTGATCATACAATCTAGTTTATGAAGGAAAATAATTTTTGTGTTTCACCTAAACCAGGAAAAAATATTGTAGAGGGAGACCTGAGTGCAAAGCAAGAGGTTTGAGGGAAAGAAAAAAGCTATTCTGCATGTTAAATAAAATTTATAAGAGGTCATTGATCTGGACTAGGCTCCTGCACTAAGCCTAACAGAACAAACCAGTATGCAGTTTAACTACAGTAGCTGAGCTTTACTTAATTGCAGGAGGCTCTGTAACCAATTAACCAGTAACCAATTAAGTTGTCTCTACACTTCCATTTTCTGTAAATGCTGTCAGATTGTGTTACTGGCTGGCATTCTCTGAACTTGCCGTAGTTTGGAGGGTTGTGAGATTCTTGAATTTTTTTGTTTTACTTTGCTCTGCTTTGTTTTGTTTTTCTTTGTTCAAATAAACTCAGTTACAATTTAAACTTGTATAAGGTTACTTCTGGTTAACATGGGAAAAGGTGATTGGTCACAGAAAAGATGATTGGTTTGGTTTCTGTTAATTTAGTGTTTGTTGCAAATAGTTTGCCACTTTCAAGAAACCAAGTTGTCACATAAAGTGAGAGGGCAGTTTAAATGTTTCCCTTCAGGAATTTAGGAACATTGCATCTCTCCTACCTCATAAATTTGGGCAACTTGAGTGACGTAAAAATCACTAATTATTCTGTGAATCAACTTACACAAGCTCTAGGGGACATGCTCCACTCAAAGTAAATGAGAGCTGTCTCTTCCATGCAAAAAGTGCCATACCATGCCATTCCATGCCATCCTATTTTATGTAGCATCAAAGTTACATTCTCATGAAAAACACTTTCTCCACCCTCCAGAGAGACTTGAAACCCACTATGCCTACCCACCTCTAATATCTGGTGATTTCACCAAACACATCTTCTAGAATCATGCTCTAGAAATCTACAGCATAAATGAATTGTATTAATGTCTTTTTTTCTTCCTCCTAGTAGAGAGGTCAGTTGCAATTTACAGGTCCTCTCTGGAGTGAGTGTTGTCGTCATTCTTCTGAATATACCAACCTCTGGCGCTCTCTCTTCCTCTGTTCCTGTCATCTCCCATTGTCATTTCCTCCTCCTTCACTGCATATTCTTCCTTCACTGCATATTTAGTCTCTGCAGCTTCTCCACCCCAAATGCTGTCATTATCATCAGTGACTTAAGCAGGGTTTTTTTGTTGTTGTGTTTTGAATATATATACACATATGTGCATACACGTATTATTATATACATTATTATTTATATACATATGTATGTTTTATATATGTTAATGTAATCCTGGGAGTGCCATCCCTTTACCTTTGCCATATTCCATTGGTTAGAAGCAAGCCACAAGTCCTACCCACTCTCAAAGGGAGAGTATATTACACAAGGGCATGAACACCAGGAGATGAGAATTACTAGGGATCACCCTAGGGACTGTCTGCCATAGTAAGCTTGTGCAAAATTAACTAGTGCTTTTTGAATTTTTTAATATTTTCCTGTTATGATCTGAATGTTTGTGTCCTGCCAAAATTCATATGTTGCTAATTACCACTGTGATTAGGTTAGGAATTAGGGCCTTTGGAAGGTGATTACATCATGAGGGTGGAGCCCTCATGAATGGGATTAGTGCCCTTATCAAAGAGGCCTGAGAGAGGGACCATTTGCCCCTTCTACCACATTAGGACACAGCAAGAAGGCACTGTCTATGAACTAGAAAAGGGGACCTTCACCAGACACGAAATCTGCTGGCACCTTGATGCTAGACTTTCCAGTCACCAGAATCGTGAGAAATAAATTTGTTGTTTATGAGCCACCCAGTCTACGGTATTGTGTTGTAGCAGCCCAGAATGGACTAAGACAATCCTCCTTTCTTATAAAGAGTTGCATATCAAAACTTTGGAATTTAAATGAAACTATTACACATTCATTAACCATACTATGTTAAGCGACCTTTTCTGGTTGTGATTTAGTTTGAAGATTTAAAAATAAAAATCTAAAGTTCATTTAGAAATCTGGGAAAGTTGGAGGGTGAGAAATGTCAGTATGCTACTCAGCAGCACACTTTCTACTTCATTTCTACTTTGAAGTTTTATATGTATGTGTGCATGGGGAGGATTGGAAAACTGAAAACAGATAAAAAATAGTCATAAAGATTCAGGTATGAAAGCCCAGTTTCTCCTCTGACGTTAACAACTTCTTCCTTTTTTTTTTTTTTTGTTCAGTCAGAGTCTCACTCTGTCGCCCTGGGTAGAGTGGTAGAGTGCAGTGGTGTCATCATAGCTCACAGCCACCTCCAACTCCTGGGCTCAAGTGATCCTCCTGCCTCAGACTCCCAAGTAGCTGGGACTACAGGCATGTGCCACAATGCCTGGCTAATTTTTCTATTTTTAGTAGAGACGGGGGTCTCACTCTTGCTCAGGCTGGTCTTGAACTCATGAGCTCATGAGCTCCCACCTCAGCCTCCCACAGTGCTAGGTGTGAGCACTGCACCCAGCCTTTTGATGTTCTTTGATGTGGATGCTAAATCACTTTATTAATTTTGCCACATATTCACCAAACATATCCAAGTTGACATCTTTGATACAAGCTTTAACTAATGTCTTAACAATCACATTGTTTTATGAAGTGCTGTCTTATTAAAAATTCTGTGGATCACTAAAGTTATTATGTAAAATATTGAAAACATGCTTTTACTGGCCTTTTAATTTAATCATTTTTCCTTCAAAGAATTATTTTTGTTTTGAATTCATTTATTTATATTTTGATGTTAATGTGCCCTACGTTTTATTGGCTTTAGATTACTTGATTAGTCCACACATTTCTGTAAATAACCCACTATGCTTTAGCACCTAATCATTAATGAAAGTTGCAAAACCAAACTTAATTCATGGATACTTTTGCTTAAAACTAGTAAGACCATGTCTTGGTCATTTTGTGCTGCTATCTCAAAATACCACAGACTGGGTAGTTTATAAAGAAAAGAAATTTATTTGGCTCATTGTTCTGAGTGCTGGTAAGTTCGAGAGCACAGCACTGGCATCTGGGGATGGTCTTCATGCTGTGTCATCCCATGGTGGTGGAAGACAGAAGGGCAAGCAAGGTTGTGAGACAGAGAGAAGGGGGGCCAAATTTATCTTTTTTATTAGGAACTCACTCCTGAAAAAACTAACCCACTCCCACAATAACAGCATTATTCCATTTATGGGGACAAAGCCTTCATGACCTAATCACCTCTTAAGAGTCCTACGTTTCAACACTGTTGCATTAGGGATTAAGTTTCCAACACATGAACTTTGGGGGGCATATTCAAATTATACCTACCACTTTTGGTCTTCATCTTTCAGAACCACTTCCATGCTCATCATTTTGAGATACTGCCACTTTTCTTAACAAAAAAGTAAATGAATCTGGTTTAGCCCTCAGTAATGAAGGTTAAAAATAAATAATGCAATTTTTAAAATTCTAATTTAGCTAGTAATATTAAACTGTAAATTTTTAAAAATAGATTTAATTAAAAGAATTGAAAAATAACAAATTACAAAAGTAAAGACACATTTATAATTTCTCAGATTTTCATATACTTTTGGGTTACAGTTGACAAATTAACCTTAAAATATCACATGCTAAAATATGGTCCCACTGTATGTGATTAGTATGCTGCTCTCTTCACATTCTATTCACCAAGTGAGTTTAAAAGCGCCCAATTGATCTACATGCTGTTAAAATGAGTCAAGTCTTCTGAGTATGCACTTGGCGGTCACAGCTATCAGAAGATGCCATAAAATTTCTAAATCCTTACTTTCCATTTCTAGAGTTATTTCATGAAGAATCAGTAGCAAATAATGGAAGTCAGCAGTGACAGATATTTTTCTGAATTTCTTGCATTACTGAGAGAGTGTAGCTCAGTGGTAGAGCGCACAAATGAAGTTCTGGATTCAATTTCTATCATCTTTATTCTCACCCTTCTCCTTTACTCTTGTAAACCAGGCTTGGACAAGTTTTTCTCACTTTCCTCTCTTTAAAATCCTTTCCTCACTTTTCTCTGCTCGTATCAAAGGTAAATTCATCCCCAAATGGGTTGCCTTTGGTCCTGACCCATTTCAGCTCTGTGGGCCTCATCACCATCCATTGTGTCTAAGTGTATCCAAGGAACGTTTGATTGAAGGAGACAAAAAAGAAAGGTCTGGCTCATACATGATCTCCTGAACATGAGTCAACAAACATGGCAGATTCACATCATCAAGCTCCAGGACTTGATTCCATCAGCCGCATCATTGAGGAGCATGAAAGAAAAAGAACAGAAAGCGGAAGAAAAGGTAAGAGATTTTCAGTCCAATTGTCTTTTAGAAGGCATTATTTTTTGAACTGTGCCTGGGTCAGTGAAATAAATGCAGTCCCAGGAGAAGGAAACTCACCCACTGAGTAGCCCTTTCTCATTCTTCTCTACTCTTCTACCCACGACCAGAAATTATCCTTTTCAGTGATAGGCAACAGATCACAACTCTTCCTGAGCAAGTAAACAAGTGTACTCTACAGAAGGGACTCACTCTTTTAAGCAGCTTAGTGCCTCCAAAATTGAAAAAAGTGGGGAGGGGGCCAGGGTTAGTGAATCCAGAAGTGTTCTGACATAACCAAAATAGAGGTCTCCCATCCTTACTCAGATATGAAAGGTGGGCAGTTGTCACAAGGAATTCTCTTCCCTCGGCTTATTTACACAAATTAGCTGACCTCAAATATCCTCCTCACCCAGTTTCTGAAGTGAACTTTTCAGAGCACTGTTGTAGGAAATTAGGGATTTTATACTCCCAAGTTCTCTTTGGCTTCCCCCACTAAATCCTTTCTTTCACTGTTTTCTAACTTCCTAAATGAAATCATGTCTATTATACGTAAGTTACAGTCATATAGAGAGCACCAGGAGAAACAGCTGAAAGTATAGGGATTGAAATGAAAGTTATCAGTGGCATGGACAGGAAGCAAAAATGTTGCTGTGGTCATTAGGCATAACAGAGAAAGGACGTACTCCAAGATTCTCTCTGATTCCTGCATCCATGAATCCTGATGAAGGAGATTGAGTGCCATATTTTGGTCTCTGATTCAGAGCATTTACCACATCCTGGATGTCATTACCCTAGCTCGCCAAAAGTGTTGTCTCTCAGATCACATGATAACTAAATATTCAGAAGGCCATTCCACTATTCTATTATGTCAATTGTTTCACAGTGATGGGGAACCAGCAAATTCCAGGAACATTAGCTCATTGCCACACATCATTTGCTATATAATAGGTTATAGTTTCAGAAACAATGCTGTGGAATGCTGTTGAATAAGACATCCAGTCAGTCTATAGATGGTGGTTTTGGTAGAAGCATTGTGAGAGGTGAAGACAAGTCTAAATCCAGAATAAGTATCTATTCCAGTGAAAACACATACTGACTCTCTAACACAGAAATGGTCAAATGTAGTGAACCAAACATCAGGTGGGTGGCTGGTTCCCCCGTGGAATGATGGCATGTGAAGACTCAAGGTGTGTCTGTGATGTAGGAAGTTAGCAGTGGCTTGAAACAGATCTGTTTTTGTGTATAACAGGCACCGAACCCATATGTGACATCCGTCTCTGTCACCATGCTACTTTGTTCATAAGCCCATTGGACAAGGACAGTGTGGTAGCTAAGAAAATGCTTACAGACATTAACAGAGTGGGTTATCTCGTCCACTTGAGTACTAAAATCCCCCTCTGAGGAGGATGGTCTTTGGAGAGCATTTACATGTGAAATAAACATCCTTAGACTCTGTACATTTAAAGAGATCTATCCATTTGCCTCTTTCCCAGGCCTCTTTGTGACCAGTTTTTCAATAATTTTCCTTCAAAGTCCCTGATCATCTGGCCAAATTGTTAGCCTCTTCTCATGAATCAGTGTATATTCCTACCCTACATCTGTCCTTCCAACCTAAATGAACAATCGAGTGCCCTTCTTGACATTGTGCCCACTGAGAGGATTTACCTTTACCACTGGCCTTCAGGTACCACTGAAGCTGCTCACTTTTGTGTGATGCCAGCATATGGTGCAGAACCACCTATAAACCAGACATGATTTTTTTTTCCTCTTCAGTTAACTGGTTTTCGGGAACTCCCTATGAGGCTATAGATCTGGGTTTAAAGAATGGAGGAAATGTACCAAGTATAGGAGCCATGGGAACATAAGCCACTTTCTCATGCAAATTACTCATGTATGTAGGCCCTAATCACATATATTATTTCTACTGGATGGTGAAATGATGCTGCATATGCCCCGCTTTAAGGCTTGATGAATTAGAGAATATCCAGGTCAAGAATGGAAGCTCAGGTCTCATTGTAACTTAGCAACTCATTCTCAAGCATTTAATCTCTTCCAGGACCCAGTAGCAACCCACAAGCTATTTATTTAAAGGAGGGTAATTATTTGCAGAGGATGCCATAGTTTTGCTCCCAAATCCCAAAGGTTTGCTCTGTGATTCACATATAGAAGAATGCTAAAAGCTCCAAATGCTATCTTTGTCTTCCACAGACACTTTGAATACTCTGGGGGGTCATATAGGTGAAGTGGCAGTGCAGCTCACATAGCAGCCTGGACCTGTTGCAGAACTTTCTCTTGCTCTGCACTTTACACAAAACTGGTAGCTTTCCAGGCTACTTGGTAAATAAGCCGGGGTATTAGATCCAAATGAGGTCTATATTGCCTCCAAAATTTAAAGAAGTCAACTGGACATTCTGTTAGGTATGTGGTCTTTACCCCAAGGGAAGGTTTGCAAAACCAAAAAAGGGGACGTGAGGGAGGAGGGGAGATAAAAGGCAGCTGAGCAGGCAAAACGGGGAAGGTTTGCAAGCCTAAAAGGGGGATGTGACTGAAAACAAAGACATCTCAAGGACTAGCCCTCTGCTACAGCACAACTTCTTCCCAAACGTCAAGGACTTGCTGTGTACTGAGATTATTGTTTAATTTCCCCCCAACTCCACTCCCTCCTCCCAGCCCTCTATAAAAAACTCACTGGACCCCATTTTGGGGTAGACACCTTTCTCGGCTTCTACCCATCTACACCCGGATGCTTAAATAAACAATTCTTTATATCTCTGGGCTTCGAGTGTTTTCCTCTCAGCTGGCCTAACGTATTCTACTTCTTTCCTGGTGGTAGGACGAGTCAGATGCAGCAACTTGTCCTTCATCTTGAAGGGCTATTTTGATGTACACCATAGAACTTTTACCAAGGTGACAAGCTCCCAAACTTTTGTGAGGTTTATTTCTCCATCTATGGCCTGCATGTATCTAATCAAAAAGTCTAAACCAGCTGCTGCTTTCTACTTCCCAGGTCCAGTAAGCATGATGTTGTCAATATAATGAACCATGTGATATTCCTGCAGAATGGAGAAGTGATCAATGTCCCTGTGGACTAGATTATTACAGAAGGCTGGACAATTTATATGATCTTGAGGTAAGATAGCAGAGGTATCTTGCTGGCCCTACCAGCCAAAAGCAACTATGTTTGGTGTTTATAACAGTTTGCTAGGGCTGCCACAACAAAATACCACAAACTGGATGGCTTAAACAACATAAATTTATTTTCTCATGGTTCTGGAGGCTAGAAGTCCAAGATCAAGGTATTGGCAGGTTTGGTTTCTTCTGAGGCCTCTCTCCTTAGCAGAGAGCCAACTTCTTGCTCTGTTCTCATATGGTCTTTCCTCAGCCTGTGTCTTGTCTACATCCTAATCTCTTCTTATAAGGACAACAGTCATATTGGATTAAGGCCTACACCTATAGCCTCATTTTACCTTAATTACATCTTTAAAGGCCCTGTCTCCAAATACAGTCACACTTTGAGTTACTGGGAATTAAGACTTCAATTTGGAGGGGACATAATTCAGCCTATAACAATGTTCAGTTTTTATAGGCATAGAGAATGAGATATTTTCCACATCAATAGCTGTACATTAGGTACTAGTAGCTATGATGATTTACTCCAGTAAAGAAATCATACCTGAAAAAGCAAGTATAACCGGAGTCCCACTTGATTAAATTCACAAAAATATGCTGCCATTTTTCATAATTCTGTCTTCTTTAAGCCAAAAAGACATGTTGAATGGAGATGTGGTTGGAATCACCATTTCCCACATCTTTCAAATCCTTCCTGTTGGGTCTAGTCTTTAAAATTCCCCTAGGAATACAGTGTTCTTTGTACTAGTTTGACAGGTACAGAGAATTCTGGGGGCTCCCAACTGGCATTTCCCACCTTAATATCTCACATACCAGGAATCCAATCCAAATCTCCTTGAGTGAAGGAGACTGGGTCCACTTGAGAAAGGAACTTGATATACTACTGAAAATATATATGGTAAGTATTTTTTTTCTAGCCTTCCTCAAAGGAAGGCCACTTACCAAGGTGATTGTGTGTTGGAGAAAAGGACATAACCAAAATATTTGGAGATTACTGAACATGACTCTGCACTGACACCAAATATTGGATATTGGAACACAAAATGCCACTGTGGTCCATCAGCCAAAGTAGCAGCTTATAGAGGTCATGTGATCAGTGGAATCAAGTCTGTCTGGAATGCAGGCCCTTTGGATCCTTGAACCCACTCCATGGTTATTTGCCAAGATATAGCACTGGATACCTAGCTGGAATAGAAGTACGTACACAGCCACTTCAGCATCCCATCATCACAACTGAATTCAGAGAATCATTTTAATTGTTGCATCTACCATTGTTGTTCCTGGCCTGCAGAGAATAGCCACTATAGAGGCTTTTTAAAAAGGAAGCAAAGTTGTTCTCCTCACCAAAATATTTCTTGAAGACTTGGTGAAGAGAGTCCTCTAAATTAGGAGTTAGCAACCTTTTTCTATAAATGGCCAAATAGTAAATATTTTAGGATTTGCAGGTCAAATGGCAAAATCAAGGATATTATGTAGGTACTTATATAATAAGAGAGAAAAAATGTCTACTATTATTTATTGATGTAATTCAAAATACAAAAATAATGAGTACAATTATTATTGTACTCATTGTACTTATTACCAAAAATAATAATGAGAAGAATGGAATTATTTTTGATATAACATTTTGCTTAGTTGGGGTTTAAAGTTAGTGTTCCCTATCATCAAAATCAATTCCTAATGCTCATCTGTTAATGATCTATAGTGAGATTTTAAGGATTTCATCTTCGAAAATGTCTTTTCATAAAGATAGGAACTGCCAAATGCTGAGATTAATCTACCAGTGTATGATTTGGGGCATTTGGGATCTTTCATCACATGAAAGATATCTATAGAATTCCATTAGATTCGTCTCTTGATATTTGCCTTGTAGCATGTTCTTGCATCACAGATTAATCACTTCCAAATGAAGCTTAGGTTGAAGCTCCTCAATTGCAGTTAAATGAATTTTGAAATATGAAAATTTCTTTTGCACTTGCATTAAAATTCTAAAAACACTGCAGGCAATGATGTTTGAGTTCAGTAAATATATCTCCTGAAAATTTATGTGGGAATGGAGACCTTGCTTCTTTTAACTTTTGACAGCACAGGACGTGCATAGGGCAGCTTGATAATACTATGATTCTAACAGTGTTAGTTGTCATCAAAATGACTTTACTGCAGTATAAGTTTTGTATATAAGCATTGTTTGCCTCCTAATTTTGGGTTGAATTCATTAAAAAGCACTATTCAATATGAAATAAAAGCTAACTTCCAAAGCCTTTCAGTGTTTGATGACAGTAGTGGAGAGTAGTTCTTCCCCTTCAAAAGAGGAGGGAATAATTAAATTCAGCTAAGTTCAAAACCCACAATTTATTAGTGCTAAGTCATTGAACTGCTGGGTGATCCTGCAAGCCAGGACCTTCAGCTTCTAATTTCTGAAAAAATTTGTAAAAATGATGATGGCTGGGTCCACCAGAGTAAATTAAGTTCACTGTTGGCATTACTTGTTCAATAACACGTGATACATTCAAATATTTTCCACAAAGTATCTGTTGATGAATAATACAATAAATAACCATAGGCTTGCATTTTTCACAAGTTTTTAAACTTGTTCAACTAAGTCCTTTTCTGTTATTATAATTTTACCATCACTAGTTGTTACATATCTTAGCAGATTTAACTTTAGGTTGCAACGAATTATTGCTTTTTCAACTTCTTAGAAAATACTGTATTTATGCTTCTTAGAAAAAACTTCTTCTGACCTGTAGTTGTTCCATGTAGATTATTCATGCAGGTTATTTCTTCAATCACTTTAAACTTGTATTGACTCCTTGATAAACACCTGAGTGATATTGGTAACATCTGTGGACTCACCAAGAATCAAGGAAAACCATACAAAATCATTTGCCTTCTATTTTTAATTAACTATTGATGTTGCTCCCAATTCCTCAAATCTTCAATCAACTATTCTCACCAAAAGACTTTAGTCTTAAATAAGTTTATTTTGTCTGGACACATTTCTTTGCCTACCAAAATTAAACACTATTTAATCACCTCATGGTAAATGGTTTTCTTGCATGGCTAACAAATGAGTGAATCAGAAAGGTGCTTGATTGCAGCTTCATTTTCATTTTTTAAAAATTTTTGTGAAAAAAATTCTGTTGTAATGAGAAATGCCATTTTTAATTTTATAATTTTCCTGACAGTTGCTTTCACCTACGTTGGGAACATCGTGGTGAGTGCTTCGTTAATGCTCACGTATATTGTATTCTTTTAGCAAAGTTACAGCTTCGTTGGGTTCCATTTCTCAGCATTTTAGGAAATTATGAAAGATGAAAACAAAAAGAAAAGAAAAACAAACGACCCCATTATTATTTTTGTTTGTTTGTTTTTAGTTTTAGTTTTCTTGATTTTCCGAGCTGTATCTGCCTCAACTGACAAGATTCGGAGGAGCAGAAGAGCTTTCCATTGAATCCCACCCACCACCTCTCTTCTGTCTCCCTCCTTCAGCTATTCATCCCACGCTGCCAGGAATTGGATTCAACCAGCATACGTGGAAGACCATAGATTCCAAATCTTTCTGCACGGATAAGTGCATTGGACAATTAGCAACGTTGAAGAAATCTGAAAACTTCTACGAAAACAGAAATTGAAAACAATTGAAGTATTGAAAGAGAAGCAGACGAAACCTGAGCTTTGAGATGGCTCAGTTGGGAGGGTGCTAGGTTGAAAATCTAAGGGCCGACAGTCCGATCTTGGCCTAAGGAAGAGTTGAGGTGTCCTCAGCTGAGAATGCAACACGTACTGCCACATGAAGGATGAGTCCGAAGGTGTTACGTTGCGTAATGAACTTATAACTCAATGACAGTTGAAGTCCGCTTTTATTGTTTCATAATAAAATGTCATGGTACAGAGATGCGTGACACTGAAAATGTTGTGGAAGTATCACTGAGTCACTGCGGTTTGCAGTGCGCACAGCCCAGCGCGAAGGAAAAAGAGCTCCACATACTTCTGTCCTGGTAGCCCAGAAGCAGACATAGACAATACATAAATGAATGAGGAGGCTGTGTTCAAATAAAACTTTATATATGGACATTTAAACTTTCATTTCTTATAAATTTCACGTGTCACGAAATACTATCCTTTATTTTTTCAGTCTTTGAAAATGTAAAAATCCGTGCTCGCTTCGGCAGCGTACATACGAAAACTGGAACGATACAGATATTTGCCTCTCCCCTGTGCAAGGATGATAAACAAATTCGTGAAGCATTCTATATATGTATATATATTTTTTTCAGTGTAAAAATCAAGCTTTGCTCGCAGGCAATAATTTACTAACCTAGGATAGAGAATGCCACCACAAACTCCCAGAAGAACCTTAAGAGCTGGGAAGATTCCAGTATCCACGAGTCGGGAGTTGGTGACGGGGACTTAGAACCTCACTCCTCACCTTAATAGACCGAATACTTAACCAACTGAGCTACACGAATCTACCGACTAGGCTGGGTCGCCTTTATATTCCGCTAATTCATTTAATAGTTCTTGTCCTAATCTGTAAATCAAGCATTCTCCTTGTTGCAGAGAAAATTCCATTCAAAAGGGATGATAAAAACACTAACGCTCAAAAGCACTGTTTTCCTCCGTCCTGTCTTCCTTGTCTTCCATCTCTTTATGAGTCCAGAATCAGAGCGAGTGGCTCATGTTTCAGGCACAGATCCACGATCTAAACATTAAGTCAAATGCCTTAGAAAGCCTAAAATGAGCCTGAAATGAAAATATTTGCTCATAATCCCTTCCCTTTTTATCTTGCTTGAATTTTTCCCTCGGGTTGAGTTTCCATGAGTCAGTAACGAGGCTCCAAGCCAGATACAGTCAGGTTATGAAGAGCAAGAGAAAAAAGACTGGTGAGTCAGTGCCTGGGTCAAAGCTGTTATTCACTGTCCGTGTGGCTGTGAGCTCAGTCAAAGGCCAAGAGAATGAAAGTTCAAGAAAGGAGTAACTTCTTTTTTGTAATTGAAGGGAAAATTCTGAAATATACAAGAAATACAAAAGTATTGTCCGAGAGAGGAAAAATAAAGACGGTTCAAGGGGCTCCGTGGCTTAGTTGGTTAAAGCGCCTGTCTAGTAAACAGGAGATCCTGGGTTCAAGTCCCAGCGGGGCCTTAATAGCGAGGCCCTGGGTTTGTGGTTAGTTTTGTCTCAAAACTCAATGTTTTGCCGGTTTTTTTCTACCATTGGCCCTCCTTCATCTCTGAGTTTGTACATAACAGGCAGCATTCAAAAGCTTTGGAAACAAAATGGAACTGATTTTGGTACATCCACCCAACGCAGGACTATATGAAAAAAGTAAAGATCAGAACTGTAATTATAGTATACTACCCATTTTTTTTGTTTTGTTTTTTAAATACAAACTGCATTTTCCATTGGGATTTTCCATGCAATGTTATCTCAGCTATTTCAATCCTGTTTTTATATATAGTTACAAACAACTAATTGAAGTTTGGAGAGGCAATATAGACTGTGGGCGTGGATTTTACTCTTGCAAAAATTTAACTACAGGTGTGAGGGGAGACTGGGCGGGGGTTGGATGTCTTCAGCCTCAGAAATTTGTGAAAGCATTCTATGAATGTCTATTTAATATTGATGAGGGCCGGCTACATAATGTACAGGCCCAGTGCAAAATGAAAATACGGGGTCCTTTATTCAAAACGCAGAGGAAAGGTGTCATTAAGTGTACTAAAATATATAGCTTTTTCCTCTCTTTCTCTGTCTCTCGCTCTCGGCCTGTCATGGCATTTTTTTACTTGGTATTTAATGTCATTCTAATTAAGAAAAATTAAAATTGTAAGTTATCAGCATGAATTTTACAGTTCATCTTTATTTTGCACAATGTCAAAATTCATGGGGCATCGCGATCACTTTGCATACATGTACAAACAAGGAAAGCCAGACAAGGAACAAAGTGGTTTCTTTGTTTTGTTTTCTCACGTGCCGTGCTCCGTTGTTCCATCGGACACCAATTGCTAAACATAAATTCACACACACAATTATTTTGGAATTTCAAGACGGCAGAGGTAAATCAAGACATTATTAGGGTCTTTAGCCCTGAAACGGAAGTGTGCGAAATCTGGGACTGAACCAGGGACTTTTAGATCTTCAAGTCTGATCCTCGCCCAACTGAGCTATTTCGGCTACCTAGACCTACCTTTTTCTTTCATTTTGTTTTCAATACTTCGATTATTTTCAACTTTTCGTTTTTTAGAAGGTTTCAGATTTCTTAAGTGCTGCTGTTCATTGTATTTGCCCACCCAGAAATATTTGGAATCTGTTGTCTCTTACATGTGCTGATTGAATCCAAATCCTGGCAGTATGGGATGGATAGGTGGAAGAGGGAGACAGAAGAGAGGTGATAGGGATTCAATGGAAATTCTTCTGCTCTTCCACATCCGGTTGATTGAGCCAGACCCAGTTCTGACAACTAAGAAAACTAAAGAAAAAATGTTGTATGGTCCTTTATTTTTCCCTTCTTTTGGTCTGTCATAATCTTCAAAGATGCTGAGAAATGGAACCCAAGGTTAATTTCTGTTAATGTGGGGTCAGGTTTTTGTGTCCTGGTGATGATTTTGAGGGAGCTGTTACTCCTCTTTTATCCTCTTCCATCTACTCTTCACCATAGTTTTTTCCCCTGGGTGGTGCAGAAGTTTATGGAGCACAAATGGGGCAGCACTAAAAGGAGTCCATTGGATCATGTATGCAAGCAGAAAAAATGTGAGAAAAGAATGGGTGGGCATTGGTAAATGGCTAAAGAACAGAGACGAAGTTTCCAGGAGATGAAACCAAGGCAGCACACATTTTAAGTATGCATTCTACCACTGAGCAACGCTTATGATAACCAAGCTCTCTTGGAGATAAATCTTGAAATATTACTGTCAGTATCTCTAGTTTTTGAAACATAACAGTTGGCAGGAGAAAGTCAATGGAGATAAATCTCACTATTTTCAAAATCACTGAACTGGATCCTGTTTAATTGCTGCACCAAGGGAAAGGTTACTGAATCACAGAACAAGTGACAATGCATCTGCTCCTAGGACATCCCTAGTCCAACTTGAAAAGTGTACACAATTGCTGAAACACATTTATATTAATACTGTTTTCCTTGCATATAATTAACGTAGGGTGGATAAGTTTCTCTCTTTTGCATAGATAGGGTTTTGTTTACTTTTGTTTACCATGTTGTGGGATTTGTCACAGAACATCTCACAATTGTTTTTGATCTAATCAAAGTGTGGAGCAGAAAATCACTGCTAATTATTTTCAATATTTCTCTTTTTATTAAGAGCTGAAACAAATATTTATTGTGGATCAGCAGCTGATTGGGAAACCCAAAGCTAGTTTTAATGTAAGAAACATCCTAAAATTTTCATTATTGAGAATTTAGGACCTAAATTTAGGAAAAACAATATCAAAAAGAACTATGAAAGTACAATTTAATTACATCAGGATATTAAATGTCTAAAGTAAAAAAAATCTTAGCTATAAAAATTATTAGGATTATAGTAACAGTACACTAAAATTTTAGAAGTTCGGTTCCATTTTGTCTTCAGAAAATTTTTATGTTTTCTTATTTTTATTTTTATGTACATTCTTAGTAGTCCCTAGAGTCAAATCAGTAAAGGAATTCCATTGAATAAAAAAGTCTATATAGTCTAATTTATTAATTTTTTATAGATATAAAAAAAGTTCAGGAAATGTGTCTCCTTGGAAAATACATTCATACAACTGAAGGATTTTTTTTCTAATTTTCTGGAATAAGTTAGAACACTCAGAAGGAGTTCCTCTAGATTTATCTTTCTCCCCTCCCTATAGAGACAGATATCCCCAGCATGTGCCCAAATGACAAAAGAAAGAAAGAAAGAAACCCAGACTTTTGTGGTCAATCTCTAATTTTTTTCCAAAAGAAATAGAGAAAGGGGAAGAAAAAAAGAGAATGTAAGAAGATGGCTAAAGACAAATACAGGAAAAGTTAAGCCCATTGTGAAATGTTAACCACCTTTCCTTTGCTAGGAGTAGAAAAGGGTTTTTCCCCTCAGTTTACCCCAACTTGTTGGAAACAATACAAGAGAGAAGACAGTGGAGCAACATCTTTAAAATACTAAAGAAAAAAATTCAGCCTATCTGAATCTATGCAAAGAAATGTGCATCTACACAAAGAAATCAAGAGCACTGGAAATAGTAATGATGTATTAAATATAAGGGGTGTTTGTTTTGCTGTTATTTAAATCTGTCTAGTTGTCAGAAACTGTTGTTTAGAGTACAAATAATAACAATGTATTGTGGAGTTACAACATATGGAGAAGTTAAATGTTTGACAATGATAGCACAAACTCTGGGAGAGAAGAAATGGAGATAGTGTTATAACATCCTTATCTGTACACGAAGTAATATAGTATGACTTGAAGCTAGGGTGTGATCATTTTTCAAAAATGTATACTATAAAGCCTAAAGCATCTACTAAAATTGGATCATAGAATTAAATGTAAATAGAAGAAAACATTTTTGTGACCCTGGGTTAGGCAAATGTTTTGTAGCTATGACAACAAAAGCATAAAATGTGATAACTTGGACCCCATCAATATTTTTAACATTCTGCTGTGTGCAAAACATGATTAAGAGAATGAAAAGACAAGTAACAGACTGGGAGACAATATATGCAAACATATATCTGATAAAGGATCTGCATCTAGACTATGTAAAGAACTTTCAAAAAGTCAACAATAAGAAAACCCAATTTAAAAATAGGCAAAATATTTTAGTGGACACATCATCAAAGATATAAGAATGGCAAATAAGTACATGAAAGGATACTAACACCATTAGTCCTTAGGAAATATAAATTAAAACCATAATAATATACCAATGCACAGCTACTAGAATGGCTAAAATGATAGAAAACTAACCATACCAAGTGTTGGCAAAAATGCAGAGGAAATGGAACTTTCATACACTGCTGGTGGTAATGTAAAATACTATAACTTTGAGAACAGTTTGGTAGTTTCTTCAAAAGTTAAATATATACCAACCACAGGATCCAACCATTCAACTCCTCAGTGTTTACCCAAGAGAATAGGAACTATATGCATGTAAAAGGACTTGCACACAAATGTTCTTATCATGTATATTTGTAATAGCCAATAACTGGAAACAACCTAAATGTCTACCAACAGGTGAATGTATAAATAAATTGTGGTATACCCATACCATGGAATTTAATTTAGCATAAAATGGAATGAACTATAGATACATGCAACATAGGTGAATCTGAAAAAATTATAATGAATGAAAGAAACAAGACAAAAAAGAGTAAATACTATATAATTCCATTTATCTAAAACTCTAGAAGATGCAAACTTGTCTATAATGGCAGGAAGTAGATCGCTGGTTGCTGTATGAAGAGGTAGGGAGGAGTGGGAAGGGAAGTAAACCCATAAACCTCTCTCTCTCTCTCACCCTGGACTTGCCAGCTGTATGTAAGGTGAAGACATTTCTCAAGATACGGAATGGAGGGAAACAACTCGATTGGAAATAAGAGGGAATGATTTCACATTTTGCACATGGGATGTCAAGGTGCTTCCTAGATCAGGGAAGGTAGCCTGGTCTTTACTTGTAGATTACTGGTGAGAAAGGCAATTTGGTCTAGAATTCAATTACCCTCAGGGTGTAGCTGGGAAAAAAAAAGATACAGTTTAGAAATTGTAGAAATAAAAGAGTTAACAGAATGAATTTTCTACTGACAAAAAAAGAACACTATCCAAAGACTACAGAAAATGGGCGTCATATTTTCTATTTCAAAAAAAAAAAAAAAAAAAAAAAAAGAGAGGCTTGGTGGTTGTGGGTGTAGCTCAGTGATAGAGCACACACTTTACATGCATGAAGTCCCAGGTTCGATACCCAGCTCCTCCTTGAGTGTTCTCCTCCTTTGATTTCCCCAAGTATGTCTTATACCACACATGCCTTCAGTAACGCAGAATCCACACTCCTGATCTTCTGCCTTTAGTTACTTTTTTCTACTCACATGGAAAGTTTAAGCATGATTGCTGCTATAGCAGAAGGAAGAAACAAGGGAAGAAAAGAAAAAGAAAATGCTTATTCAACACCACTAATACCACCCAATTAACTAGATTTTTCATCTGGACTGCCTTACTACAATACTACCTAAGAAACTGAAACAAAGAGGAAATAAAATAAGAAACCCATGTACAACTTTTTTACCCATAATAACTAGTCCTAAAGACACTATCAGTGGGAAAAATTAGTATGGTTTTCTGACCATCCCTGGAAAAATACTTTAGACTGCAAATCAAATGCCTTGGACACAAGACAGTTCATAAACCTTTATCACTTACCTGGAGTAGAAAGCATGAATTTTAACAAGGGCTCTTGTTTCTTGCATGAGAGCCTGAAAAAAGAAAAAGTGAGGAAAGTTTTGGAGACAAAGTGATGTTCATTCTCTGTGGTAGGGAACACTAGGTTTTCAGATAAACTCAGGTGACATAGAGGTCTTTCCTCTCTCCTCTCTCTTCCTTCTTTGTGATCTTCTGCTCCAGAGCTTCAGCATCCACTAATAGGTGTCCAGAGTTCTTAGAACAGTGCCTATTTATGAAGTACCCTTACCACTCTTCCTTTAGCACCAGCTTTTCTGAATTCATGTTTAAATTTCCTGACTAGCCCCAAAGTTACTCATGTTGTCTTACTTCACATATTGTTAACTTATTCTTTTCTATCTTTTCTCCCCATTTTGACCTAAATTCTCTGAGTCAATGTACTTGCAACTCTTATTCATATTTTTTGCACTATCTTTTGTGTCTTGCTGCAGTTTTGTAGGCAGAGGTGAAGGAAGTTGAAAGAAGGACAAGTGGAGACAGAACTATTCCAATCCGAGACTCTCCGCATTGGTGGAATGGATCTGATACTCTGGCAGCCTGCTGATAAGCAGAGCTTGGAGTGGACTAACAGGAGTGGGAAGGAGGAATGCTACCTTTTAATTTAGCATTCAGTTATCCTTCTCATGGCATAGAGGCAGAAAAGGATCCAGTCTAGGATTTTCTGAAATAGTGAAGCTAAATACAGTAGACTTTGTCTTACTATCAGGTCCTAGAATACCTGAAAATCAGGATGATCATGGATTATAGAAGATTTACTGAAGTATAGACTCTACCTGGTTGTACAGCTCAGTGGTAGAGCACAGGCTAAGCATGCAGGAGAGTCCAGGTAATCTTGAACTCCATTATTGCTTTTCTCTTTCCCCATCAATGCTGTACTTCAATAAAACATCCAAGTTTCCCCTGTTTTAAAAATTTCTTTAATCACTTTTTCCCCCTGCTCACATCCAAAGTAAATCCATCACCCAACAGATTCCCTTTGAATTGATCTATTTCAACTGTATGGCCCTGGCACCTACCAACCTTACTGCATCAGCACAAATACCAGAAGAAACGAGAGAGTGAGCCCATGCTCCTTTGGTTCCATTTCACAGTTCACAAAGGAACAGGAAAGAAAAAAGATGGAAAGGAAAGGAAAAGAGGCTCATAGCTGATTTTTGTTAACAGGGTTTTGTTTTGTTTTGTTTTTTGTATTCTCAGCTGTACCTGTGCCAATTACAAGACTAGACGGAGGAGCAAAAAAACTACTCACTAATTTTCTTTCTTTGCACTTCCATTCCACACCCACTGTTGGCAGTAGTTGGAAACAATTACTACGAAAGATGGTAAAATATCAATCCCAACTTATTCAAGGTGAGAGGGGACAAGGAAATGACATCTCTCAAGGAATGCTGTGCTTTCCAAATTCAAAAGTAGAGAAATTATCAGTGTCTACGAAAGTAGAAATATGATCAACATAGCTCAGTTGGAAGAGCTCTAGACTAAAGGTCTAGACTAAAATCAGGATCCTTCTCCGTGGTTTGAAAGGTCCTCAGTTTATGTCAAAACGAATTCTCCTTCCTGAAGTAGGTCACCCAAACACACTCTTCTGAATTCATTTTCTCAAGTAAATCTTTCAGAGGGCTAGGACAAGAAGAATCGGAATTGCATGCCTTCAATCTTTCCCACCTTCATTAGTAAACACTTATGTCCAGTGAAAACCTTCCTGAAATATTTTCGTCAATAGCATACCAAAGATCCTAACAAAGTAGCACCATAAGACTTCAGGCTCATTATGGAGGTCATCCGCCCGTAAAAGAAGAGCCATTACCTCTGCTCTTCCGCAGCCGGCCTATCCAACCTTATCTGCTTTGTGTTATCCAAAACTTACTCGTATTTTTAAATTCATTGATAGCACTCTGAACATTTCCAGGGCTCTTTGGCTTTATTTTTTCAAGTATCTGTATCTACCTATAGCAGGCGTTTCCATCGTGATAGCTTTGCTGGGTCCCCCATCCTTGCTTCACCTCCCTGCATTGGCTGTTGCCGTGTTTAGTCCCCTAGTCGGGAAAAATGTCAGTTGGATTAAACTTAATGAAACTTTAGAGGTGTGGTTTTTTTCCCCCTGAAATCCTTTGTGAACACAATCCTCAAGGGAAGGTTAGAGATGGGGATGTGGAACCAGACCTGAGGACATCTCAGAACTTACCATGCATGAACGAGGCTTGAGAGTCAGCTAGAAAATGGATGTTGGCAGCGTATCTGACCCAATATGGTGTGAAGTTCAACTAAAGCCAGTGGCTGCCTCTGGACTGAGGAGCACTTCATTTGAGTCAGTATTGCTGGCGGATTCGTGTTGGAAATTTGTGATTTTTTCCTGATGAAGGAAAGTAACTTTCAGAAAAACTAACGCAGTCTGTGAGTGGACCTTGGAGCAGGATAAACTGTGTCATTCGAGCTATAATCTTAGCGTCTTAGTGAAGCCGCCAGTTCACGTTAGTAATTTCACAAGTGGTGAAATTTTTCCAACCAACGGAAAATAAAACCAACGAACTGAAAACAAAGTGATATTTCATAAATAACCCCCCAAAATACCTTTGTTGCGAGGGGGTGTAGCTCAGTGGTAGAGCGCGTGCTTCGCATGCACGAGGCCCCGGGTTCAACCCCCGGCTCCTCCACTTTCCCTTTATTTCCCACTTCATTGTTTTCCCCCATACATTTTGTCCCTTTCCCCCTACTCCTATCTAAAGACAAGAGATGCTAATGAATTGCCTTTAATAAGCCATTTCCACTCCACGGGCCTTAGTGCCACCCCAGGGGCGGGCCTCCATAGAAGGAAGACAGAGGGACGACCTCCTCCGCAGGAAGCACGAGGTCTGCAGCCACAATAACAGATCCATTCACTTTGGGTTCCATTTGGCGGTATCACTACAAAGCAGGGTGGAAAAAGAAAAATAAGAAAAAATAAGCGACTCAGTTTTACGAAGACTGGATAGTCTAAGGCGGAGGAGCAGAAAAATCTTCCAACTGGTCTCCTTACGTTTCTCTTCTCCCGGCTCCCCCTAGGGCCGCCTGGATGGACGCAACAGAGGTGCTGGGCATTAGGGTCCCAGTTTTTTTGGGTGAGTGAGTGAGAGGGTCGACGTCGGCTAAATGTAAGGTGGCACTTAGCGAAGTTTTTGCCACGCGAACGTTTAAAACATAATTTGGAAGACTGAAGAGAGCTAGGTCTCCCTCACCGGAAGAGCTTACAGTTTACAGCAAGCTATCTACCAACAGATTTTAAAGGTTAGATCTTGGGTTTGGGTAGCAGTTATTTTTATTTCATATTAAACCGACATAGGAAATGTACACAAAATATGTAATAAAAGACACTAACACCCCACTACCTCCCAAACCAAAACACCTAGCTGAAGTAAAATCTCAGGAACACTGTCAAATAGCAGATATAAATTCTTTACCTTCTTCGTTTCTTCACTGAACTTCAGGTTTTGTTCCTTAATCTTTAAATGAATTAATAATATCTCATGCATCACCCACCAAAGGTCCCAAAGACAGGTGTGGCCAAAGGTGTTTGGGTGGGAAATAACAAGTTGTTTGTATTTTCAAAAAGAAATACTTGTTGAAGAGTCAATAAAAACTATGGTGTATCATTGTTCTTCACTTTGTTTTCTGCACAGATCGTGTGTTGGGTGAATGTATCAAAATCGGTTCCATTTTTCTTTCTCAAAACCTTTGCATGCTCCCTTTTGTATTGTATTTAAAAATTTGAAGTGGAAATTTAAAAGATGGCATCAAATCCCCTCGTTTGAAGAAACTAAAATTGTGCTCCTCCTAGTTTCTCAAGGAGCAGGAGAGGGAGCAGGAATCAATCACAAGCTCAGTTTCCTCTGGGACTCAAACCCAGGATAGAGGCTTAATGAGCTAAGCCACAAAGCCCCCTGCCAGGGCCATCTGTGGGCTATCCCTGGCAGGAGGGTTGTGGTCATGCTGCTGTCTAAATTATTTCTTGGCAAAGACTAAATGAGTGGACTTTCTTTCTCTTTGACTCTCATTCCCTTGATTCCTGATTGGAGCACAGAGTAGCCAAAGCACTGAAAAACAGCTTGGACCATCTTCCATTTTGCCAAGCACAGATTCTCAGGGCATCTTTTCCTTCTTGCTCTTTATAACTTCTCTGTGTCTGGCATGGAGCCCTGATACCCTCCATGGGAATCTCTCACGCAGCTGTCAAAAGCCATGGGAGATAAGAAGTCCGCATAAAGCAACAGAACTGTGGCCATGGTACCTCACAAGGGAATCCACATTTTGGACACCTCTTGCTAGGAAAAGGGAAGAGCTAAACCCTAGGACCTCAGAGCCTCAGCCACCCACAGACATGCATGGTCAACGTTAACTCAAATGACTTCAGGTTGGAGCCCCAGTGTGTTTCTCTTTCTCCTGGTAGTCTCCACCTTATCACAGATTTCCCACACCATTTCGCTGGAGCACCTGTGCGTCCACAGCTTCTGGCTGTCAGCCCAGTGAGAAACGCTAGGAGGAGGGTACAAAAGAGCAGAACTCAAAAAGTTGTCTTGGGAAATTTAGATTCACGTGGAAAGAGCAAATAGGCCTCAAATGGATAACGGAAGTGTATGCTGTCACACAGTCACTTCCCTGCTTCTTAATAGTACTCAGAAACGGCAGCAAAGGAGAAAGGTCTTCTGTGGCTGGCATGCTTGTTGCTTCACCTTCAGGTGATCCTGAATAAGCAGCTTCTTTTATTTCCGTAAATGGCTTTATTGCGCTGAAGCAATCGGTTTGGGAGGCCCAAGGAGTGTCAGGGCCCATAATACAAATGAGTAAGCACCAAACGATTTACCTTCACTGTAAGTGGGAAAACGCAAGTTAGGGTATGCACGAAAGGCGAGAGAGGCATCGGCATTCGACTGCGAGAGGATCCACAAAGGGAGCACACAACTGGAAGTGCTGGGGATCGAACCCAGGGCCTCGTGCATGCTAAGCACGCGCTCTACCGCTGAGCTACACCCCCCACCTAGGAAACATCGGATCACGAAGGATTAAAGTGTATTATATTTAATTCCCATTTGTGAACCTTCTGAACTGGATCTTGCCTCGACTCTGAGCCAGGAAAAGAAGTGCATTCTGAACCGAAAGAACCTTGGATCCTCTCACAGTCGTCCTCTTTTTCAAGGACTCCCTTTAGCCAACTGTCTTTGTGTCAGTTCCAGCCCACCTGGAGCGAGGGTGCCAGGACTGAATCTTCTGATATGTCTTCAGATTCTCCCTTCTTAGAAAGTCCTTCTCTGCCTACAAAGCTGCCAAAAAAATACAAAAGATAGTGCCAGGAAGTACAAAGACGAGTCTTCTGAGTGCTACAGAGGAAATGTAGATCCAAATGGGGACATAAGCCAAGATGTTAATACACAAAAATCATCTAAAAATGGATTTAAAACTTGAATTTAAGATCCGAAACTTCTAGGAGAAAACATAGGGGGAAAGCGTCTGAACTTTGGTTTAGGCAATGATTTCTTGGGTATGACACCAAAAGCACAGACAACAAAAAGTAAAAATAGATAAGTGGAACTACAGCAAACTAAAAACCTCATAACAAAGAAAAGAATCAACAGAGTGAAAAGGCAACCCAACCTATGGAATCGGGGAAAATATTTTCAAACCTTTTATCTAATAAGGGGTTAATATCCAAAAAATATAAGAAACTACTACAACTCAATAGCAAAACAAACAAAACAAAAAAACCCAAATAACCTGATTTAAAAATGAGCAAAGTACTTGAATAGACGTTTCTCCAAAGTCATGCACTAGCCACTAAGTATGTGAAAAGGTGTTCAACATCACTAACCACCAGGGAAATGCAAATCAAAGCCACAAGGAGATATCACCTCACATCTATTAGGATAATTATTATTAAAAAAAATAAGTGTTAGTGAAGATGTGGTGAAATTGGAACCCTTGTACACTGTTGATGAGAATGTAAACTGGTGCAACCACTATGGGAAACAGTATGGAGGTTCCTCAAAAGATAAAAACAAAACTACCATATGATCCAGCAGTCTCACTTCTGGGTATATATTCAAAAAATTAAAATTAGGATCTCAGAGAAATATATGCACACCCATGTTCATTGCAGCATTATTCACAATAACCAAGGTATGGAAGCAGCCCAAATAGCTACTGACAGGTGAATAAACAAAGAAAACGCAGTGTATACATACACTGGGATACTATTCAGCCTTTTTAAAAAAGGAAAGTTTGCTGTTTGCAACAACATGGATGAACCTGGAGGACATTTTGCTAAGTGAAATAAGCCCCAGTCACAGAAGGACAGATACTTCATGATTCCACTTATGTGGAATTTTATGTATCTAAAATAGTCAAACTCATAGAAGCAGAGAATAGGATGGTGGTTGTCAGGGGCTGGAGAGAGGGGGAAGTGGGGAGTTGTTCAATGGGTATAAAGTTTCAGTTACACAAAATGAACAAGTTCTAGAGATCTGCTGTACAACATAGTGCCTATAATTAACAATACTGTAATGTATACTTAAAAATTTCTCAAAAGGGTAGATCTAATGTTAAAGTGTTCTTACCTCTTCCCCCCCCACACACACAAACACATACAGGGACACAAAGAAACATTTGTAGTTAATGGACGTGTTTATTACCTTGATTGTGGTGATAGTATCGTGGATGTAGGCATATGCCCAAACTCATCAAATTGTATGCATTCAACATGTGGTGGGCTTTTTTTTCTGTTTTGATATATATCAATTATACCTCAATAAAGTCTAAAAATTGTCAAAGAAAATCAAACAAGGAGAAAAGGTTAATCAATTCACAGTACTTGACCAAAACAAAGAGCGACAAGTTATGTGTCTCGGGGCAGTTTTGCACACTCTTGCAAGCCCTTGCATTCCAACATCTGGATTTGAAAACGTAGCAGCGGCTTTGTCTACCCGCTATTGCTCTGGTTTTGAAGACAACACAAAAGAGGCGGAAGACAGAGAGAGGAGAAAGGTGGACGCTCCTGTTTTTGTAGCGTCTCTTTCAGAGCAAATTTTTTGCGCAAGAAGGAAAACACAAAGGAAGCTGGGCACAATCTGAGAAACAAATTCGGTCTTTGTAAACCCTCCTTACACCTGGACAAGTCCGAAAATTTCATCAGTGTTTGGGGAGCAGATAGTAGACACTTCCCACCGTTAGTCAAAATTTGGGGCGACTGTTAATCCAGATACGAATTTTGTTGAAAATGCTAAACTTTCTGGCGGAGGCGGGTAGGGGGAGAGTGAGGAGAAGATGGGTGCCCCGAAGCTATGCTATTAATAGGCGAGTGGCTGGGAACCGGAAGGAGCTGAGAAGTGGATTCAAGGGGAAGGCTTGGAGAACAGAGTGTCCTGGCTCTTGGTGGGGAGAGGGTAGAAACTGAGTGGAGAGAAGCAGCAGTGGAGGCGGAGAAGGAAGACGGAAAAGAAATTGGGTTTGGTCTCTAAAGACGGATAGGATGTGGACAGGTGCGGAGGAAGAAAGTGACTAAGGGTCGCATCTCCATCACGCTTTCTCCAGGCCTTCGGGAAGAGGGAAGGTTCCTTCTTCCTGGGTAAGTGGTTTCAAAGCGTACGTCCCCCCAAAAGATATGGCTCGTATTGCGCAAGATTTTGACTCTGAGTGCCCCGGTGCGCTTTCCGTCGCAGGAAACTGAGTATTTTCGAGGGCGTGGGGTTAATTGTGGAGCAGTAGCCCCCGGTATTGGAGGTTTTGGAAGGGCGACGTTGCACTTATCCCCATGTGAGAGCGGCGTTGAGCTTAGGAGGAGAATCCGCCCACGGCTTTGTGCTTGCCGATTTCAGATACTGGCAGCAACTTTTTTTTTTTTTTTTTTTTTCCTTCTTAAGCGTGTTTGGGCTTTCTCTTGTATTTACAAGAGAAAGAATGAGGAAGAAAGGTTAAGTATTGACTGAACGTTTTGGGTTGGAATAGATACCGAATGAAACCATCGTACTCACGGATAGCTCAGGTGTAAGTGAATCAAGCCATTACACTGGGGATCTAGAAGTCACGCTTCTGTTCAGGTGCAGGTACTTTCATTTTCCCATAATTCAACCTGGGGGATATTTGCAGTGCATTTTGCTACTTGCATGCGCTTTTGTCTCAGTGGAGGTCTGGCGAGCAAGATTTTGAATGGCGAAAGTCAGATAGATTTGCAACACAATTGGACAGCTATTCATTCAAACCACCTTATTCTCTGCTCTACTATCAAATGGATAAACAAAACATTGACAAGCAATGAAGAGAATGGCACAGTGTTAAGAGTGTAAAGTTGATGAGGATTTAATTTTGGAGGTTTGGAAAATGAGAAAGAGAAGGGCATGTTCTTAAGAAGATCCCCAAGTCTCTGAGCTTGTGTAGATGGTGGATCCTTACACTTTGATAAAGTGAAGTCTCTTACCTGGAGATTTTGGTTAAGTGTGTGGCTGTGGAGGAGAGAGTATCTGCACATAGGTAGGGTGATGAGAGGCAGTGAGTACCAATTCCTTCTGAAAAGGTAAAATTACTGTTCTTGGGGCTTGGAGTGGAACTTGGTGACTTCAAGCTGCAAGTATAAATCCAATGCCCTATGCACTGAAATGACTTGGTAGGACACTCATTGCTTTGAAGAATAAATCCCTGATAGTTTTAGTTAGTAGATGCCCCTAGAGTCCAAGTGGGTTAACCTACAGAAAAGCTGTGGTTTATTTTAGGTGGTTCCCAGTGTCACCCAAAATATTGTTGAAAAAGGGAGATGAGAAACAACCAAACAAATTAATCACTTATAGTCCCCTTTTGCTTTATGTGACACCTTTTTTTCCTTGGTTCCTTGACTGAATGGACACAAAGTCCCCAAAGCAGCTTGTTTCCTCGGCACAAACCTGTGTCTAAGCATCTGATTCTCAAGCTTTCAAAACAGAACAGAGGAAAAAGAAAAGAAACAATGGGTGTAGCTCACCTTTTTAAGGGATTATTTCACTTTTTCCTGAAATTTCTTGAAAATCTTGTGTTCTCCACCCTAGAGGGGGAAATTTTTCTTTTCTTCAAAAGTAGAACAAATTGCAGTGGAATTTCCCACAGCTTTGGGAACCTAACCTAGTAAGAGGTGTGTATATGTGTGATTAGGGTTTTGGTGTCCTAATGAAGTCAGTACTTTACACACTTGTCTTCCACCTGTTTGCAAAAGGTTTTTCTTTTTGTTAGTAATTTTTCTAGAAAGAGATTTTTAACTTTCCTTTCCATGACTGCAGCATTCTCTTTTCATCTTGATGAACAGTTTATTCTTCATTTGATAGGCCTCATTGCACAAATAATATCTTTTGCTCCTAGAGTCTTCTTAAAATATTTTCTTTAGTGTTAAGTCAAAATATAAGATGCACTTTTGTTCATAATACAGATGAAATATTTTGGTACACATAAATTTATTAATATTAAAAATTATTGGGAATTTCAAATACATGGAATAAAACTTAGACTGCTCAAGTAACATCAATGATATCAGTACTCAATCTTATTATCTTCAAACTTGAAATTTGAATGAAATTGTAGTTTTTCTGAATTGAAAATAGAACATTCCACTTTTGCATAATAAACCATGAATTCACAGTAAACAAATTGGAACACAGCATCCACATTTATCTTAACTCAGCAGTTACTAAGTAAAAGAGATTTGTGTGTCAGTCCAGCACTAATTCATACCCACTTCTGCTTTGAACCACTCAAAAGGCTGATTTGGCTGGGCACTGTGGCTCAATGCCTGTAATCCTAGCACTTTGGGAGGCTGAGGCGGGAAGATCACTTAAGGCCAGGAGTTAGACACCAACCTGAGCAACAGCAAGACCCTGTCTCTACAAAAGTTAGAAAACTTAGCCAGGTGTGGTGGCTCCCACCTGTAGTCCCAGGTCCTTGGGAGGCTGAGGCAGGATTGCTTGAACCCAGGAGTTTGAGGTTGCAGTGAGTTATGATGATGCCACTGCACTCCAGCCTGGGAGACAGAGGGAGACCCTGTCTCAAAAAAAAAAAAAAAAGGCCAATTTATTTAAATTGAATCTATACTTCAGAATCAATCAAAGTCCTGTATACATTCTGTCTTTGGGTTTTTGTTTGTTCAGTGAGAGAATTCATTTCTGTTTGTAGTTATCTTCTGCTCAAGCAAGAAATAAATTATTTTGTTTTTCAGATATAAGTGGATGCCTCTTTTCCTCAACAATTTGTAGATCCTCTGAGTTTTCTTAGAGGACCCTGGCTCATTTTGCTGATAGGCAATCCACACTCTTAATGTTATTATGGTGCATTCTTTGACCAGTTTGTTTTCAAATTCTGGTTATGTGATATCTTTGTCTGGCTTTGGTATAAGGTTAATGCTGGCTCTACAGAAAGAATGAGAAAGTATTCTCTCCTCTTCTATTTTTAGGAAGAGTTTAAGAAATATTAGTGATAAATTTTTCTTTAAATGTTTCATAGAATTCACTAGTGAAGCCATCCGGTCCTGGACTTTTCTTTGTTGAGAGGTTGTTTATTACTGACTCAATCTCTTTACTGGTTATAGGTTTGTTCAGCTCTTCTAGCAATCTTGAATATAGAAGGAGGAGTCACTGGAAGCTTTGAGTTTGTCAAATATTGGTGTCCTTTGCTCATAATGCAAGGCAAATAATAGAACAGTTAGAAAATAACCAACTGATTAACTTTGAATAAATTCCCAGGAAAAGTTGGATTCCTGAGCCCAGATAGTTCAGTTAATAAGCACGAGACTCTCACCGTGAGGGTCCAGATTTCAAGGGCCAGTTTAAGCATATTTCTAATAGAAGCCCTTTGAAACCCAGCTTTCTCCAGAGAAACTCTTCAGAGCATTTGCAGTGGGCTTTTCTTTTCCTTTCTTTTTGGGTTTTAAAAATTATTTTATTTTGTAATTGACACATAATAAATAACCGTACATATTTATGGGGTACATAGTGATGTTTCAATGCATATACAGTGATCAGATCAGGGTAATTAGCACATCTGCCATCTCAAACAATTATCATTTCTTTGTGTTAGAAACATTAAATATCCTACTTTTAGCTATTTGAAACTATATATTATTGTTAATTGTAGTCATCTTACAGTGGTATACAAAAATAGAACTTATTCTTCTGATCCAGCTGTAATTTTACAGTGAGCTTTTCTATTCCTCACATCCTTTCACTGGCTACCATCTATCAGTTCTATATAATAGAGCAAGACTGTGAGCCAAAATAACCAAAACTACTACAAAGCCAGTAACAAGTATCTGTGCATCAGTACTTTATTCTTCAGTGATAAGATGCCAGTGATAAAGTGCAGGTTGTTGGTAAATTGTCAGTACACAGGCAGTTTTACATTTTTATTATTTTTTTAAAAACACTCTTAACTCATTTCAGGTTTCCAAAGACTCCTTAAACTGGCAATAGAAGTCAATCAAAGGAGTTTTCCGAAGAAGAAACATGCGACCACGAAGGGACTTGAATCCTCAGTCTTCTGATCCAGAATCAGACGTCTTATCCATTAGGCCATGCAGCCAGCTGATAAAAGCTGATCTCCAAACCTGAAGACTGAAGTGTAGGGGGGGAACATTCGGAAGATTTAACGATAAAAAAAAAAAAAGTGCAAAGGGTGTAGGGGGCAATAAAATTCCACCTGAAATCCCTGATAGCAATTACTTAGAATTAATAAACTATGAGATGATCAGAAGTGAGTAATTATTCGAAGGCTCTCTTGTCTGAGTCTCTAATAATGATGATGCAAGTTCGGGTAGAGAAATATGAGCCAAGAACTACAGTCTGCAATGAAGCAGTGGGCATGACAGCGTAAGGAGAGGGAGCCTGAGAGTTTGATGTTTTGATCTTCTCCGTCTCAAAGATAGGATGGTGCTTCTTCCAGGGAGAATAGTCTGTAAGCTCACCCAAGAGCTCCCCCTTATCCAGAAAGCCCCAAGTATTTTGCCTAAATGTCGTTTGCCCTAAGTTCGCCTTTGGATTAATCCACGAAACAATCCAGGGCGATTTTTTTGTGACACTCTCTCCCCAACTATGCCCCGTATATTGGTAGTGTAAGAAAGATAAGAAATTCACAAATTCCTAAGGTACATGGATTGCAGATTCTCTCACTTTTCCCATCATCTTGGTTTCTTGGAAGTGATGAGTTGCTGGGAAGAAGCAAACAATACTTTTCTTTCCCTGTGCCCAGCACTGTCATCCTTCCCCAGAGAGATTAATCTTTCCCTCACACCCAAACTTCTCCATTTGTTCCTGAACCCCCTGTACAGGATTTTCTCTGGGTTTAGGTCAAAACGCAAGAACTGTTTTAGGCCATATTCTGGATGGTATATGCTAATGTACACTAATTTATCAAGATACTATCCATGTTTGAGATCACTGGAGGCTAGTGCTGGGGCTGGACCAAATGAGTCTGGTTAGACCAAGGAAATGCCTTCTGCTGTTTCCAAGAAATTGATTTACTTAAGTCCCTTTCTTTTCTGAAATGGGTTATATGACAAGCATTGGATTGAATAATGGCCCCTGGTTTGATCCAGTTTGGGGAGGCTATTGGCTCTAGTCAATGCTGAAGAATCTAATTCCACATTGGGTAGATCTCACATGTTTTGAGATTGTTCTTAGTTTTGGTTCTACACCCCCTCACTAGTGGATTATATACCCAAAGAATAGCAGATATTTTTTGTTCAGTCTGGGGGAGGAAAAATTTCACTGGCAGAGATAGGCAGCAGTTAATAAGATTCGCAGACTGAACAAAACCATCAAAATTTTTTTCTTGGGGTTAATGCTGTGACTCGACAGGAAGAATTGGCACAGAGATTTGAAAGAATAACACTAAATAGGTATTAAATAGCTTTCAAATATCATATAAACTTCTGTTTATGCTGATGATACTGTTTCTCTCCAAAGCCATTCAATGCTTTCTCTGGTGTCTTCTTTTTTTATTTTTATCTGATGTGTTCTAGGCAAGATTTCTTTAAAATTTTTAAATATTTTGAACAAAAGTATTTTGAGAAGAATCCAAGGAAGATCTGAAAGCATGACATTCCTATTCTCCCTACATCTGTCTATTTAGATAATTTCACTTGAGGAAATGAATGGAGGAGAGTGTCTATAGTCAGAGGTTTCTGTAATTGAGCTTTGAAAAAATAGTATTCATTTATTCATTCATTCATTCTGACTAAACCAGATGACCTGTGAAGCCCTGGATCAAATTGGGGAATGTTTTAGAACTGCGGAGGAAGAATCTTTTGATTTACCTATTTCAGCCACTTTACAAAAACCCATAATACATGACCCCAATAGTTTTCTCAACTTTACAGTTTGGAAAGCACAGCATTTCCCATGAGGTGTGATAGCGAACGTTTACACACTCACACAGAAAGAACTGAGATCTGCAGCCCTTATAGTCTGGTTATTGAGGTGTGTGTCTCTGTGTGTGTGTGTGTGTGTGTGCACATGTGTGCGTGCGCATGCACGCATTTGTTGGGTAGAGCTACAATGGAAGGAAAAGATAAAGAAAAATCAGTGAGTACAGGTTTTCTACTCAGCCTGCTTGTTCACTGATATAAGCATAGCTGAGAAAACAGGGATAGAAAATTATGTGGTCCTCTTTTTTGTTTCTTCTTTCTTTTTGTCCTTTTTTCTTATTTGCTCCTTAATAATGCTTTAATTGGGATTGAAAGAGCATGTGCTGATAATGTGGAATTGTTATATTTATTGTCTCTGGTTGGAGAGATATTCAGTAAAATACATCTTTGTTGTCTTGCTCAATCTAATATTCTCTGTGCTGGCCCATGGAATTGGAATGGTTGAGTACTAAAAGCAACACTTCCTTTGGATGTGAGCAGCAAGCAGTGAGTAAAAGACATGAATGAGAAAAAGAAAGCGAATGAGGAGGAAGAAAAGGAGGAGCAGAAGAGCTCAAGAGAACTTCTATAATTGGCCCCTTTCTGTTGGCATTCCTTTGGCAAGTTATGTCTTTTAGGAGAGCAAACGTGGAAATGCAGAACATTAAACCCAGGCCCCTTTGCTTGGTGAGTACTGCATCTTCCACTCAGCTGCATTCCCTTGGACACTTAGCTATTAAGAAAAGGAGGAGGGTGGAGGGAATGGGTAAATTCACACCTAATGGTTGTGGGGTGCACTGTCTGGGGGGTGGGTATGCTTGTAGCTCTGACTTGGGCAGTGCATGGGCAATATATGTAACCAAAGGGTTTGTACCCCCATAATATTCTGAAATTTAAAAATAATAATAAAAAAAGAAAAGGTCCATGATTAATTATCGTTTTGTCTGTGGGTGTTTGGAGAACCAATATCTGGCAGAACAGGGCTTGCTGTGTTTAACAACACTTTTTCTAAAACCTTCAGACTGTGGTAACACTAGCAAAAGCGGCACTGAATGCTAGACCAAAAGACACTGTTCCCACGTGGTTTTCCCTCTGGACAGCCAGCTCTGAGATCCGCTTGCCAAAGGAATGCCAACAGAAAGGGGCCAATTATAGAAGTTCTCTTGCGTCTTCAAATTCTTCTTCTTTCATCTCTCCTCCCCTCTTTCTACAAATGCTGCCGGGAAAACGTACAAAACAATTCTGAGGGATACGAATAGAAGTAGCTCGAATGTTGCCTCAAGAAACTTACGTGCAGGTACTTGGCGGGAATGAAACTCTCTGTATCTAGCAACTCGGCAGTGCTTTGTCTAGGAGACGCTGCACCTCTGGTTCTGAAAACCTAGAGAAAGGAGACAAAGAAGAGAGAAGGAAAATGTTTCTAGTAATTATAATCTCTCTCTCAAAAAGAATCCTATTCGCAGTGAGATATCAAAGGATGTGATTTGCAAACTAGAACATGAAACATAAAATGAATTGGCCGAACGTAGGAACCTAGCTTAGATAGCCAATGGAATTAAAAGCAGGAAGAAGCCTGGGTAGCTCAGTAGGTAGAGTATCAGACTTTTAATCTGTAGGGCCCAGGGTTCAAGCCCCTGTTCAGGCAGAAAGCTTACAATTTTACCCTAGATGACAAGGCAGGAAGAAGTTCAGATAGCTGTTTGCACAGTGATTGAAACTTCTGTTTACTTTACAAAGCCTTACAAGCATGGAATGATTTCCGTGATAAACTTACCAACTCTAAGGATGAACCCCTGTGAAGTACGTTTTCCAAGCACCAGAATGCTTAAGTCTGAAACGCTGTAGAGACTGCTGACACAGAGATTTGAGTTTTTATGTGGTTGTTGGAAGAAAGTCTCCATCATCACTGAAGAAGATGGACTGAAAATAAAATCAATCAAAATTTCTGAACTCTAAAAACAAAGAAAAAGATCCTGAAAGTAGCAAAAGAGATACAACATCTTACCTATACAGAAAACCAATTTGAATAATAGTAGATATCTCATCAGAAACCATAGGGGTCAGAAAGAATGGCACAACATTTTTCAAGTGCTGAAAGAAAAGAATTGTTGATTTAGAATACTATTAATATATCCAGAGAAAATATCCTTCAGGACTGAAGAAAGCAAGACATTCTCAGAGAAAAGAAAACTAAGAATTTGCTTCCAGCAGAATTACCCTAAAAGAATACCTAAATTTCTCCAGACAGAAAGGAAATGATAAAAGCAGGAATCTTAGACATCAGGAAGGAAGAAAGAACATGGTAAGCAAAAAATATGGGTAAATATAATAACTTTCCTTTTCCTCTTGAGCTTTCAAAATTATATTTGACAGTTGAAGTAAAAAGTATAACACTCCTATATGATTCTAAATGTATGTAGAAGAAATAGTTTAAGAAAATTACATTACAAATGAGAGAGGGTAAAATGACAAAAAGGGAGGTAAGGTTGACACACTTGACTTAAACTGGTAAGAAGGTGACAGTGGTACACTGTGATAAGTTAGATATACATACTGTAATACCTAGACAAACCACTAAAAAATCTATACAAAGAGATTACTCAAAAATACTATAGATAAAAATGAAAATGGAACTTTAAAAAATTGTACAAGTAGTCCATAAAAAGCCTTAAAAAAGAAAACAGAAAAATGGCAATAATAGAATACAAAATAGAAAACAAAAAATAAAATACAAGACTTAAGCTCCAACATATCAATAATTACATTAAATGTAAATGGTCTAAAAACACCAATTAAAAGACAGAGATTGACAGATTGGATTAGAAAACATAGCCCAAGCATTCTCTGTCTACAAGAAACTCACTTCAAATATACCTATACAGTCAGGTTGAAATTAAGAGGATAAAAAAAGTACCATGCAAACATTAATCAAAAGGAAGCAGAAATGACTATACTAATATAATGTAAGTTTCAGAACAAAGAAAAGTAACAGAAAGTCCACCAAGAAGGCATAGCAATCCTAAATATGTATGCACCAAACAACATAGCTGCAAAAATGTGAAGAAATGGTGATAGAACTGAAAGGAGAAATAGACAAATCTACAATTATATTGGATACTTCAGCACCTCTCTCATAATAATTGATAGAACAACTAAACAAAAAATCAGCAAGGATATAGAACTCAAAAACATCATCAGCCAACAAAATCCAATCAATATTTATTGAACGGTCCACCCAACAAGAGCAAAATACACATTCATTTCAAGTCCAAGCAGAACATAGACCAATATAAAACATATCTTTGGCTAAAAAGCAAACTTCAACAAATTTAAAAGAATTGACTCATACAGTATGATCTCTGATCACAATGAAATCAAACTAAAAATCAGTCACAGAAAGACAACAGAAAAATATTCAAACACTTGGAAACTAAAGAACACAGTTCTGAATAGTCCATGAGACAAAGAAAAAGCTTTAATGGATATCAAAAAATAAACTGGTCTGAAAAAAAAAATACATCAGAATTTGTGATGCACACAACAGAATTTGTGAGACACTGAGAGGGAAATTTAAGCACTAACTACATGCATCAGAAAATAAAAATGTCTCAAATTAATCATCTAAGCTCTCACTTGAAAAATCCAGGGGAAAGAGAGGAAAATAAACCCAAAGCCAAAAGAAAGAAGAAAATAATAAAAATAAGAGTAAAAATCAATTAAATTAAACACAAATAAAAAATTAGAAAAAAGGAACAAAAAGCCAATTCCTTTAAAAGATCAATAAAATAAGACCTCTAGTAAGACTGACAAAGAAAAAAAGAAAGAAAACACAAATTATCAATATCAGGAATGAAAAGGGGATAGCACTATAGATTCTGCAGATATCAAAAGGAAAAGAAAATACTATGAACAAACTCTACACACATAAATTTGACAACTTAGATGAGATAGACTAATTCTTCAAAAAATACAAACTACCACAGCTCACTTGATGTGAGATATATTTCCTGTAACCCAATAACTATTAAGGGAATTGAATTTGTAATTTTAAAACTGAAAAAAAAAAAAGGAATATCCAGGTCCCAGAAAATTTCACTGGCGAATTCTAAGAAGTGTTTAAAGAATTGGCACCAACTCTACACAATGTGTTCCCAAAAATAGAAGAGGAGAGAATACTTCTCAATTCATATATGAAAGTAGTATTATCCTGATACCAAAACCATGTAAAGACAGTACAAAAAATGAATATAGGTGCAAATATACTTAATAAATACTAGCAAATAGAATTCAGCAATATATAAAGAGAATTATATACTATGACCAAGTGAGGTTTATTGCAAAGGTGCAAGACTGGGTAAATATTTTAAGAACAATCACTGTAATTTACCATATTAACAGGCTAAAGAATAAAAATCACATGATCATATCAATTGAAGTAGAAAAAGTATTTATCAAAATTCAACACTTATTCATGATTAAAAAAAAACTCTCAGAAAAATAGGAATAGAAAGGAACAGCTAACACTGTATTCCATGGTGAAAGACAGAATGTTTTCCTCCTGAAAGAGAGAACAATACCAAGTTGTACACTCGTAGTTAACACAGGCTGGAAGTTGTAGCCAGTGCAATCAGGCAAGAAAAGGAAATAAAAGACATACAGATAGGAAATGAAAAAGTAAAACTGCCCTATTTGCTAATGACATAATCATGCACATAGAAAATCCAAGGAATCTATGGGGCGGGGCCTCCTAGAACAAAAAATTTAGTTCAGCAAGGTTACAGGATAAAAGAAAAGTATAAAAAACAAATTATATTTCTATATAAATGGAAATAAATATGTGGACAGTGAAGTTAAAAATACAATACCATATATTTTCAAATTGCTAGAGGAGAGGATTTTGAATATTCCCAACACAAAGAAATGATAAATGTTTCAGATGATGGATTTGCTTATAACCCCTGATTTGATCATTACACATTATACACATGTATCAAAATATCACTCTTTACCCCATAAATATGTGCAATTATGTGTCAGGTAAAAAGAAAGTTTATCATACCACACATAATCTATAACAAAAAAATACTTAGATGTAAATCTAACAAAATATGAATAAGACTTGTATACTGAAAACTACACAATGTACACAATGCTGATGAAAAACATCAAAGAAGACCTTAATAAATGAAGAGACATATGGTGTTCATGGTTTGAAAAACTCAACATGGTAAAGATAACAATTCTCCTCAAATTGATATGTAGGTTTAACGAAATTTTTATCAAAATCCCAACACAATTTTTATACAGAGAGACAAGATCATTCTAAAATTTATATGGAAAGTCAAAGGAATTAGAATAGCCAAAATGATCATTAAGAATAAGAATATAAGGGGAAGAATCAGTCTGCCTGATTTCAAGACTATTGCATAAACACAGTAATTAAGACCGTGTAGTTGATAGAGAGATAGATACATAGATTAGTAGAGCAGAATAGAGAAATAAACCCAACTGGTTTTTGAACAATTTGCAGAAATACTTCCATGAAGAACAAACAGACCTTTCAGCAAATGGTGCTGAAGCAATCAGACATCTATAGGCATAAATACATAAATAAATAAAATCTCAACCTAAGTCTCACACCTTATACAAAAATTAACCCAAAATGGATCATGAATATAAATGTAAAATGTGAAAGAAAATCATTGGGATTTAGGGCTAGACAAAGAGGTTTTAGAGTTGACACTGAAACATCCAGAGATTCTGTGGAAGCTGATTGTTCTCTTCCTCCTTCCCTTTGCTGCTGTGTCAGTTGCTTCGGATGATGCTGAGGCTGACGACATAGAAATACAAATAGGAGAGCATTAATTGTGTCATGTTTTTACTTTCTATGTGAGCAAGAAATGAGGGAGGGAAGGAGAGAGGGAGGGAGGGAGAAAGGAAAGGAAGAAGGAAGGAAGGCAGGAGGGAAGAAGAGAAAAGAATGAAAAAGGAAGGAAGAAAAGAAGGAAGAAAATTTGAAGAGCTGAGTCAGAGTACCTTGAGAAGTGGGTTAGAGTAGTGACTCAGAAAAAAGTAAAAACTAAAAGTACAGACAGTTGAACCCAGGGCTTCAAACATGCAAAATACAAGCTCCACCACTGTCATAAAAACAAATCCAGACAAGGAGAGACAGTATTTAAAAGAAAGACTATTGCAATAGGGAGAACACTCCAATCTCAGAAATCTGTAAGCATCTGAAAATCTAACAGAAACTACTTTTCTTATATAGGTAGGGAAGGGTAGGTGAAACTTTAGCAAAATTTTTAAGGGAAAATTGGACAAGCAAGGAGAAATGACCAGCAGGATCTGACAGCAAAAATGTCTCTTGTTGTGGTCAGCCAATTCTCAGGATAAGCTGATAAGGGGCATGGTCTGCTTTTTAGTGCTTGCTCAGGCTTGGGCAAGCAGGGTTCAGGAGCCTGTAGGGAGAAGAATAGAAGAAGAAAAGAAGTTTGGGGACCTGACTAAAGTTTAGTCAAGACAAAGCAGAGGATAAGAAGTGGGCAAATGTAACACCTGGTAATCACTAAGCTACACTCCCTCACTCTTCTCTATTTCTGATTTTCTGAAGCTCTACTTTCTGCATGTTCTATTAGCAATGTTAACTATAAAAGGTGAATCTATCTTGTTTGTTTGTTTGGTTTTTTTGACCGTGTATGTCTTATGATGAAAGAAAAGCATTGGAAATAAGCATCAGCAGCTAAAGTGTTAAAGCTTTGGTCTGCTCTCATAGGTGGTAAAAATCAAGTGTTCATTTGGGGCTTTTCTGATTTCCTCCAGAAATATCTTATTTTGAAATTAAGGTTTTCCCTGGCTAAAACACCTTGTGGTCCTGTTTGCTCAACGAGATTAGGGCAAGATTTGTTGGCAAAAGCTGGCATCAGAATAGACACAGAGCAATTTATTTAGCATTTAAGGATGGTTTTCTTTGTCCTAATCTAAGCACAGAGGCAATTTAGGGAAGTTCTGTCAGTAGTGCATAGGACGAACGCTTAAGGCATGAGATATACAGCAGGCTAAAGGATTGAGAGGATGAAAGAATTGTGAGAATGGACCAGCAGGTAAACAGACACATGGTTAGGAAGAAAGAATGAAATTTTGAGAAACATGAGGTACAATGAGGTTATTTAGCAATCAAGAGAAGAAGCTGAAAGTGGACAAAGTTTAATCTTTTGAGAGAGAGGGAGATTAGAAGGTGGAGAAGATGAGTTTGGTTTGGGGCATGTTGAATTCAGGATATTTATGGAACATCTGATAAACATTGACACAATTAACTCAGTAGAGTTTGCTGGCCTGGAGACTTTGTTTAGTGAGTGATCAGCAGACACTCGTTTATAGGGAACGGAGACAGTGGAGAACTAAAATGTCTTTTCAAATTTGAGTATTAGGAACTGATTAATGATATTTGTGGGAAATAAAGAAATGAGCTCATGGCTAGACTTTTCTTGAGCTCTGGTGTTCATGTTAGTTAATCTTATACTTCTGGAACTTCTGAAGATGACCAAGAGAAGTTCTACTTTATGATACCACATTTCTAGTGGCTGTTTACCCTTTCCTGCTTTGCCTAACTCTTACCTACCTACATTTGTGAAAATACTATTGAGTCTATTCTGAAATTATGGAAATTAGTCTGGCAGAATTTCTTTTGGTTGACTGGTAGAATAGGATAATAGGAAAGAGAGAAGAGAGGGGCTTCACTGAAGGGGAGACTACAGAGGTAGTGCAGTGGGTTGCACAACAGGAGAGGAACCCTGAAATTAGGAGACTGAGTTTCTATCAGGACTGCTAGTAACCTTCCTTGGAGAAATACCATATAAGGATATGTAGGAGCAACCGGAGACTAAGTTCAGGACAAGTAAAACAAAGAATTTGCTGAGTGCTCCACTTGCTTCTATTGGCTCAGAATCCATGTCTGTGAATGAGAAAAAGAAAGGACAGAGAAGCATGTCTTTGAGAAAATTGTGCACCAGACCTCAGAGCTCTTCTGCCTTCTCAGCTTACATTTGATCATGAGTAACCCCTTCTCAACCTTTTAGGACTAGAAGAGTAAAAGGCAAGAAAACAAGACAGTGGTTCATTTCTTTGATACAGATGACCTCTTCTCCACCTGAAATTACCCAAGGAAAACAGATTTAAAAAAATAAGAAGTATGACAATCAGGGCAAGGCAGAAATGTGGCCATTATTTGTGCCTAGTACTATTGCTTTCCATGAAAATCTGAGAGAATTGACTAAGAATGCATTCCAGTGGGCCTAATCACCAATCTCCAAGCCTTTCTATTTAATTATCCTCTAAAACTCAGTTTTAGGCAGACCCAAGCTGGGTAACCAGCTACTAGATTCTGAATTTGATTGCTTGTAGGTGGGTGTGGAGGTTCATTCATCAGCCTCTTATCCCTTTGGCCAAAGAATTATCATTTAAAACATTTGATTCAACAAGATTTTCTGCAAAATTAAAATGATGTATTAGAATAATTTTTCTTTGTTTCTTTTCTTTCTTTCTTTTTTTACAATTTGTGCCCCATTATATGGATGGTTGAACTGACAACAGCAAAACAGTGGAGAGTTGACCTCATCTACTGTAAAACATATCCATTAGAAGTATCAGTAAAAATTCATGGTTAAAAGATATAAAATTGTCATTTTTAACATTTTTTCTTAGAAGCAATTGTATCACAGTTGCAATGAGCAAAGTTAGCCCTGTATCTTGATTACTAAATACCATTCTTCACTAAAAGGAGTCTTTGGAGTATTTGTTAGTTGTCCAGGACTGAGCTACAGAAAGTACAAGCTAAGTTTGGAATATCTTTCTATGCCAGAAGGTAAGTAAATGACCAAAAAAAAGACATGGGCATATCTTAAAAGGATACATGAGCCAGCCTAAAGTGGCTTTCCCTAGTGAAATCTAGGAATATATTGAGCATTGAGATTAATAATGAAAAAAAGATTTCAATCCATTGAATAAAGTAAGATTCTTTGAGACCATAGTAACAGTAAATAAATAAGTAAATAGAAGAGTAGGGAACATGTTACTTTACCACAGTATACTAACTAATAAACGTGGAAGACAAAACAGATTTAAAATATCATCATTGTGATGCCAACACAGTAATGATTGTTGAGGCAAAATTCATCAACCAATTCTAAAACTATGGGTAAAATTTTGATGAAAAATGAGATATTTGTATGGCCTTAAATATTTACCTACAGATTCCATACTAGTTAAATGGAGGAATATGAAACTTTACATTTAGTTAACATCACCAATAAAGGGGGGGAAAGCCCTATGAGATGTACTAAAAACACAACAGAACATGTTATATTCTTGCCAAATGTGCATAACCTGAATCAAATCATGAGGAAACATCAAATAAGTCCAAACTGAAGGGCACTCTACCCAACAAATGGCTTGAGTTCTTCAAAATCTGCCAATATCATAAAAGACAAAAGAAATGAACAGATACCATTCCAGATTAAAGGACAATAAAGAAACAAGAAAATCAAATGCAATGATCCTGTACTGGATCCTGGATTGGGGAAAACGTGCTCAAAGGACATTTTTGGCACTACTGGAGAAATTTGAATACAGACTGTATAGTAGATAATAGCGTTGTATTAACGTTAAACTTTCTGAATTTGAAGATCGTGCGGTAGTTTATAAGAGAATGCCTATTCCCTTAGGAAGTACACACTCAACTATTAGAGGTAAAACGACATGATGTATGCAGTTATACTGACATAGATTGGGAAAAATAATAATTTGTGTGTGTTTATATTTGCAGAGAGAGAGATAGAGAGGAAGAATAAATGCAGCAAAATATTTGAAATTGCCAAATCTGGATAACATGTTTACTGTTTGTACTATTTTTGCAACTTTTCTGTAAGTTTGAAATAATTTCAAAATACAAAGTTGTGTGTGTGTGTGTGTGTGTGTGTGTGTTTTAATTCTCCCTTCTTGCAACTTCTTTTCCCTCTGCCTTCAAAGGCTGTCACACAGAAAGTAATGTAGGTGGATGCAAAAGCAGAAGTGTGAGTGAAGCCTCGGGGGATTTAGGTCTAGGGGAGGAGATGAGAAACAGGTGGAAATCACAGTAATTGGAGAGAAATGAAGACCCTCGAGTGTGGGTCGCCGCCAGTCATTACCGTCGCCAACGCCTGGGCTCGCGCTGTGGTCGTGAAAGCCGGCATCGTTTTAGTCTCGGGGAAGCTGCGGCTCTCCTTCTGAGATTCAGAAAACGAAGGATGGGGCAGGAGAACAAGTATCACCTGCGAAACGAACTCGCTGTTTACCAAGTCAGTTCTTCAGACCCCATTGTCTCTGGGAGGAAAGAGCTTCCCGCCTTCAGCCAAAATTTGGTGCGACAGCCAACTCAGGTTCCAGCTTGGAGGAAAACGTACATCATCTCCGACGGGGCGAGCCAGGAATTGACTTTCTTTAAAAGCTCCTGCCCCCTCACCACACACACACCCTCCCGTTGATGCTGAAAATCAGCCGGATTTGACAGGGCCTTAGAGACGCGCACGTAAATGAGCTAAGGTACTTGGGACATTTAACACCAGAGGAGGAGTTAGTAGGTAAAGGAGAAGGACGGACCATGATGCGGCAAGTGACAAGGCGAAGCAAGCTGAGACTCGGTGGGGTGCCGCGGAGGAGGTGGGCGAGCGCTTAAGGTTGGCATGAGATCTGGGTGGCCGGGAGGCGGGGAGCGGCCGCGGTGCCCACCTTCTGCGCTTCCTCTGCGTACGCGGTCAGCACGAGGGCCCATTCCCGGTAAAAGAAACTAGCCGGAAGCGCTTTCCTGCAACAAAGTAGCCCTCGTTTTGCCCAAGACTGCTGAGGCTTGGAGAAGGCCTCGCGGCTGTTTTTGTCTCTGGGACACTTAAGAGCACGCGAGCGGTGGAGTTTTTGTTTTCAGTATATGCGGGTGGTATTGTGACTTCCGAGGGAGCGGCAGACAAGCCACATATTTCCAATCCCCACGTGTTTGTAAGGGGGAAAGTGTTGAACGCTGAAGCAGGATTCGCCTGAGTCTTTGGCTTTAAGCACCTCAAATATCGGTGGAGAGAGTGTTTTTTAGCTTGTTGAGTTTGAAAGACAAGACGTGCAAAATAAGAAAGGTAAGGCAGGAACAGAATATTTTAAACTTGAAATGGTTTTCAGAAGGACTACTCCCTTGTTTCTATAATAAGTAGTTCAGTCGGTAGGGTATCAGGATTTCAACCTATAAGGCTGGGAACGAGAACCTCTATGTGAGTCTAATGCCTTAGACTTTCTTCCACATAAGTAAGCCTCTGGAATTCAGGTTTCTTTCTAGAGGATCTCACCCGTGCTTTTGCAGTGGGTTCCTATATTGCCCACATCCAACTCTTGGAAGCATGAAGAATTGGGAAAAGCCAGGGTTACCGTACAGTAGAAGACCCTTACAAGAGTTAAGTGGAAACACAGCAGTGGCTGAGGTGGAGAGGAAGATACAAATGTGAAAAGTTATAATAGAAGGTGGTTAGATGGGATTTTTCTTCCAAGGAAGGAGAGGAATGGTCTGTTAACCCCAAAGAATTCTCTTTCAGTAGCATCAGCCTGACTTAATGCTGGAAAGATATTCTAATTGCATTTCATGCATAGAATAGGTTTTAACAACTTAATGTCAGACCAGAAAACTGGCAGAATTGGTGGGAGCTGGAGAGGCAGCCAAGGTCAGAGTCCCAGTCGTCAGATGGAAAGAGAATGACTACAGTGTCTGGGGTAGGGCTTGGAAACTTCCAAGTCTAGGTTTCAGATTGAGAGGGCCAAATATTAGTAGCTTCATGTGACCCCAGTATTCTGGCTGGAAAGAGTTTCCTGGTGTCCATTGTGAGTTCTTCCACAGAAAAATCAAGGACTCTTTTGTGTGACCTCCAAAGTTGCCTAAAATACTGAAGGTCTCAAAGAGATGAGAAAACCACCTCCGTCCCTGATGTAAGGCAAATACAGACCTTACTCAATTTCCTGGGTGGTTTGAGTTCTTGATTGAGAATGGGCAGGGAACCCTGGGAGCAACTCTTCCTTCTCAGCACACAGCTGGGGCTAAGCATATCCTGAAACTTTTAGACCAGTGCTTCTCAAACCTTAGCATCAGTATCACTTGAGGGATTATTAAAACACACTCTCAGAGATTCTGATTCAATAGATCTCAGGTTGGGCCTGGAATTTGGCACTCTGCTCACAGCACCCTAATCCTCCACCCGTTAGTCTCCTGTGCAGTGTCCACTCTGGCTAACATGCCACTGTTTGCTTAAAGTGTCTAGGGAGAACAAGTTGACAATAGAAAGAAAAAAATCGAAAATACATGAAATGTTGGCATTACCTCCCTCCAAAAAAAAAAAATGTATCCTGAAACAAATATATATTGGTCTCAGGGCACACAGTCAATCCTCAGCTATGCAGATTTCACCAGACAGTATCCCTGCTGAGTGCCTTTTGTGGATATTTTCACTGGACAAAGAAATCAAGAAATAAGGACATCCCAGCCTGATAAAGGTTAGACTGGAGGACAGGGAAAAATCGCTGTATTCTGTTGCCTCCCAAAGACACCGATTTAACAGGAAATATGTACACAGACAACAGTTTTGAAACCATAGAGCACTGGAAATCCTTGAAAGGTGCCCTCAGTGGATCAGAAATTCCTAGCACTTCCTTGTCATACAAAGCAGATGTAATCGGATTCAGCGAGAAAGAACAGAAGAAATGTTTGTTTTACCGGCGAGAGTGCCTCAAACACCTACAATCCACGCACCTTTTAATTTCCATCTGTTTTTCATTGTGACAGAAAACCCTTTTCCTGCTTCTTCATATGGGGGCCTCCGTTTGCTGTTGACAGAGGTTTCCAGGCAATATTTTAATGATGAATATAAAGTGACTGAGGAAATGAATCGTACGGAATACGAATTGGGAGTGTGTTGATCCGTATTTATCTGTTCTACTTTCGTATTGAAAGCCTTCTAATTCCCCGCCAGTCTTCGTCCCGTTGTCCAGCGTCGTGCCACTCGCTCATCTAATACGACTGGAGGCCCACCACAGTCCTCGTCTCAAGTACTGGATCAAACTTTCGGCTGCGCTCTGTGCGCAGGTGGACGGGCAGAGACTGGTGGAGAAATGAGTGGGCATATGCTTTCGTTCTGTTCTTTGGCCCAGAAAACAAAAAGAACTAAAGGAACATGTCCGCGGAGCGCTTTTTGCCACCTTTTTTTCTTTGTCTTTCAGTCTCTTTAATAATAGTACAAAATGGGAGCCAAAGTGACCTGTGAATGTGCACGCTTTTGTTTGGGTTCCAGAGACGCTGTCTCCTCCCCCACACCCGTCCCTGACCTTTTTTTCTTCCATCCTCCTTCGCAATCACCTTAGGTGTTGTCGAGGCTCATAACATAGAGATGGGAGAGAATCCAAGGCAATCCATTGGGTTATATTTTTACTTTCTATATGTGCAGAAATTGAATAGAAAAATTTCAGGAGAGCTAAATGTATGTTTCTCGAGAAATAGGCTCAAGCAGGGTTGAGGCAAAGGTCTGGAGGTGCCGGGGATCGAACCCGGGGCCTCATACATGCAAAGCATGCGCTCTACCACTGAGCTACACCCCCTTCACGAAAGTGTTCTTTTTAGCATTTATCAGGAAGGCTTATTGTCTGAGACTTTGGGTCTGTGAGCCTTCTGGCAGCAGTGATCAGTGTTAAGGAACATCAGCAGCCACTTTGGGCAGAAGATGTTCAGGTACCAATCGGAATACAGATTCTTTAGAGTACTGTATAGCTGCGGTCCCCAACTCCCGGGCCGCGGACCGCTACCGGGCAGTGGCCTGTTAGGGACCGAGCGTCAGAGGGCTGCCGCCTCCTTCCTCCCCCTCTGCCGTGGAAAAATTGTCTTCCACAACACTTAGGAAACGGGGGCGGGGTGGGGGGCCGCACAGCAGGAGATGATCGGAGGGCGAGGAGCGAAGCTTCATCTGTGTTTACAGCTGCTTGCTCCCCATCGCTCGCATCACCGCCTGTGCTCCGCCCCCCCCCCACACCGCCCTCCCCTCCCAACCCTGTACGAGGCAAAATTGTCTTCCGTGAAAACAATCCCTGGTGCCAAAAAGGTTGGGGACTGCTGCTGTACAGGATTTGAAATGGAAGACAAAAGATTGAAAACGTGTCAAATACTAACCACAAGAAGTTTTCATTGTGGCTTTTGTTAGAAGTAACCCGCGATGCCGTTAAGAAAATAGTCAGACACTGCAAATTGTCACGGCAAGGCAAAATCTTTACTTCTGATCAGAAGGGCGCCTTGTGGCAGCAAAAGCAGCCAACCAGCCAGCATGCGTTACGAGGAAGTTTTTTGCGTTTTTATCTCTAAGGAAGACCTATGGCTGTGTCTCATCCCATTGGCCAGAATTTTGACCTCACGATCTTGTCCTTACCTGATTGACTAAGGCGTGTTTCTAGGACAGAAAGGAAGGGTGGGCAGGGGATGCCTAGTGTAGTAATTGTTTACAGTTGGCGGGCAAGTCGGACACAGAGTGTTATGTGAAGTTAGGCACAGAGTGTTACCTCTTGATACTTTGGCAGAAAAGATTAAGTCAAGGTTATCTCTCCCTACACTTTGAAACATTAGGTTGTTAGGATCTCCTTCTTCTATTAATATTATGCTTGGCAAGGAATCAAGTTCTGGTTTTCAATTCTTTTGACTTCTCCCAGATATGTCTTAACCCAAGACACATGGCTACTGAAATTCAGCTTTTTCCTAACTAAAATGCTTCATATTTGTTGTTTTCTTAATCAGAATATTAAAGACCAGATTTGATGGAGGACAGCCATGGTCAGAAGAAAACCTGAGAACGATGCATTCAGCATTTCATTATAAGGGTCTTTTCTTTCTAATCTAGGTGCTTAGATTAAGTTATCTAATTTAGGAGGCCCTGCTAATCGTCCTAAAGAGAAATTCCTAAGGTGTAAGTGAACAACAGCTTCAGGGATGGAGAGAAGAGTTGAATTATGAGAGTGAGACCTAAGATAAATAGGATTTAAGAGATAAAGAAAAAAGGTGGGTGAAGCATTTATTTAGAAAAACAAACATGCTATTACCAAACAGAAGGAAGTGCAAATATGAGGAGGTTTTTATCAACTCTTTTGGGAATGGGAGGAAAATTGGGAGATAGAGAAAATGAGCTAGCTCTGCTCATGTTAAATTCAGTATATCCATGGGGCGCAGTTGTGAGGATGTTACACAGCCAACTCAGACAATTATTCTGGTCTCTAGCCTGGGATTTGTGGGTAATCAGTAGGCATATATGTGGAGAGTGGATAAAGATCAAAAAGTATGCTTTGAGATTTGGGGATTACAAACCTATTCATGTTTTTATTTTTATTTTTTTTAGAGATGGGCTCTTGCTCTTGCTCAGGCTGGTCTCGAACTCCTGAGCTCAAGCAATCCCCCCGCCTCGGTCTCCCAGAGCACTAAGATTACAGACTTGAGCCACCGCACCCGGCCTCTATTTGTGTTATTTGTAGGAATCAAGCAAATAAGTTTGCTCCTAGACAGTTCTTGAACTCTGGTATTTATCATGATTAAGACTGGGTTCTTTGAACTACATAAGAAGATGAAAAGAAAACCCATTTCCTGGCACCAGATTCCTAGTGGCTATTGACTCTTTCTCAGTCTGGTCTGCCCATATATGAACCATTGCCAACATTCATAAAATAACATTTATCCCTTTTGAAATTGGCAGAATATGAGTTGTATGGCAGACTTTTCCTTTCAGTTGGCTCATGGGATTTTTAGAATAAAAATGGGAAACAATGAATGGTAGGTTTCACTGAAGGAGAGACTTAGAGAAGTGTCACACACAAAACTGATGGGTATGTGTGTGTGTTTGTCTGCTTGTCTACCTGTGTGCACATGCAAATGCTGGGGAGGATTATCCTGACCATTTGATGCTGTAAAAGCAATATTAGGACAGTTTGCAGAAACACTACTTCATCATTATGTTGTGCTACTCCCAGAGAAACCTGGATGTCTACTGGATTCTTGGGAATTCATAATAAGAAGGTATACGTTTTTATTTGTTTGCCTCATAAATGTGGGAGTTTTTTAAAAAATTAAATATCTGTAGCAATCTTTAGACCATCCACCAGAAATACTGTTGGAACATCTTTTTGTGCATAAGCTGTAGGATGAGTTCATTTAACATAGAATTCCTCTGAGGAATTACACATTTAATTTTGGTGACAGAACACACTCATGTCATACCTACTCAGTTCAGAAAACCTAAAAATATATAAAGTATATGTTTAAACCACATTGCCCAATATATTTGCCGTTAGCCATATTGGCTATTTGAATGCTTGAAATTACCTAGTGCAAATTGAGATGTGCTGTAAGTGTAAAATACACACCAGATTTCAAAGACATATGACTTTTTAAATGTAAAATATCTCACCAATAATTTTAAGATTTATTATTTGTTGAAATAATGTTTTAGAAATACAAGATGATTTAAATATATTGTTAAAATTAATATTACCTGATTATTTTTTAATGTGACTACTTGAAAATGTAAAATTACAAAAATGGTTTTCATTTATGACTTGTATTATCTTTCTATCAAACAGCACTGTCTAGAGAAGATATTCTCTATTTAGGTGCTGTTCTGAGAGAATCCCAGAACCAGAGAACATGGAGCATGGTCTTCTAGTAATTAAGTTCAATTCCATGAATGGACTTGACAAAACGCCTTTATATGCATGATCTCCTTTGATCTTTACAACATGGCTTTTTAGATTGTCATTATTGGCCTCATTTTTTAGCTATTGGATGGGAAATCATGCTTGGGAATTACCCTAGGCCTCCTACCTCAACAGAATGTAAAGTAATTGTTACTGTGTTAGGCAATAAAACACTCAATGATACTGTTTGTCCAATCAAATATTTCTTAATGAAATAAAGCACAAGCTTCTGAGTTGAGGAAGGCTAGGTGACCCAATGGATAAAGTGTCTGATTCCCAACTCCTGTACAGTCAATGTCCCTACCCTGATGTTGCTTCTCATTTTGTACCAATTTTCATTTTGCAGCTTGATGCAGTTCTGATGTTGGCGCATTGTAGATTATTGCCCCCTCACACAGTGTATAGGAGGCGTCAGTGGAAAACAGACACTATGAAACTGAAACAGTAATTTGAAAGAAAAAAAGTTCAAAATGACAAAAAAAGAACATCTCTTATCCCCAACACAGAATTTTGAGAAAAGAGTTGAAGTTAAAAAGGGAAAATGGGGTATATGTACCTGAGTCTTGATGACTTTACTGTCCATTTGATTTCTGTTTTCAGTAATTCTAGGTCCCTTCATGAATGCTTGACAGAATAATTCATATAGAGATACTTGTTTTTGTTCTTTCTCACATACCAAAACAGAAATAACTTAAGATTTGGAAATTCCAGACAGGGGTGCGAGACTGAAGAAATGTCTTGTCAGCAAGAAAACTCAGAATGTTCTTGTAATAGTTTAAAAAATCAATGATATTCAACAATTTTTTTGTTGCAGCAATTTAACAATGGAGTTGACTCAGATATAAACCAAGGTTTTCCTAATTGCAAACTTTGTCTTGTATATAACACACTCACGTATATACACTCACACAGTATAATAATTATTTTTCTACAGGGTTTTTTTTTACTTCGTATTTCTTGTGATTAGAAACAACCCCCTCCTCCCCACACACATACATAACATCAAATCAGAAATGAATTGTAAGTGCAACAGCATACAGCATATTGGAATTTCTTCAGTTTTAAAACTAATAATTTCACAGGTTTTAAAACTTTAAATAAAATACGCACTGTGTCAGTTAACACTTCATCGAAGTCCGCAGTGGAGCATACAAACAAAAGAGAGAATGATAAAAATATACATATGTGCATTACCTTGGTCGAATTTGCCAAAAAAAAAAAAGTAAATGCTGTAGTTATACATACACTTTCGGGATTGGTGTGCAAGAGTCATATAGGGGATAATTATGTGACGTTAAAATAAGCGTGCCGAAACCCGGGATCGAACCAGGGACCTTTAGATCTTCAGTCTAACGCTCTCCCAACTGAGCTATTTCGGCTAATTGGGAAAACCCCCTTTCGCTATTCTTTCAAAATATTGAAACTTTCATTTGTAGGGTCAGTGTATTTTTCAACATCTAATTTTATTTTATTCAATATCATTCACCCAAAAAATATGGGCTCAACTACAGTCTATATCTGAAACTAGTACCCAATTTTGGGGGCTGAATGAGTTGTCAAAGGACGGGGAAGAAAAGGCGGGGAGTGGATAAAAGCAGAATACACTTTCAGGCTTGGTCATCTCTAGCTGTTCCACTGTTCAGAAAACTAAGGGTATTCAAAGTGAAATTATCTAGCCTTCTCCTTTTCTCTTCTTTCGGTTCTTCTTTTTCTATCTTTCTTTTCAATGACACGGCAAACAGGATTATTGGGCACATTAACTTGATGGCGGGTTTCTGGCTTCCGATTAAAGAAATCCTGAGCGAACCAGTTTTTTTTTTCGCCATTCCCTCCCTTTTACTTGTCTTTTTTGTTCTGACACATCCACTTGGGGTAGGTGCGGGACTCAAGGAGTGGAAATAGGAAGTATAACGTGATTATTTTAGTGTGACCATACACACGTCTTTTTCTTTTTTTTAAGACGGGGGAAGGGAGAAAGAGTCCCCTGCCTATCCCAGACTGGACTCGAAGCCCTGGGCTCAAGGGATCCTCCCGCCTCAGCTTCCGGAGTAGCTGGTACTACAGGCGCTGGCCACTGCACCCAGCCAAAACGTGTTTTTAAAAGGGTAAAAGTAAAGGATTGTTGGGGATTGGGAAAAGCAGATGAATGTGTATGATTTCGAGCCCTCTTACAAGGAAAAGACACTACCACTGAGCCACACCTCTCTCAAGATAGAAACATCATAAGGATCCTCCTTGAATTATTAGTCATATTTCTGGGGGATTTTCAAAGATACACGATAGCTGGCCAGAACCTCTAAACTATATCCTCTTAAGCTGCTAGGGGAAATGTAAGAGAATCACAGACCAAATAACACTGTTTCTGCTCCTAGAACATTTCACTCCACTAGTCCATTCCAAGGTTTCCTCCCCAGCAAACTGCCTGGGGGCATTTTCCCCACAGCCACCAGGAAAAATCTCTAGATTGAACATTCTCTTGTGTCTTCGATCTCTCCTTTTCTCTCCATCTTTGCTCTTTCTTCTGCTTACAAAGTTTTTCAAGACCCCTCCTCCTTAAAAAGAGAAGATAAGCCTCAGCCTGGGAGAAGATATTTCAATACTTATATTTTATTAAGGACTCTTATCTGGAATATGTTAAGAACTCCTACAAAACACTAAGAAAAAGGCTAAAAACTCAATAAGAAAGCAAGTTAGCATGCACTTCACAAAAACGGCTATTTAACAATGTAAAAAGAGCTCAACATCATTTCCTATCAAGGAAATGCAAATTTAAAACACATCAAAATAATACTACTCTTTGCCAGGATCATGTAACCTAAAAGAAATGACAACATCAAATGTTGCTGAGTATGTGGAGCAACTGGAACACTCATACATTGCTGATGAGACTGTCAACTGGTACAGGCGTGAGCCCAGCCACTAAAACGATTTTATATGATTTCATTTATATTACTTAAAACATAAGAAAAAATAATCTATGGTGATAGAGGTCAGAGAGTGTGGTTGATTGGGATGGGGCACAAGGGACACTTGGTCTGAGTGTTGGTTACATATATAATAACCCATAAGCTGAATAATTAAATTTAATACATTTTACTTTATGTAAATGAAGCCTAAATTTAAATAACAAGAAAAGAAGGAAGTATCTCCTTGGATACCTCCTGGCTTCCAGTACATTCTATCCTTTCTTCAGTGTTGTTTTAAATTGTGGTCTGCAGATTTGGCCTAAAAATTGTTTTTTACCCATCTGTGAGCATTAGAAATTCCTATATCAATTCGAAAGTGCCAAGACATCGGACCCCTCTTGTTAAACAATATAAAAACAATTTCAGAGGTTTTCAGAATTTCGGAAACAACCCTCTCTGCAATGAGGAAATCGCTGTGACGGACCATGACTTACTAAGTGATTTTTAACAAAACCCCCCATATGTCTGGACAGTTTTCAAACTGTCTCTTATTGGAAAAAAGTCGAGGTTTTTTGTTTTTAGTCAAAATTTAGTGCGAAGGACAATTAGGATATAAGTTTTTGGATGATTTCCTCCAAAAAATATTTTAGATTCTCAGATTTTTTTTTTTCTCCCGGTGGCAATATCCGAGCACTCCCAGAGACAGGAAACAATACTCCTCTACTCTAGGTTTACCCCCAGCCGCGCGTCCCCCCTCAACTGGGCGCAGCCTCAGCCTATGCTGCGGAAACGCTGAGTGGAGCATACAGGGAAGGAAAAAAAAAATAGAAAGTGATGTAGAAATTAAAATAGCAACTACACGTGAATCTCAAAACAGTGCTTAAAATGTGTGTAAACGGGGCTAGGAGTGCACGGAACTACAGCGGGAACTTCATTCCGGACGGAGTAAAGCGAAGGAGAGATGGAGGGGAGAGGGAAGAGGGGTGGGGTGAAGTGGAGGAAGAAAAGGAGAGAGGCAGAGACGAAAAGAGCAAGGAAAAGCATCCTCACGATTACTGGCTTGGGATGGATGGGGTGGTAGAGTGAGTCTAAGCGCCGCTTCTCTCCGCCGTTTCCTCTGGATATGAGGGAGGAGAGAATCCCTTTTGCCCCTAGGGAGGTGGGCTTGACCCGGAGGAGGGTGCGGTTCGTTTCGCCCCGGCTGTCGTGGCTTCGAGAGCGCCTCGCTGCTCCTTCCGTCGCTGGATAGACAGGCTGAGCACTTTGAGGTTGCGTTTTTGTTAGTGGTTCAGAAACCGCCGATACTGTAGCTCCTGAGGGAGCCGCAGGGCTTCCCGATTTCCTGCGCACGGGTGTTGAGAGTAGAGCGGGATCTGCCGGCAGCTTTGAGATTGAGCACTACAGCGGAAAAGTCTAATTTTATTAGGTTTTGCTTGAAATGCAAAAAATGAGAAAGTTCCTGTTTGTTTGCTCCACATAGTTCTAATTCTTAGAAGCCTATTGGAACCCAACTTTCTCCTGGACAAACTTCCTGGCGTTTGCAACGAGCTTCTTTGCTCCTCACATCCTGCTCTTGACTCAAAAGAAGTCCGAAGAGCCAGACTGTGGCTGCGGAACAGCAGAGTCGCCGCACAATCCGTGTTAACTACCTGTGTGGCCACCGTCTTTTTAGTCCTATTACAGGCGCAGAGGCAACATACTTGAGTCCTTCACAAGTCGAGTGGGTTGACCTCAAAATTGACTTTCGGGATGGCTTGTGACCACCTGGTAGATGGTGGGCAGTTACAGCTTTTGAAGAGTGAGAAAAAGAATACATTATGAATAAATTATGGAAGAATACATTGTGGAATCCCTCCAGGTTGCTTGGCTACTGCAGATGGAGAAAGAAGTTGCTGTTCTGTTTTCTGAGTATTTGGTACCTTGAGTTTTTTTCTTTGGTGGCATGAAATAGGGCTGAAAATAAAAGGAGATTTTTTTAAAAACAAGATGGTATTAAGGTGCTTGCAGAGTATCGTCCTGTGGATTTCTGCTTAGCACTGCGATATCAGAATCTGAAACTGCAAACAGCTCTAATCTGGAGATAGGGGTTGTTCAGTAGTTTAGAAGGAGGGTATTTCTGGAGAGTAAGTAGAGTGAGGTTTAAAAAATTCACTGGGATTGGGAGAATAAGAGTTCACTATTTGTATTTATGAAAAACAAAGACATGACCTTTACCCTAGACTGATGTTGGACCCTGGAGTTCAGAGTGCTTGCCATTTCAGATCAGAAACTTCCTTAGAAGACACAGAGAAGTACTATCTCCCTGTTCCAAATTTCAGCTAAGGTGGCTGCTATCTTTTCCTCATTTGTCGTATGTTTGTAGTTAAATGGCTTAAGTTCCAGAGTTTGTGGGTCTCTAACAGAAAAAGTGACCACCAGCATATCAAATTGCCCACCACTGGCAGTGAAATGGAGTGAAATCTTTTAGTGAAAGCTTATAAGGCTTCTGCAGCCTGGGTTACGAAGGAGTCAGAATAAAGGAAACACAAAGGGACTCAAGCCTTCAACCTTCAGAATCTGAAATCAGATTTTGTCCACACAGTTCCACGGTTTCTTGATGTTTTCTGATTACATACAAGTGGAAATCCGCTGAACGGCTGGGGATTGTACTTGCTCCCATAGTGTAACTATTGATGTTGGTCCACATAGTAGTGATTGCTGGGAGTGTAGGCGGGGATACGAATTACCTCCTGGTGTCCCAAAGGGTGGTCGAGACGCAAATACAGAAGGCCAATAAAACCCATCTTGTCAAGGTAGAAATTTTGGCCTGGGAGAGATGTATGAAGTGTTTGGATTTAGAGAGCTCTGTGAAGGTGGATGAGGACCCCCGGGCTGAAATAGAGAACACGGCCTGGAGGTACTGGGGATTGAACCCAGGACCTCGTGCATGCTAAGCATGCGCTCTACCACTGAGCTATACCCCCTGCAGCTGCTTCACCCTTGGTGACAACCATTTTCTAAGCCTGAGTTCAGAATCATCAAGATAAAGTCTCCTTCTGTTTTCAATTCAACTGTATATAAATTCCCTACACTATTCTCATTTATTCATTCTCTCTCTCTCTCTCTCTCTCTCTCTCTCTCTCTCTCTCTCTCCCCCCCCTATATCAGAAGAAAGGTGCCTTAATGGTAGAAAGAAAGGCACTGTTCTTGATTTGTGATCAGCCCGTGATCAACCCGCCCCAAAGTCTGCTCCCCACCATATTAGATTGCCTGGAGCATGCTTCCGTTCTATCCCTTGAATGCATCCTGGCATACAACATTCTCTTGCAACTTTTCTTATTACAACTTTCTGTATTCTGTTAACTCTTGGAAACATATTAGTCTTTTACATAGTCAAAAAATAAAATTGACTCAAGTGTGTGTGAAAATACCCCACAACTCAATACAAATATAAACAGGTCTAACTGCATTTCAAAAGAATAACATAACCACATTGAAGAGAAAAAGAACCGATCTAAGAAAACGGCTTACACAGTACTTTGTTCAAATTTGTAAAGACAATTTTAAAAAATCATAAACTTTATGTAGCAGGGTTATTTTTTGTAGTGCTAAGGCTGTAGCAATCTGATATTTCGTGTGAATTTTAGGATTAAGAAAATGAGTGTCTGTGTGTGTGTATATATATATGTATATATATAAATTGTGAAAATGAGTATGTGTGTGCGTGTGTGTTGTTGGAACCAGGCTTTCACTGTGGAAGAAGAGGGAAGTTAAGGAATAGTCCTGTTGGTGCTGCATGGCAATTTAGAAGCATCAGTACAAAATTATTTATATGTAATTGTAAATTCCTCCTCAGATCTGCCTGCTAACAAGGCCTAGAAGAAATGATACCTCAGAAGCAATGAGCAAATATGAGCAAAGCTAACTCCATATCTTGATTTTCAAGTACCACTCCTCACTGAAAGGAACCAGAGATACTTACAGAAAGTAGCTACTAATGTCAGCTACACCAATTCCAGGACTGTGCCAGGGAAAGTACAAAATGAACCTAAGATATCTGCTAAAAAATGTAAGTGCTCAAAAGTGATGGGGATGATTCAAAAGGACACTGCAGCCAGCTTGAAGAGAATCTCGCTGGCCAAATGTGGAACACTTTGAGCACCAATGATGACAATAAATTATTATAATCCTTGGGTACTTAAATAAATATGGAAGAAAAGAAAGTTTTCCTACAGTAGTATGCCAACTAATAAATGTGAAAATAAGGATAATATTAGAAAATCCCCATTTGGACACCATCAGAATTATGATAGATGCAGGCAAAATTTATAAGTCACTGCTAAAAGTATAAGTAAAATTTTGATGAGGATCAGGATATTTACATAATATCATAGTATTTCCTTACAGATTACTTATTAATTACAAAGGGGAAAGTTAATAATTTTACAGGTAAGAAACTTAGTAGTTACAACCTTAACCAAGTGATCAAAGCTAACATCACTGATAATGGGGAAAGCTGACATCACATGCCTCCTGGTGTGATAGAGGGTAACAACATCATTTCTGTGATATTTCTTCTAATTTTAATAATCTGAATCTAATCATGAACGACACAAATTGAAAAACGTTTTACAAAACCATTGGCATGTGCTCTTCAAAAACATATCAATGTTGTGAAGGACAGGGAGATTGTTCCAAATTAAAGAAGACTAAAGAGTCAAGACAATTAAATTCATATGTGACTATGGAATGGATCCTAGTTTGGAAAAGAAATTTCTATAAAAAATTTTATCAGAACAATTGAATTTTAATATGGACTGAATGTTAGATAATACTATTTTATCAGTGTTAAATTTACTGCATTTGGTCATTGTGCTATGGTGAGGAAATGTCCTTGTTCTTAAGAAATACACACTAAAGTATTTAGGGATAAAAAGATATAATGTCTGCAAATTATTACCAAATAATTTAGAAAAATAATAATCTTTTGTGTATATATGCACACTACTGTTGATTGTTGATTATTTAGGGAGAGGCAACATGGTATTCTGAAATGATCCCAAGATTTAGACAAAATGTGCTTCTCAGGTGGTCCATTCCATTTTAAATGTTGATGAGCAGAGACAAAGATACAAATTTCTCAATTTATATTAGAATTTATCAGGTTTTTTATTCTATTTCCCTTTCACATTCCTTGCTTGTGAGTTAACCAACTAAGGACATCTAAAGGAAACTGAATTTCTTTCTCACAGCAAGGAGGTAATGAGGGGCTGCCCTGGTTGGGAAAAAAATAGTGAAGTTGTTCTTTCTTGGAAAAATAAGCAAAAAGGAAAAATGGAGAAAAAGAAAAAGTAAAAAGAAATAAATAAAAGAAATAAATGAAAAAAATAAAAGAAAGAAATGAAAGAAATAGTGCAGTTGGCAGACAGAACTCCCTTCCCTCTTTATTCATCAGGAAAGGTGGGCACAGACAGTGATGGGCTTGAAATGAAACAGCCCTGGAAACCCTTTAATAGGGCTATCAGCAGACCAGAAATTTTGAACAATGCCAGGAAAATAGAAAACAGAAGTGATTAAGTGGACAAGAAACAGCAGAGTAAATGGCTGTTCTTTCACTACAGTGAACATATCTTAGACATTTGTGAACTATTATTTGTCTTATAGCGGGGGGACAAATAATAATTTCCATTTTGACACACATACTGTAAAAGAATAGTTTGGCACTTCATGATAGCAACGTGTTTGATGTTAACTGACATTTCCAGGCATGATTTTATTTAGAGATTTTAAAAGAAGGAAAAACGACACACCAGGATGTACAGGTAGAAAGAAATAAAGTAAGGAAGAAAGAAAAGAAGGAAAAATAGAATGAGTGATGTAATGAAAAAAACGTGAGCCAGGCAGGGTGGCGCCGGCCTGTAGTCCCAGGTACTGAAGAAGCTGAGGTGGGAGGATCACACGAGGCCAGGAGTTGGAGGCAGAGCGCTATGGTTTCACCTGTGAATAGCCACTGCATTTCAGCCTGGGCAACACAGGGAGATCCTGTCTATTAAAAAAATAAGAAAAAGAAAATTGGATAGTATGAAATAGCAATTTGGCACTTGTAATCTCATTCACTTAAAGCAGATTTTTTTCTTTTTTCATTTTTCATGTTTGGCAGGACTCTAGCTTCTTGACAACCATCATTTTGTGGTAGCATCCACCCTCTAATTCACCTAGTATTCACTGCCCCCTGTGGGGGCAAAACAAAACTAAATCAATTTTTCCTTTGGCCTCTTTTTTTCCCCTCTTTTTTCTGTTTTTCCTTCTTTCAATAATAGTGAAAATAGATGCCAAAATGATGAAATTGTTATTATGGTGGCACACTTGTTTTGGGTTTAGGGGGTCCTGTGTGTAGTAGGCTGAATAATGCCTTCTAAGGACATAAGGTCCCAATCCCTGGAACCTATAAATGTTACCTTTTATGGAAAAAGTGTTTTTGCTGGTGTGAGTACATTAAGGATCTTGAGTTGAGACGGTTACCCTGTATTATCTGGATGGACCCAATGAAATCACAAGTGTTCTTATAAGAGAGAGGCTTCACACACAGAGGAGAAAGCAATGAGAACTTGGAGGCAGAGATTGGACTGATATAGCCACAAGTCAAAAAATGCTGGTAGCCACCAGAAGCTGGAAGAGACAGGACAGATTCTCCCCTAGAGCCTCCAGAGAGCATAGTCCAGCCACCATCTTGATCTTGGCCTAGTAATACAGTCACACATTGCTTAACAACAGGGACATGTTCTAAGAAATGTATCATTAGGTGATTTCGTCATTGTGCAAACATCATAGAGTGTACTTACACAAACCTAGATGGTACAGTCTATTGGTCCTGGGCTATAAACCTGTACGACATGTTACTATACTGAATACTATAAGCAACACAATGGTAAGTATCTGTGCATCTAAACATAGAAAAGTTATAGTAAAAATACGGTATAAAAAATGTTTTTTAGTGGTGCGCTTGTATAGGGCACTTACAATGAATGGAGCTTGCAGGACTGGAAGTTGCTCTGGGTGAGTCAGTGAGTGTTGAGCACATGTGAAGGCCTAGGACATTACTGTACACTACTGTAGACTTTATAAACACTGTACACTTAGACTACACTAAACTTACAAATATATGTTTCTTTCTTAAACAAAAAAGTAACCAACCTTAGCTTACTGTAACTTTTTTGCTTTATAAACTTTTCAATTTTTTTTAACTTTTGACTCTTGTAATAACTCTTAGCTTAAAACACATTTAGTACAGATGTACAAAAATATTTTCTTTATTTATATCCTTATTTCATAAGATGTTTTCCATTTAAAGTTTTTTTATTTTATTTTTTACTTTTTAAAGTTTTTTGCTAAAAACTGAGACACAAACACACACATTAGCATAGGTCTACACAGGGTCAGGATCATCAATATCACTGTCTTCAACCTCCACATCTTGTCCCACTGGAAGGTTTTCAGGGACAATAACACGTATGGAGCTGTCATCTCCTATGATAATAATGCCTTCTTCTGGATACCTCCTGAAGGACCTGCCTGAGGCTATTTTATGGTTAATTTCTTTTTAATAAGTAGACAAAGTATACTCTAAAATAACAATAAAAAGTATAGTAAGTACATAAACCAGTAACATAGTCATTTATTATCATTATCAAGTATCATGTACTCTAAATGATTGCATGTGCTATACTTTTATACAACTGGCAGCTCAGTATGTTTGTTTACACCAGCATCATCATAAACATGTGAGTAATGTGTTGTGTTATGACCTGACAACTACAGCATCACTAAGCAATAGGAATTTTTCAGCCCATTATAATCTTATGAGACCACCATAAGATGTGTGGTCTATGGCTAACCAAAACATCGTTATGCAGCACATAACTGTACTCATTTCAGATTTCCGACTTCCAGAAGTGTGAAAGAATAAATTTCTGTTGTTTTAAGCCACTTAATTTGTGATAATTTGTTACAGCAGCCATAGGAAATTAATCAACTACACAAGTTTCTTCTACTCTTCCAGCTGCCTTGAGTGGTTTTGAGGCTCATGAAGTTTAAGTAGTATAGCATTGAAATGAAAGTCTTAGGTCATGTGTTTACGTCTCTTGTGACCATGCAATGAAAAAAGAATAAGATACCTGAAGGTGCATTTCACTAATGAGTACTTGGGAAATCAAGGGTTAGAGGCACTGGGAATCAAACGTCAGGTTTCCTACATGTGGGGCATGCATTCTGTCACTGAGCTATATCCTCTCATGCCAGGAGCGCTTTTTGTGATCCTTCAGAAAATATCTCACTATATCTGTGGGCTCCCATTCCTGTATTCATTGTTTTAGTACTAAGTGTTGGGTATAAAAGCAGGATTTGTGGCTGCTTTAAGATAGAAGGCCCCAGACAGCTGTGGGGAATACTTTATTTTAGCAAATAAAGCTTGAAATAGAATGCGAAATATCGGAAACTTGTTACATCAGAAAATTGACCAGCTTTTTGCTAGATCAAACACTCTTGTTATTGCTGTCTGCTCAACAGGAATATTAAGAGCAAAACTTTGATGGGGAAATCCCCAGGTCAGAATAAAAACCACATGCAATTTGTTATTCATTACCAAGGGTCTCTTCATTTTATTACAGCATGAAGGCAACTAAGGAGGTTTGTGGAATAGTCCAGAATAATGGTCAAGGCATGAACTAAATAGCAGATTCAGGGAGGGTGAAAATCTGAGAGTAGGTTGATAGGTAGCTAGACACGGGATTGAGAGACCTACAAGATTTACAGAGCAAAGAAGAAAGTGGGGAATATATAAAAGAGAGCCCAGTTATTCATTCAGCAAACAGGAGGAAAAGCAGAAAAGAGAGGTTTATTGTTGTTCTTTGGAGGAATAGAGCAGATATTAGGAGGAGGAGATGAGTTTGTTTTTGTAATGTTGAACTTACTATATTCTCCTATAGGATCCTTCCTGTTGATGAAGCACAGTGAACTCAGCCAAGTGCTCTGCTCTGAATAGGAGGGGGTGGGAGTGGTTAGAAGGCACCTATAGAGAGAGAGTGAGTAGAATGAGAACTCAAAGTGTCCTTTAGGATTTGGAAATCAGGAACTCATTTACTGGTAGTTGTGAAGAGCAAAAAAGTGAACTTCTTCCTAGACTGATCTTGAACCCTGGAATTCACAATGGTTATCACCATGGCTTTGAAACTTCTGTAGAAGACCCAGAAAATCTCATTTCCTGGTACCAGACTCCCAGTAGATGTCATCTCTTCCTCATTCATCTTTGTCTATGTGTATGCCTTTGCATATATTAGTAATTATATCACTGAGCCTCTTCTGTGGTTGGGAGCACCTCATTGGTTTGTTGGAATTTCTCTCTCAGTTGGCTCATGGGGCTAGTAGAATAGGTAAGAGGAAACGGAAATGGCGGTTTTCACTAAAATTGGGTATTAGGGAAGTGTCAGCCACAAAACTCTGCAAGCTCTGGGTGTGTGTGTGTGTGTGTGTATAAGTGCTAGGAGGATGAGAGGAAAACTATCTAGGCTGTTTGATGGTGTGAAAGTAAAATTATGAAAGTTTCCAGAGTCACCACGTGATTATCCTCTAAATTGCACCTGGAGAAACCTAGATACCAGGTTAGACTACCAAAAGTTCCTCAGAAGGAGTTTTGTTTTGTTTTTCTGTTTTCCCCAAGGTACACTGAACTTTGTGAGAATTGTTTATTAATTTTATGTGACAGCAGACTCTCTGTTTATAGCATTATTGAAATATCTCTCCATGGGGAAGTAATAGGATGAGTTCCAAATATATAAGATTCTTCTGATGAGCTGTTTATCTCAGGAGATAGAACTCATTCATACCCAATTACTCCATTCAGGAAACCTGCAGACATATGAATGGCATTTCTAATGCATCTAGGAACAGAGAAAAGATTGTAACTGGTTGAGTACTGTTTTTTAAAAATGTACAGATCAAAAGAGTGGGGTCATAGTTTTCATGTAAGGAGCTTTTACAGTATGCTTTAGAATTTGAATTCACACTCATGATTTTCTTTGGTATTTACATCATCTCAATTTGTTGACATGGACATAAAGATCTGGTTCTACTGCTCTAAGTCTTCCACCTTGATTGAATATGAAGGAACAATTCCTGAACTAGGCAGTAAAGGATTAAATAATCTTTTTTCTTCAATTAAATATGTCTTTGAAAAGAATAAAGCACTACCTTATGAGTCGGAGTAACTATGTGGCCTAATGGATAGTGTCTGCTTCCACATGTCCAATGGTCCTGCCCAACTGTCACCTCTCACACAGTCACCCAGGGTCTCACACACACAGCCACATCCCCCTTCCTCTCAGCTCCTTGATCTTTTAATTTTTCCCTGGACAAAATGAAATAAAAGATGATCCTGTTGAAGGATAGAACCCCAAAATAAAACATAGATGAATTTCCAAAATTCATCTACAATGTACCTCAAAATGACTCACTATTGTCCTGGGCCAAAGTTAGGTGCTTTTTGCTCTCAAAGAAATACCCCAGTCTGTCATATGTCATTTGTTCTTATTGGTTCAGATTTTTTTAAATCTTCATGCTATCTTTCCTACAGCTTTCTCATATTAAACTCTTGGCTTTTGCATCTTATCCATTTCTCCCTTAAATAGACTTCCTTGGAGAAGTCTATTGTTGGAAGCAGAAAAAATATTTCCATTTGGGCATGAGCCCTAACATAATACAGAAAAGCAATGGCAATAATTCATGGTATTCTTCCTCATGCTTTGACTACATTCCTTTTGCAAATTGATGGATTCCCATGGTTGGAGCCTGTGAATAGATTTTTTCCTGCCACAGGGGGTATACATGGCAAACAGACATTGTGGGACTGTAGTTCAAAAACAAGAAAGGAGAGAGAAAAAATGTCGACAGAACAGAAAATGACTGATTTCCGACATCAAGAAAGTCTGGCTCCTCACTACTAGCTCTGAATCTTTCTTTGGAGAAGTAAATCTCAAAGCCAAGACATCTTAATCTGTGAAAGAATGTCTTTTGGAACCTTATTTCTCCTTTGAAAATTCCCTAATCACTTCACGGGGAGACAGGTGGCCTGACATTATATTGGGAACCAGGGGTTTCCTAATTCTTGCTGCATCCTTTGGTCCACACTTTCATATGGGCTATTAAGGGTTTTGGATCTTCAAAATCTATCACAGGACTTAGAACACAAAGGGGTGTTAATACAAAAGTTCTTGAAGATTTGGTGGTGGCTGATGAGGAGGCAAGGCAGCTCTAAGTTCTGAAATGATTACAATATGTTATCCTATTTAAAGTTGCAGAACAGAGACAAAAATACAAACTTCCTAGTTCACATTAGAAATTAGCACAGTCTTTATTGAAAAACTTGCAAAATTTCTATTAAAAAGAAAATAAAAACTTCACATCATATCCAATCATGTGTAGTGATTCACAAAAATGGTTCAGCGATAGAAATACATTTTTGCAATTATTTTTCTACATTAGGAAATTGGAAAAAAATTTAAATATAGCCATATATTTATAATACATATCCTCTTAATCCACGTCGTAGTGTTTCTTAAACTTTAATGTGCAAAGGAGTCACTCGGGGATCCTTTTAAAACGTTAATGATTCCAGTTCAGTAGGTCTGGGATGGAACTGAGATTTTGCAGTTCTAACAATCTCTCAGGTGTTATCAGCTTTTGTGGTATAAGGACCACATTGACCAAGGGTCTGGAAAATTCCTTTCCGTTAGAGGGCGCAGCTGTATTAGATAAAATTACTTCTGTAAACAATCTAGGAAAGTCAAACAATAGTGAGGACAGAACAAAACTGGAAATCTATCCATGAATTTTGAGATCTTCAGCTGAATGTACTTCCCAATGGAGCTATTTCAGCGTAAGTGTGACGGCTCTGCATTGATTGATGAAAATAACTTTCTCAATTTCCCAGTTTGGAAGGCTCTCCGTTTCTCCTTGCTAAACCTGCAACCTGATCATGGCCAACCACAGCCCAGAAAACAAACAAACAAAAAAAACCTAAAAGAAATTGAGAACTTGCGTTTTTCTTTTGTGAAATCGTTCCATCCTTACCTTTTATTTCTTGCTTTTTAAGTAATAGTACTGCAAAACAGAACCAAAGGTGAATGGGCGCTTGCAGTTTTGGAATCACGAGCCGAGCCTTTGTCTTCTAGCTCCATCTTTTCCTCCTTTTGCCTATGCAGCCACCCTGAGTGGTGCCAAGCCCGAGGAATAGAAATGGAACAGCACTAATATTAATGGCAAATCGTCGTAAAATAGGTTTACTTCGTGTTTGAGCGAGGAAAAGGGAATAAAACAGTGAGAAAACGAGTCCCGAGTAAAGCTGGAGGTGCCGGGGATTGAACCCGGGGCCTCGTGCATGCTAAGCACGCGCTCTACCACTGAGCTACACCCCCCTCGCGAGACCAGCTCTCGGGAATATATTCAAGACAGAACACGACCATCTTGCTATGTTTTAGAACAGTAGCGGGAGGCTCAAGCTCATTCTACCTACTTTGGCTGTTTCTAAAATCTTAAACTTAGGTCTTCTGTGCCGCTTCGCTGACCGCCGAGTAAAGACCACACTAGACCGAAAGCCTCTATTGGTGGTCCTGGGATCTGGAAAGGTTCGTCAGTCGGGGTCACTTCTGTCACCACTAGAAGAGCCCGGGATGAAACATTTTCTCTCGTGTCTTCACTCTCTCTCTTTCCCCGCTGCTTTAAAGGGCTGCCAGAAAGCCACAAAGTATAATGCGGGGGATACAAAAATAAAGACTGTATTATATCCAAGCGCAGAGAGAAGACAGGAGGACAAACGCAGAGCGTTCGCGTCGGTCGCAGCCATCCTCCCTCAGGCTCGGGTGCTAAGTCCTAGCGAGGCGGGAAGCGAGGAGAGAGGAGGCCGCACCAGCTGTGATCGCGCCCCCTTTCGGCAGATCCCTCTGCGTGGCCGGGAGAACTCGCCGAAGGCGATGTGAGGGCGGGGACTAAACTCGCGTACGAATTAGCGATTCATGAAGCCCTTGGCGCATCTGGTCTAGTTCACCAACTTCATTCTCTGAGGCTCTGGGCCTCTCCCTTCCAGCCCAACAAACCGACGGAGCCTCAGCTAACATTGGGGGAGTCGTTTATATGGGCAGACAGACATGATAAGGTGATGTGGTAAATAACAGGATTGTCCAGTCCTATTATTCACCAATCAGAGATTAAAAGGACGTCAATCATACTTGAATAAATTTTTTAAACCAGTCTGCAGAGGGTCGCATACGAAAAGAATAAGTTGAGATTTTTCACAAAAATATGGATCCCTGGAGATGCTCAAGGAGAGGGGAGAGGCTGGTGAGGGTGTCTGGGCCCGGTATGCCTCTTGCCACCCAACACATCATTTTGTAGTACCTATGAAACATGAAAACTGACCACATCTTAAGCTACGAAGAAAATCTCAATAAATTCCAAAGATTAGAAATAATGCAAACAGCATTCTCTGACTGTGATCATGCAATAAAACTAGAAATTAATAACAAAATAAAAAATAAAAGTCCCTACCACCTGAAAGTTTTAAAAGATGTTATGAAAATAATTCTTGAGGCAAAAGGGAAGTACAAAATTTAATTTTATGATTTTTTGAAAGGACGAAAATGCAAACGTAACATATTGGGATCTCTGCAAGAAAGCTAAGGCATTTATCAGAAGAAAAATTATTCCCTTACATATCTATTTCAATAACAATGAAAAATAATATAAATGAATCAAACACTGAGCTCAAAAAGCTAGAAAATGAACAAGATAAACCAAAAGAATGCAGAAGGAAATGTTAATAAAGACAAATCCAGAACACGAGTTAGAAAAAAAGCACAACTAACAAATAAACAAAAAATCTGGATATTTGAAAAGTCAACAAAACAGACAAAGTTCTAGCCAACCTAATCAAGAAAAGAAAAAATAAGCACAAATACACAAAATTAGAACTAACTGGAGAAAATAACCATCAAAACAGAAGAACTTTTTTAAAACCATAAGAGAATACATAAAACAACTCAGCAAATGATTGGAAAACTTAGATAGAAGTGGAATTTGTAGATAAATATAACATACCCAAATTAACCCTTGTAGAGACAGAAAGTCTAAACGGACTGATTACTTTTGAAAAATAGTTTAACAGGCACACCCCCCAAAAAGAGCACCAAGTTCAAATACTTTCATAAGGAAATTCTATCAAACTGCTAAATATAAAAAAAGTGATGCTACTTAAATTATTCAAAGCGTAGAAAAAAGAAACCTTCCAATTCATATTTTTATTTCAAAATATTAAGGGGGTACAAATATTTTTGGTTACATGGATCTCTATTGTAATGCTTGAGGCACAGCTATAAGTGTGCCCATCACCCAAATAATGTTCTTTGTATGCATTAGGTAGGTTTTCACCCATCCCCTTCTCCCCCCTACCCCATACTTGATTTCCACTGAGTTTTACTTCCCTCTGTGCACATATGTGCTCATCTGTTAGTTCCAATTTAATAACAAGTACATGTGCTGTTTGTTTTTCCATTCTTCAGATACTTCACTTAGGAAAATGGTCTCCAGTGCCATCCAAATTGTTGCAAAAGGCATTAATTCATCCTTTTTGATGGCTGAGTAGTACTCCACGGTATACATATTTACCGCATTTTGTCAATCCACTCATGAATTGATGGGCACTTGGGTTCATTCCACATCTTTGCAATTGTGAATTGTGATGCAGTAAACATTTGAGTGTGGAAAAAATATGGCACACTTCACAAATTTGCCTGTTATACTTGCACAGGGCCATGCTAATCTTCTCTGTATTGTTCCAATTTTAGTATATGTGCTGCCAAAGTGAGCACCCAATCACCCAATTCATTTTATAAAGTTGGTATAACATTGATCACAAATATTTCATTTTGCACTAAAAATGAAAACTACAGGCTACGTTCACATATAAAATACATAAAATTTAATGCCCAAATCTTAAATAAAATTAATAGCAAACAGAATCCAATAGCACATTAAAAATAATAATACAGGATATCCAAGTGAGGTTTATTACAGGAATGTAAAGATCACTCATCATTAGGAAAGGCATTATCATAATTGGAACTGGAGGTCATTATGTTAAGTGAAATAAGCCAGACACAAAAAGACAAATTTCACATCTTCTCACTCATATGTGGGAGCTAAAAAAGTTGAATTCATTGTGGTAGAGAGTAGAAAGATAAATGCCAGTGGCTGAGAAGGGTGTGTAGGTAGGAGGGGGGAATGAAGAGAGGTTGGTCAATGGTTACAAACATACAGTTAGATAGAAGGTATAAGTTCTAATATTTGATAGAGTAGGGTGACTATAGTTAGCAACAATGTGTTATATATTTCAAAGTAGCTAGACAAGAGAACTTGAAATGTTCCCAACACATAGAAATGATAAATACTCAAGGTAACAGATATCCTAAATACCCTGACTTGACCATTATACATGCTATGCATGTAACAAAATTGTCACATGTACCCCACAAATATGTAAAATGTTATGTGTCAATTAAATTTTTTTTTTAATAGTAGTAGTTTGGCTTTTATTGTTGAGGGATTATAACATGAATTTGATTGAGTTTGGGCAAGTTGTGATTAGGGAAGCAGACCAAATTTAGCCCATTTGAAGTGTACTTGTTCTCAGGTGCCTGGTAAATTTTCTGATTTGAGTGAACTGGAGTCCACCAGCATTGCCTCTTTTTTTTTTTTTTTGCTCTAAAAAATATATAAATATAATTGATACTTATTTCCTGTGAATCCCTCAAATTGTTTCCCCTTTCCCACTTTTCCAGTGGATTATCTTTTTCTTTTTGTTTGTAGAAACTTTCAATATGATGCAGCTATTAATTGTTAAAATTCTAATTTCAAATACTTTGTTGCTTTATGTAACTGTTAATTTATTTAATTGACAAATAAATATTGTATATACTTATCATGTACAACATGCTGTTTTGAAACATTGTGAAATGGTTAAATCAAACTAATTAACATATGCATTACTTCTCATAATTATTTTTTTGCGGTGGGAACACTTAAAATCTATGCCTTTACTAATTTTCAATAATATTATACATTGTTATTAACTATAGTCACCAGGTTGTACAATGGATCTCTTGAACTTATTCCTTCTATCTAACTAAAATTTTGATCCTCTGGACAGCATCTCCCCACTTCTAGTACCACCATTCTACTCTCTACTTTTATGAATTGCACTTTTTAGATTCCACATATAAATGAGATCATGCAGTATCTGCCCTTCTGAACCTGGCTTATTTCACATGTTTCACTTAGCATAATGTCCTCCAGATTCATCCATGAATGAATGAATGTCCTCACTCATTCATCTGCCACACATGACAGATTTTCCTGCTTGCTTAAGGCCGAGGAGTATTCCATTGTGTATATATATCAAATTTTCTTTACTCATTTGTCCACTGATGGGCACTCAGATTGATTCCATATCTTGGCTGTTGTGAATAATACTGCAATGAAAATAGGAGGGCAGATATCTCTCCAACACATGGATTTCAATTCCTTTGACTATATACCCAGAAGTGGGACTGTTGGATCATATGGTAGATCTATTTATAGTTTGTAGAGGAACTTCCATACTGTTTTCCATAATGACTGTATGAATTTACATTCCTACCAACAGTGCACAAGAATTCCCTTTTATCCACATCCTTACCAATACTTGTTATTTTTCATCTTTTTGATAATAGCCATTCAAGTAGTTTTGATTTGCATTTCCGTGATGATTACAGAAGTTGAACATTTTTTCATATATTTTGGATATTAACCCCTTATCAGATATATGGTTTGCAAATATGTTCTCCCATTCCACAGGTTGACTCTTCACTCTACTGATTGCTTCTTTGGCTGTGCAGAAGCTTTTTGGTTTAATGTAATCCCATTTGTCTGTTTTTGTTTTTGTTGCCTATGCTTTGGGTTCATATCAAAAAGTCATTGCCCAGACCAATGTTGTGGAGCTTTCCCACTATGGTTTCTTCTAGTACTTTTGCAGTATCAATATTATATTTAAGTCTTTAATCCATTTTGAGTTGATTTGTGTATATGGTGTGAGATAAGGGTCTAATTTCATTCTTCGTATGGATATCCAGTTGTCCCAACACTATTTATTATCCTTTCCCCATTGTGTGTTCTTGGCACCTACATGGAAAATAATTGACCACAAACATGTGGATTTATTTTTAGGCTCTCTATTCTATTCCATTGGTATATGTGCCTATTTTTATACCAGTACCATGCTGTTTTGATTACTATAACTTTATAGCATATTTTGAAGTCAGGTAGTGTGATGCTTCCAGATTTGTTCTCTTTGCTTGAGATTGCTTTCTCTATTCAGGGTCTTTGTGTTTCCTATGAATTTTAGGATTGTTTATTCAGTTTCTATGAAAAATGGTATTTGAATTTTGATAAGGATGGTATTGATCTGTAGATTGCTTTGCATAGTATGGACATTTAAACAATATTAATTCTCCCAATCAGTGAACATGAAATATCTTTCTATTTATTTGTGTCATCTTCAATTTCTTTCATCAATATTCTATAATTTTCAGTATACAGGTCATTTACTTCTTTTGTTAAAATTATTCCTAAGTATTTTTTTGAGCTATTGTAAATGAGATGATTGTTTCCTTTTTTTTTTTTAATTTATTTTTTTAATTTCAGAATATCATGGGGGTACAACACTTTGGCCATACACATTGCCCCTGTTCTGCCCATGTCAGAGCCACAATCGTGGTCATCCCCCAAACTGTGCTCCCCACATCCATTCAGTGAGAGTTTTTCCCATCCCTTCCACCTCCCTCCCGCACGCCCGCCTTCAGATGAATGTTATTGCCCTGTGTGATGTAAGTGTTCATCAGTTAGTACCAGTTTGATGGTGAGTACCAGTGGTGCTTGTTTTTCCAATCCTGTGACACTTTGCTTCGAAGAATGGGTTCTAGCTCCAACCAGGATAATACCAGATGAGTTAATTCACTGTTGTTCCTTATTGCTGAGTAATACTCCATGGTATACATATACCACATTTTTCAATTAAATTTTTAAAAGAAAAAATCCATTATAGGAGAAAAACTATACATGATTGTCTCCATAGATGTAGAAAAGTCATTTGACAAAAGTCAAAGTATATTTAATATTGTAGGGGGCTTAATAGGTCCTTCAAATTTAATGTGTACCCAGAAGCTCAGAATATGACCTTATTTAGAAATAGGGTCTTTATAATTAGTCAAAATGAGGTCATACAAGATTAGTGTGAGTACTAAAAAAGGCCATGTGATGATGGAGGTAGAGAATGGAGAGATGAAGCGACAAGCCAAGAATTGTTGCTTGGAGCCACCAGAAACTAAGATAAGGCAAATAAGGATTCCTCTCTGAGACCTCAGAGGAAGTATGGCTCTGCTGACACCTTGATTTTGGACTTCTGGCCTCCAGAACTGTGAGAGACTAAATTCCTATTGTTTTAAGCTACCCAGTTTGTGGTAATTTGTTACAGCAGTCCTATGAAACTAATATAAATATGCTAAAATCACTCATTAAAATATGAATTTATGAACTCTCCTAAACATGATAAAATATATTTATATGTCAGTCCCAAAATTAGCATTTTAGTTAGTTGGGAAACACTAGAGACTTTGCTACTAAAGACAGGAACAAAATAAGAATACTCACTTTTTCCACTGCTATTTCATATCAGGTTGGAGACAGGTATCAAAGCAATTAACAAGGAAATGCAGTTAAAGTCATAAGAATTGAAAAGAAGCAGGGAAAGTTATGTTATGAGTCAGTGTTGCAATTATATATCTGAGAAACCCAAAAGAATAAATGAAAAAGGTATTATAAAACAACACAAGATTTTAATAAAGTGGCAAGTCATATAAATACACACGGACTAGGTGTGGTGGCTCACGCCTGTAATCCCAGCATTTTGGAAGGCTGAGGTGGGAGGATCCTTTGAGGTCAGGAATTCAAGACCAGCCTGGGCAACATAGCAAGACCCCACCTCTATGAAAGAAAGAAAGAAAGAAAATTATCAGGGTGCAGTGTAGTACACCTGTAGTCCCAGCCATACGGGAGGATCATTTGAGTGCAGGAGTTTGAGGCCACAGTGAGCTATGATCACCCTACTGCACTCCAATCTGAGTGACAGAGTGAGATCCTGTCTCTAAAAAAAAAAGACCAGTAGGAAAAATCATAGCATTCTGTCTCTCCAGAGCCCCTCTTGCACCCCCCCAACCTCCACACACATGGTATAATTGAGAGGAAACTCTCAACTCCCCTCTTCTCCCTTGGGAGTAAAATAAGTTGAACATATGGCACAACATCCTGACTTTTAGAGGGTGTCTCAGTCCATTTGTGCTGCTATAACAAAATACCTGAGACTGAGTAATTTATAAATAACAGAAATTTATTGCTTATAGTTCTGGAGGTTGGGAAGTCCAAGATCCAGTCACCAGCAGATTCAGTGTCTGGTGTGGGCCCACTTCATCATAGATGGTGCCTTCTTGCTGCACCCTCACATGGCAGGAGACAAAAAGGAACAAATACTGTGATCACATGGGGAAAGGGATACAAGGGCCAGGCAACTCTCTGAAGCCTCCTTTAAAGGACATTAATCCATTCAAGAGAGCAGAGCCCTCATAACTGAATCAGTTTGCTAAAGTCCCACCTCTTTTAAAAAATTTTTTTTTTATTTTTAAATTTTTTTTTTTGAGACAGAGTCTGACTTTATTGCCCAAGCTGGAGTGCAGTGGCTAGAACAAAGAGATAGAAACTATGAAGAAGAACCAAATCAAAAGTCTTATTCTTTTTTGTTTTTTGGGGTTTTTTTGGACAGAATCTCATCTGTCTCCCTGGGTAGAGTGCAGTGGCATCATTGTAGCTCACTGCAACCTCAAACTCCTGGGTTCAAGGGATCCTCTTGCCTCAGCCTCCCGAGTAGCTGGGACTACAGGTGCACACCATGAAGTCTGGCTAATTTTTCTATTTTTAATAGAGATGGGGTCTTGCTCTTCCTCAGACTGGTCTCAAACTCCTGAGCTCAAGCAATCCTCCCACCTCAGCCTTCCAGAATACTAGCAAATCAAAATTCTGAAGATGAAGAATACAATAATCAAATTGAAAAATTCACAAGAGGGACTCAACAGCAGACTTAACCAAGGCGGAGAAAGAATCAGCAAACTTGAAGATAGGACTTTCAAAATTACTGAACCAGAAGAGCAAAAGGGAAAAAGAATGAATAAAAATGAAGAGAGCCTAAGGGACTTATAGAACACCATCAAGCAGAACAACTTATGCATATGGGAGTTCCAGAAGGAGATGAAAAAAAAAGGAGAGTGAGAGAGAAAAAGGGCAGACAGCATATTCAGAGAAATGAATGTAAAATGTTGAGAAATTTAAAGAATTCCAACTAGGATAAATCTAAAGAGGCCTACACTAAGACTCATTATAATCAAATTACAAAATAGAAAGAAAAAAGCAACTCATCACATACAAGAGAGATTCTATTAGATTATCAGTGAATTTCTCAGTAGTAACTTTGCATGCCAGAAGAGCGTAAGAGGATATATTCAAAGTACTAAGAGAAATAAACCCTGTCAACCAAGAATACTATAGCTGGCAAAAATATCCTTCAAAAACAAAGGTTAAAATTAAGCCTTTCCCAGATGAGCAAAAGCTGAGGGGGTTTATTACCACTAGAACTGTCCTAGAGAAATGCTGAAGGGAGTCATTCGAGTTGAGGCAAAAGAGGAATAAACAACAACATGAAACTATACAAAAATATATAACTCCCTGGAAGAGGCAAGTACATAGGAGAATAAAGAATCCTGTAGTATTATAATGATGGTATGTAAATATTTTTAAATTGGGTATAAAATTTATAAAACATAAAAAGCATAAAAAAGTAATTACAAATCTACGTTAATTGATATGCCATATAAATAGGGTCAATTTGTGTCATCAATAACATAAAGTGGGAAAGGAAGGAGAGATGTAAAGTAGTAGAGTTTTTACATGCATTCGAAGTTGTTATCAGTTCAGACTGTTGTAACTTTAAGATGTTTTATGTAATTGCAATGGTAACCACAAAGAAATATCTACAGAATTTACACAAAGGGAAATGAGAAGGCAACCAAAACATGTCTCTCCAAAAAAAACCCAACAACAACAACAAAAAAACAATGAAACACAAAAGAAAGCAGCAGGGGGAAAAGGAGGGATAAAAAAGTTTTAAGACATACAGAAAACAATGAACAAGATGGAAATAGTAAGTCCTTCCCTGTCAGAAATTACTTTAAATGTAAATGGATTAAACACACCAATGAAAAGACATAGAGTGAATGAATGGATTTAAAAAATAAGATTCAACTTGCTGTCTACAAGACTCCCTTTAGAGTTAAGGACACACATAGGCTAAAAGTGAAAGTATGGAAAAAGATATTCCATGCAAACAGGAACCTAAAGAGAACAGGGTGGCCATACTTGTATCAGACAAAATAGACTTTAAGACAAACAGACACAAGAGACAAAGAAGCTAACAATAGAGCTCCCAAGTATACGAAGAAAACATTTACAGAACTTAAGAAAGAAAGAGACAACAACACAGTAATAGTAGAAGATTTCAATGCCCCAACTTTCACTTATGGATTGAACAACCAGACAGATGATCAATATGGAAATAGAGGACTTAAATAGTGCTAGAGACTAACTGGACCTAAGAGACATATACAGAACACTCCACCCCAAAACAGCAGGATACACATTCTTCTCAAATACATGTGAAACATTTTCCAGGATAGACCGTATGTTAGGCTGCAAAGAAGTCTTGACAAATTTAAGAAGATTAAAATTATACAAAGTATTTTCTTTGACCACAGTGAAATGAAACTAGAAATCAAAAGCAATAGGAAAACAGGGAAAATCACAAATATGTAGAAATTAAACAATCCACTCTTAAATAATCAGTGCATTAAAGAAGAAATCACAGGGGAATTTAGAAAATATCTAGAGGTAAATGAAAATGAAAACACAACATACCAAACTTAAGGGATGCATCAGAAGGAGCACTTAGAGGAAAGTTTCTAGTGATTATTGCTAACATTAAAAAAGAAGAGAGATCTCAAATCAACAACCTAACTTTACACCTCAAGGAACTAGAAGAAAGAGAACAAACAAAACTAAAAGATAGCAGAGGGAAGGAAATAATAAAGATTAGAGCAGAGATAAACAAAACAGAGAACAGAAAACAATAGGAAAAAAATCATTGAAACTAAGAGTTTTTTTTTTGTAAATCAATAAAATTGACAAGCCCTTAGTTAGACTAAGAAAAAAGAAAAGGTGACTCAAATAATGAAAACTGGAAATGAAAGAGGGAACATTACAACTGATGTCACAGAAAATTAAAATAATTAGAAGATATGACTATGAACAGTTAAATGCCAACAAATTGGATAACCTAGAAGAAACAGAAAATTTTCCAGAAACATACAATCTACCAAGACTGAATCATGAAGTAATAAAATATATGAATAAACTCATAACTAGTAAGGATATTGAAGCAGTAATCAAAAACCTCCCGACAAAGAAAAGCCCAGAACAAGATGGCTTCATGGGTGAATTCTACCAGGCATGTAAAGAAGAATTAACACCACTCCTACCCAAACTCTCCCCAAAAATTGAAGATGCAATAACACTTTCAAACACATTTTACGTGGTCAGCATTACCCTAATACCAAACCAGGCAAGAACCCTTCAAGAAAAGAAAATTACAGATCAGTATCTCTGACAAATATTGATACAAAAATCTTTAGCAACATACTAGTAAACCAAATTCAAGAGCACATTGAAAAGATTATAAACCATGACCAAGTGAGATGCATACTCAGAATGCAAAGATTGTTCAACATGCAAATATTCAATGTAATACATCATATTAACAGAATGAAGGGCAATAACCGCATGATCATCTCCACTGATGCAGAGAAAGGATTCAACAAAATTCAACACCTTTTTATGATAAAACACGCAACAAACTAGGAATAAAATAATTATCTCAACATAAAAGCCATATATGAAAAGCCAACAGGTAACATCATACTTAATGGTATAAGACTGAAAGTTTTTCCTCTAAGATTAGGAGCAAGGAAAAGATGCTCACTCTCACCACTATTGTTCAACATAGCACTGGAAGTCCTACCCAGAGTGGTTAGACAAGAAAAAGAAAAGAAAATGCATCCAAATTGGAAGAGAAGTAAAATATCTCTGTCCACAGATGACAAAATCTTATATGTGGAAAGCCCTAAAGATGCCAAACACATACACATGCGCAAACACGCACACACACACACAGTTACAACTAATAAACAACTTTAGAAGTAGCAAGGTACATAGTCGACACACAAAAATCAGTTGCATTTCTATACACTAACAATGAACAACCTGAAAAGGAAATTAAGAAAAAAATCTCATTTACTATAGCACCAAAAAGAATAAAATACTTAGGAATAAACTGAACCAAGCAGTTAAAAGACTTGTACCACTGAAAACTACAAAACATTGCTAAAAGAAATCAAAGAAAATACAAATAAATGGAAAGGCATCCATGCTTGTGGATTGGAAGACTTAATATTGTTAAAATATATGTACTGCCCAAAGTGATCTACAGATTCAATACAATCCTTATCAAAAACTCAATGGCATGTTTTGCAGAAATAGAAAAAATCATCCTAAAATTCATATAGACTCTTCAGAGAACCTGAATAGCCAAAACAATCTTGAAAAAGAACAAAGTTGGAGGCCTTACACTTCCTGACTTCAAAAGACACTACAAAGCAATAATAATTAAGATGGTGTTGTACAGACATAAAGATAGTTGTATAGACTAATGGAACAGAACAGAGAGCCCAGAAATAAATCCTTGCATGTATGGATGAATGATTGTGACATGGGTGCTAAGACTATACAATGGGGAAAGGACAGACTCTTCGACAAACAGTGTTGGAAAAAGTGGATATCCACATGCAAAAGAATGAAGTAGAACTTACCTACACCATTCACTAAAACTAATTCAAAATGGATTGAAGACCTAAACATAAGACCAAAAACTATAAAACTCCTAAAAGAAAACATAGCAGAAAAGCTTCAGGATATTGGATTTGACAATGATTTCTTGGAGATGACACCAAAAACACAGACAACAAAAGCAAAAATAGACAAGTGGGGCTATACCAAACTTAAACTTCTGCACATCAAAGGAAATAATCAACAGAGTGAAAAGACAACCAACAAAATGGGAGAAAAATGTTTGAAAATCATGTATCTGATAAGGGGTAAATATCCAGATAATATTACATAAGAAACTTCTACAACTCAACAACAACAAAACAAAACAAACAACCTGATTAAAAATGGGCAAAAGACTTTAATAAACATTCTTGAAAGAAGATATATGAATAGCCAATAAGCCTATGGAAAGATGCTCAACATCACTAATCATTAAAGAAATGCAAATCAAAACCACAATGAAATATCACCTCACACCCATTAGGATGGCCACTATCAAAGGAACACAAAATAAGTGTTGGTGAAGATATGGAAAAATTGGAACTGTGTGCACTGTTGGTGGGAATGTAAAATGGTGCAGCCACTATGAAAAACAGTATGGAAGTTCCTCAAAAAATTAAAATCAGGATTCTCATATGATTCAGCAATCCTACTTTTGGGTGGGATTCAAAAGAATTCAAAAGCACGAAAACCAAGATTTAAGGAGGTATCTTCACACCCATGTTCATTGCAGCATTATTCGCAATAGCCAAGAGGTGGAAGCAACTCAAGTGTCCACTGACAGATGAATGGATAAACAAAATGTGGTATATACATACAATGGAATATTATGCAGCCTTTATTTTTTTTATTTATGTTTTTTTGATGAAGCTATTCTACATTCCAAATGATTATGCAGCCTTTAAAAAGAAGGAAATCCTACATGCTACAATATGGATGAACCTTGAGGACAATATGCTAAGCGAAATAAACCAGTCACAAAAGGATAGATGCTATATTATTCCACTAATATGAAGTATCTAAAGTAAACTAAATCCTAGAAACATAAAGTAGAAAGATTGTTGCCAAGGGCCAGCTAGAGGGGAGAGGGAGATTTAGTGTTTATTGGGTATAAAGTTTCAGTGTTGAAAGATGAAAATGTTCTAGAGACCTGCTGCATAATGATGTGAATATACTTAACACTACTGGACTGCACACTTAAAAATGGTTAAGATGATAAATTTAATTTTTTTTACTACAATAAGACATTTTTTAAGTGCATTGAGATAAAAATGAACGCACAACATAGCAAAATATATGGGAGGCAGCTAAATGGTGCTGAGGCAAATTTATACTTATAAATGTCTACATTAAGGATGACAAATTATCTCAATTCAATAACCTTTACATCTTAACCACTGGAAAAAGAAGAGCAAAGTAAACCTAAAGCAAGAAGAAATAAAGATGAGAGTGGAAACTAATGAAATAGAAGAAAAACAATAGAGAAAAGCAATAAAATCAAATGCTGGTTTTTTAAAAAGAATAGCAAAATTGACAAACCTTTAACAAGATTGACCAAGAAAAGAGACAGAAGACTCAAGTTACTAAAATCAGAACTGAAATAAGGACATTATACTGATTTTATAGAAAAAAAAAAGTAATATAAAGAAATAGTATGAATAATTGCATGTCAATATGTTAGGTAACTTAGATGAAATGGGTAAATTCCTTAAAAAAACTCAAGGTACTAAAATTGACTCAAGAACACATAGAAAATCTGCATAAATCTATACCAAGTAAAGAGATTAAATTAGTAATCAAAACCTAATCACAAAGAAAAGCTTAGGCCCATATGGCTTCATTGGTGAATTCTATCAAATATTTAAAGAAGAATTAATATTAATTTTTCACAAACTCTTCCAAAAAATACGAGGAGGAACACATCCAAAGTCACTTTATGAAGACCATATTACCCTAATGCCAAAACCAGACAAAGACATTACAAGAAAACCACTACTGATCAATATCTCTTATGAATATTGACATCACAAAAATCCTCAATAAAATACTAGCAAACAAGATCTAGTAACATATAAAAAGAATTATATACCATGACCAAGTAAAATTCATCCCAGACATGATAAATTGGCCTAACATCTGAAAATCCATTAATGTTATACATCATATCAAAAACAAAAAACCATGCACACTATCTGGGTGATGGACACACGTATAACTTTGATTCAAACTGTACAAAAGCAATTCATGTAACTAAAATGTTTGCACCCCCATAATATTCTGAAATTTTTTAAAAATGTAATAAAATAAAATAATAAAAAAATAAAAAACAAAAACTACACAATCATCTCAATAGATGCAGAAAAAGCATTTGACAAATATCCAACATCCATTTCTGATAAAAACATTTATCAAACCAGGAATAGAAGGGAAATTCCTCAATCTGGTAAAGAACATCTACAAAAAACCTACAGATAACATCGTACTTAATGGTGAATGACTGGATGCTTTCTCCATAAGATCAGAAACAAGACAAGGTTGTTCACTCTCACCTCTTCTATTCAAAAATGTAGTGGAGGTTCCAGCCAAGCAATTAGACAATAAAATGAAATAAAAGGCATCCAGACTGGAAATGAAGAAATAAAACTACCCCTATTCACAGATAACATGATCTTCTATATAGAATATCCTAAGGAATCTACTAAAAATAATTAGAACTAATAAGTGTATTCAACAATGTTGCAGGGTGTTATTTCTATGTATTTGTAATAAATAATCGAAAAATGAAATTAATGGTAAAAAAATTTCATTCACAATAGCATCAAAAAGAATAAAATACTCAGGAATAGCTTTAACAAGAGAAGTTTAAGACTTATACACCAAAAATTGAAAGAAACTAAAGAAGATTTAAATAATTGAAAAGAAATCCCATGTCCAAGGACTGAAAGAATATTATTAAGATGACAATATTCCCCAAAGTAATCTACAAATGCCACACAATCCCTATCAAAATTCTCTCTGGCTTCCTTGTATAAATTGACAAGTTGATTCTTAAATTGATATGAAATTGCAAGAGACCATAGTAGGCAAAACAATCTTGAAAAAGAAGAACAAAGTCGAAGAACTCACACTTCCCAAATTCAAAACTTACTACAAAGCAACTGTAATCAAGCCAATGTGGTACTGGCGTAAATATAGACATATAGATCAATGGAATAAAATTGGAAATCCAGAAATAAATCTATATATCTATAGTCGATTGATTTTCAATAAAGTCACCAAGACCACTCAATGGGGAAATAATATTTATTTTTTTCAACAAATGGTATTGGGACAACTGGATATTCACGTGAAAAAGAATGAAATTATACCACCTACCTCACACTATATAAAAAAAAATTAGCCTAAAATGGATTAAGGACCTAAATATTAGAGATAAATCTCTTAAAAGAAAGTATAGATATAAATTATTCATTGTGACTTTGAATTAGACAATAGTTTCTTAGACAAAATGCCAAAAGCACAAGAAACATGAATAAATAGATAAATTGGACTTCATCAAAATTAAAAACTTTGATGTTTTGAAGGACACTCTCCAGAAAGTGAAAAGACAATCCAGAAAATGGGAGAAAATATTTGCAAATATATTGTTGTTGAAGCTTGGTGATAGAATGGATACACTGGATTCATAACACAATCACCTCCACTTGTGTTGTGTTTGAAAACTTAAATAATAAAAAAAATTAATAAAATAAAAATTTCGCAATTATACCCTTCATTCTAGATACCATGCCCCCTTGATTTCTTGGTTCCTTCCTTAAATTTCCTTCTTCCCCATCCCAGCCCCTCAGTGGTCAACAGAGTCTCAAACCTTCCCTTGAGTTTCTTCACCTCATTCTTTTGCTTCTTTTGAAGGATGGGAAAAGATGAAAGAAAGCCCAGCAGAAAAAACACCTGTCTTCATTTACAGCTGGAATTCTACAGACTCAAGATTTAAAAAGAATTAGTTTCATTAGACTATGAAACTAATCACCACTCAATCACTGAGTTATTGGAATAACCACTCTCCTGTGATTTTCCCCTATGCACATTAATAAATTTGTTTACCTTTTTCTCCTATTAATCTACCTATTGTCAGTTTATTTTAGCAAATCTTCAGAGGACAATGGGGAAGTGCACCCTCTTTGCCCCTGCAGAGAGTATAGCTTTATGAAGTGCTCATTATATTATCTCTTCCTTTTTCCTTCATATGCAGATGAGTGAGAAGGTAATCACAGATTGGTATTAGTTCAAGGACCATTTTTTGCAAACTACTACACTAAAGTAATCCAAATGCTAATAAAGTAGGCAAATTTTAATATCTTACCATAAATACTTCCACATAATACTTCCTCTGTTAGGGAAGGAAAAGAAGACCTTGGTGTACAAAGGTGAGCACTTTAAGATGAATGTCAAGGATTTCTAACTTTTTGTAAAAGGAATTTATTGTTTACTTTTATGATGGTCCAGTGTTGGTCTGAGTTCAGCCTTTGCCGTCACCTAAGCTCAGGTCATAGTTTGGTGTCTTCTTTTGAATGCTCCCTTGGCTCAGAATTACCCATTAGGAGTGAGAAGATCCAAGGGCAACATGAGGATTCCATGTTGCAGTGGGAGTGACAACACTACAGGGTAAAGATTAGGAACCTGTCATGTGTACCTTTTCTTGTAACAGAGGACCCAATTTGGGATTACTTCATTATAACTGACTGTCTGGTAGCCTTTTTGAAGCAGCTATAGGGGCACTCCTGCATGCGAGGACACTAGGTAGCACCTCAGGCACCTTTGGCTACTAGTGGCCACTCCCTCTCCATAAATGCTCCCCAAATACGTGTTTGCATGTTTGTTATCGAAGGGGGGGAAAGTCCATTCTTTTTTGCATTTGCATCCCCACCTATTTTCTGTTGAAAAAACAAAAACAAAAAACTTTTCATCCCACTTCCACTGAATCTATTGGCTGCAGGGGACTCTTTGGAGTTATGAGAAACAAAATAATGATACAGAACAGATAAGGGACTTTGATAAAACAGGGACCAGAAAGTCAAGACTCTCTTTCTCTGGGTCTGAGCCTCCATGTCTCTGGGCCTCTACTGAAAAATAAGAATGAGTTAGAGTAGAGGGTGACATAATTTGCTTGAGGAAGAGCAAATCATTTCTTCCATACACTGTACTTGGTACTATGCAGCTGTTTTAAACAAAAAATGAAAGAAAGAAATGTTCACAGATGGCAAGAGTTTTGTTGCTTTTTTGGCTTTCTGGTTAAAGGACTAAAAGGAGATTCTAATTTAAATCCCAGCTTGTCCTTTTCAGCTTTTACCCTGAAGCATGATTTCAAGTAGGTGGGGAATTGCTTTAATACACTAGGTCCCTCTCACTTTGCTGTCTCAGAAACCAAAGCAGTCATATTCACTTGAAACTACTTGTTTGTCTCACATTGGTACATTTGTTAGTCTCACAAATTATCTCTCTGTGCCATAGGTAGCACCTAATTCTCTTTCATGGCAAGGATGGCATATTTATGTCCGTGAGGAAAGTTTGGTAGTTAAACGTAGTCCAGAGGAGAGGATTAGGAAAATACTGAGACAGAGAAAGAAAGCTTTTTCTGATTCATTACTTTTCATAAGTTATAAAGAGGCATGGAATATGGGCAAATATACATAAAAGTAGAAATTTTAAAATAATCCTATTAGGATCCAGGGTACAGGGGGCTGTTGCCTGTGTTGACTGCTAAGCTTTTCAGAGGCAAAAGATCTGGTGAAGTCAGATGTGAGCGTATTTAAAAGCTGGTGAAGAAGACCGAGGTTATCAGAATTATCTATTGATATTGGTATACTAATGAGCCCCTCTTCATCCTTTTATCAGATAGAGAAAGGAGAATATATCCTGACTGCTATGTACTGACTAGTATTCCCCCTAAACAACTCTGATTTGTTGATGGTTCATATCTTTAAAAATTCAAGGTATACTTTGTGCTGGATATTCCATAATTTTTTAACACTCTGTAATGGAAGGTACCCCTTTGCCAACATCTGCTCAAAAGACTGGAATAATTCAGTCATGCATCACTTAACCACAGGGATATGTTCTAAGAAATGCATCGTTAGGCAATTTCGTCATTGTGTGAACATAATAGAGCGTACTTACACAAACCTAAATGGCATAGCTAGCCTACTACACATTTAGGTCATGGGGTATAGCCTATTGCTCCTAGGTTACAAACCTGTACAACATGTTACTGTACTGAATACTGTAGCCAATTGTAACCCAGTGGTAAGTATTTGTGTATCTAAACATATCTAAACATAGAAAAGGTACAGTAAAAATATGGTATGATGATCTTATGGAACCACCTTCATATATGTGGTCCATTGTTGACCAAAATGTCATTTATGCAGTGCATGACTGTAGTTCTAATTTGAACATGACACCTTGCTAAAGGTTTAAGAGTTAACATCTTTACTGAGAGTACATATGACTCCAAGTTGTTCATGATTTTGGAATGCTATTATACGGAAACATAGGTATTTTGTGGGACCCTAAAACAACATGGAAAAGCATTAATGATTTATTAGAGGAAAAGAAACATTGGAAAAATAACTCAATTATGAATATTGAAGCTCATTCTAAAGTTAGAACTTTTGAAGCTAAAGAAAATGCCCTAGACTACTACTATTGGCATTATAAAAACAGTTTTTCAGCATGGTTTTAAAAACCCAGAAGGGCATATTCAAAAACAAGAAATCTACCACACAGAAAGTATTGGCCATCCAAAACTCTCATACACAGCAAAGGATTTTGGTGCTCCCAAGACAACCATTTAGTGGCACCTAAACCATTCTCCAGAACCTTGATGCTTATATTACAGAAAAGCACCCACAGTGTGACAAGAAAAATTTTGCCCAAATTTTTCAAAATTATCGTTAGAAAATTTTACTCAGGAAGCTCTATGGGCTGCTGAACTTTTTCTTATCTGTGTTTATCATAACCCTTCAAAAAACTAAAGCTATGGTAAGGCTTCCATTTTCCTCCTCAAGGACCATTTGTACATTCACAAATGGATTTCATTCAGTTGTCCAAATTTTTTAAAAATTGACCATGTTTCAGTCATATTTTCAAAAGTAAAATTGTATAATTTTTGGTTGGATTGAAGCTTTCTCTTCCAAAATATTAATACCTTAGTTTAGTGTTGTCAAATATAAGTTTTATAATTATGGTAATGTTCTATATCTGTGCTATCCAAGTGATAGGTATTAATGCCACATGTGGCTACTGAGCATTTGAAAGGTGACTAGTGTAACAGCCTGCTACCAAATATATATATATTTTTTTGAAAGCTTACAGATTTTACTTTTCCAACTAGGAAATTTCTTTAGCACTGTTAATGAACAGAGAAATCCACTTTAGTGGTGAAATTAACTTTTTCTTTTTTTGAGAGACAGAGTCTCGCTCTGTTGCCCTGGGTAAAGTGCAGTGTCATCATCATAGCTCACTGCAACCTCAAACTCCTGGGCTCAAGTGATCCTCCTGCCTCAGCCTCCCAAGTAGTTGGGACTACAGGTGCACACCACAGCAGTGCCAAGTATTTTTAGTAGAGACAGGGTCTCACTGTTGCTCAGGCTGTTCTCAAATTCCTGAGCGCAAGCAATCCTCCCGCATCAGCCTCCCAGAGTGCTAGGATTACAGGCGTGAGCCACCAGGCCAGGCCTAGTGGTGAAATTCTTAAAATTCACCCATTAAAACTTATACTTTATTGTCCTTATTATTCTCAAAATTCTGAGAAAGTAGTACAAATTTATGTTTTTTAAAAATCAACATTTTCAAATTTTCAGAAGAGCTTTCTTTAGACTAAAATTCTGTCAGTTCTAAGATAATATGATCTATGCTACAAAAATCCCCATAAACCCTTAGTACATAACACTGCTACAGAAGTCTATGAAGTTTAGATTGGGTCTTCCTCTGACAGATTCTATCTACCTTGTTACATTCTAATTTTGCAGATATTGTCAAAATTTAAGGTCAGGTATAGAGTCCTATGTCCAACAGGTATAAGTTTCATTTCCAAAAGAGACATCCCAGAGTCAGAAAACTGGGTATTTTGGAAAAGACACCATGGAAGGTTAACCTTAGCATTACATTGGAAAGAACCATTTCCAGTGTTGTTAAACACAATTATGCCTTTACACTTTGGGGCATAGACGCAGTATCACACTTAGCCCTGGGCAACAGGTGCCTCTGCTCTGGGTCCTTTCCTGGCCATGCATCTCCTTATGGACATGGAATCTATACTCTATTTACCTGGGCTGCCAAAACTCCCTACCAAAACAGCCCTGATCCTCCTTCCAAGGCCTGCAAAGTCCTCTTTCCTGTTCCATCTTTCTGAGCGTAGGCCATACCATTAGTGTTTGTACCCCTAGGCCTGAGAGGTGGCCCAGGAGTGGCTCTTTGCCAGTGGTGTGTATGAGGCTTAGATGTGTGTTGAGGTGCTCCCATATGCATGTGTGATGTGAAGCCCTTCAAAATGTGAGACAGAGTCAGGAATGGGAATGGAGAGGGTTAGGGATGTGTATTTTTATTTTCTTTCCCCTCCTTAACTCATCTTTTAAAACTAAGTGCTGCTTCAAATCAGCCAGATACAAGGCTTGGTTTATTTAACACAATAAAGAACTTCTATCTAGATCCAAAACTTACATTATACTTAAAAAGTTACCCTAATTAAAGTCAGGAACAATAATAATGAGTCAAAGCTTCGCCGGCTCTGAGGCTCGAGTCGGGAGAACCACCGAGATGCGCACTGGGAAGAGAGGAGCGAGAAACACGCACCAGCGCTCAGGGAGCCCCCTTCTGGGCGGAATCCTCCACTGAATAAAGAGTATGCAGAAGGAAAACATTTGAACCGGTAGGCTTTATCTGCAAAACCAATTACAAGTATAAACCCTCTGTGCTCCTGGAGAGTTCTTGGGTACAACCGGCAGGCGCTTTCTGCCATTCGCCAAAGCTTGGTAGGACAGTCAACCCAGAAATTCGTTTTTGGAGCAAATCCTAAATCCTTTTCTAAGTTTTCTTCTCATTCTCTCTCACCCCTAAGGGACCTGGGTCTTCTTGGAAACTTGAAAATACCATCTCCCCTATGGTTCCTTCAAGTATGATAATTATTATATTTACCCATTTTTTTTGTGAATCAGTGAGTGACTGCAGTGATAGTGGTAGTGGTTTAAAGGAGTAAATGTAAAGTGAAAATTTTAAGGAGCACCTCCTACCACCACTCAGTTCAAAAACAAGCAAGAACAAATATGGCAGGCTCACTGAGCACTTTAGAACCACATCGTTTATTGTGTATTTATATGATTATTGTATACTTCATGAATTTTTATTTTACAATAACTTGTATTCATTCATTCATTTTCCTACCTGCTTATTCCACTTCAGGGTCATGTGTGGCTGGCACCTAAGCCCGCTGCTCAGGGCACCTGGAAGGAACCCACCCTGAACAGGAGGCCCTTCCGTCGTATACGTGCATGCACACACACAAACACACACACAGACACACACTCAGACTGGGACAACTTAGACATGCCAATGAGCCTAACGTGCATATCTTGGGGATGTGGGAGAAAAGCACAGTGCCCCGCAGAAAACCCACACAGACATGGGGAGCATGGCCCAACTCCACACAGACAGTCCCTGGGGGAATAGATTTTTTTCTCCTCGATGTTATAACAACTTTGACTGAAACAACTGTTATTCAAGGACCTGCTGTACACAGATTTTCCTATTTCTTTGGATCTTCATTTCTGAAGGCTCCTGTGTCACCTAAAACTTATATTTAATAGATTTGTATGCTTTTCTCTTGTTAATCTATCTTTTGTTATGAGGTCTCAGCCATGAACCTAGCACTGGGTAAGGAAAGATTTTTTTTTCTCCCCTACCCCTTCCTATGAGTGCTTTTTGGATGACACTGCAGGAGTCTCCAAAGGTGGAAAATTACCTGGGGGAGCTTAAAAAATACATGTATTTCCAGACCGTACCCCTGAGACTGAAACATTGAATGCTTTCAGACTCTCTGGAAGGGGGCTTGGGAATCTTTTGTTATTTGAATCTGTCCCAGTTGAATTTGATAATCAGGCAAGTTTGGGAACCACTGGGCCTGAAAATCTAGCAACAATGGGAACTGAAACTAGGATCCAGGAAAAAGTTAACACAGGGAGAGGAGAAAGACAGGAAGGGAAGAGAGGGGCCCCAGAGGAGGAGACAGAAGAAGGGGTGGGAGAAAGTGTACTGGAAAGTAGGGCCTTAAAGATGCTCTGAATGTGAATGCTCAGAACTGGGTGTGTTTCAGACCCCTAACACTCCTATGCTTCCTCCAGGTACTAGAGAAGACAGAGAAGACCCTTTGCTCTAAGATGAGGGAGCAGAAGATGTCCATCCTTCTAGTTCAGTCGTTCACAAAGTTTAGGTGCATCAGAATCATCTGAAGGGCCTGTTGAAACATATATTGGAAACATCCTCCTCCAAATTTCTAATTTAGTAGGTCTGAAGTGGGGCCCAAGAATTTGCAGTTCTAACAGGTTTCCAGATTACGTTGACGGGGATCCTAGGACCAAATTTCAGAACTACGAGAAACCCAGCTTGTTTTGCTTGAGACTCTCATGACTTTAAGAACGTCTCACTGCTCACTGAATTCCTGGATGGGCTCAGCATTTTCTTGGGCGCATCTCTAAAGTGTATGTTTGAAGTTCTTTGGTCACATATAGCTGCAGTTCAAAACTAGTACAGGGAAGGCAACCTATGTGGTCATCAGGGAGCAGTGCTGGATGTCCAAGCGGGAGATGTACCTCCTTAGGCTTGGTTGGCTCCAGCTACAGGGGGAAATGCCGACTTAGATAGCTTGCTTGCTTGCCTGTTTGCCTGATTCCAATTCATTAAAAAGATGAACCACATATTCTTTTACTTTTAGCACATCTAGTTGGAAATCGAAGGCAAAAAATAAGAAAAGACAGGCTGTAGACAAATGCGTACACTTTACAAGATTTTCAGCAAAAAATGAAGTTTCTGAGTTTAGGCATCTAAACAGCCTTTTACTCCCAGGATCCAAGGTTGAATCTGATCCTTGTGCACCCAAATTATGTCTTTCTTCTCCAGGTAAAAAGCTATCAAAACCTGGCTCACTCCTGGGGACACTCTTTACAGCATTTGTGGCTGGCTCTTCTGCTCACACACTGCTGTTGGCTAGAAAGAAGTCTTGAGAGCAGAACTATGAGTAAGCTAGGGTTGCTACACAGTTAGAGAGCAATGGTTCAACATTTTGTTAATCATCGGCCCTGTTCTCCATCCTACTCTAAGGAAGGCATAATTGGTGGCTTCTGCAATCAGTGGAACAATGCTTAAGGTCTACACTAGCAAAGACTTTAGGGATAAAAAAAGAAAGAACCTGTATGAACTGGAGAAGGAAGGTGGGTGCCGCAGGATTTAGAGACTATGGATTTGCAGAGCAAGAAAGATGGAGAGTGTCCTCAGGAAATAAAGAGAGAGTGAGAGAGAGAGAGAAGTAGCTTGAATGATGTGGATGTTGTTGCCTTTCACCAAGCAGTAAGTAGAGGAGGAGGAGCAGGATTTATGCTTTTTTGGTTGTTTTTATTTGCAGGAAGTGGGATGGTATGCAGAAAGGGATGAAGATAAGTTTGGTTTTGGACAAGAATTTAAAATACTTATGTGACAGCCTCATGGAAATGTCTGATAAACATTATGATCCATGGATTTAGAATTTTGCAGAGAACTCAAATCTAGAGATTTTGATTTTTATGTGTCTATGGGAGACAGTGCCCATGAAAAATGGGTAAAGGACTGAAAAGTAACCTTTGAAATTTGGGGGTGGGAACTTATTAATGAAATTCATGGAGAACTGAAAAAGATTCTTTCCTTGATCAAACTTTAGTCAGGGTTCTGAATCTTCTCCTACACCCATCTCTGCATTTCTTTGTAAAATCCAGTTTTAGCAAAAGAGTCTGCTAAGTCAGTTTAGCAAGAACCCCCCTCTCTTTATATCTGATTACCCTCAATATATGATCTGGTTCCTCATGTTCCACCATCCCCCAGGTGATGTCTGATCACCTGGCTGTCTTCAGAAGAAATCCTCTTGGGTTTGTTGAGCCAGAATTCTCCTTACCCCCTGATGTTTCCCTCTTGGTAATTTTCTATCCACTGACCCCCACCCTGCTCCTTGCCCATTCTGTTTTCAGAGTTGAACCTAATCTGTCTCCCCCACTGCAAAATCCCACTGCAGTAGTCCCTATACCTACCACTAGGCATTTTTATTTCTGAATTGATTTGTTTTGACTGCATTTGTAAATGTAATCAGCAAGTATTGAAGGTATTGAGGCTATTGGAAGCATCCTGGAGTTTTCCCAAGTAACTTCTCTATGATCTCCTGCATCTCACATAAATGCCAAAGAGGCAAGAATTATGTACCCTCTTGAGTACAATAAGAGCATATGGAGCTCTTAGCCTCCAGGTTCCTACAGGCTTCCATTCATACTTCCATCCCTCTCCAAGGTTTTTACTTTCTCTTCATGTGATGCAGTGGAATAGTGGAAAGGACAGAAGTTTTTGGACTTCAAAAGGGATTCTTTGAAAATCTTCTGGAATTCCATTATTTTTCCCTTTAAAGACAGACCTAATATTATCTAGGGACAGTAAAAATGAGAAAAGTGGGAAAAAAAGAGAACAGAATGCAAGAGAGGAAACTAAGCACATATTTCTGGGTATATTTTGCAGAGGACACAGGGTGTAAAGTATAAGTGGAAGATAGAATGGGGATGAAGCCAAAGTAAACACAGAAAAGGGGGCAGAATTAAGGGAAGGAAAATGGGCCCAGTTTGGAATTGCCCTTCTCTGATCAGAAGAAAGTGTAGAGGATAGTTTTGGATGATAACCAGGTAAAGGAAGCCAGAAATAGAGTGGCGGCAAGTTAGGAGGCTTAACATTCTCAGGTTAACAAGATGGCATAAAAAAGAAGAGAAAAAAATCTCAATGAACTCTCAGTCATTCTTTCTGTTTTAAAATTAGAGCCCTAAAGAAAGCTGACAATTGAATTTTAACTCACAAAGATCTCAAATCCTAATATTATCACTATTCAGGATCTAAACCTTTTAGCTCTGCTCTGGCCTCTTTGGAGGAAGGATTAGGACCATGAATCATAGTATCCCTGTCACAACTGTCCTTTTGCAGTTGAAGAGGGTGGCCCAAAGCCCAGGTGACCTGATTCCAATTCATTAAAAAGATGAGCCACATATTCTTTCCACAGTAAGAGAGTCCCAATGCTGATGATAAAGATGAGAAAATATCTTCCAGGGGATTAACCTTTTCTTTTCAGTTTCAGTAGTTTCAATATATTCAGTTTCAATGGTTGCATTGTAACTTCAAATATTTTGCTTTAATTGAAAATGCTCACCAAACTTTGAAAAAGGGGAGAGGAATCCATTAATTAATGTTTCTTGTGTGTTTATTGCATTTAATACCCTTAGAATGTGCCTTGTACAGATTCCAGTTTCCATTTATTTAAAGGGAGTGAGAATTTCCTTTAATAATAAGATGTCGTGAATCTGTGTAGAGAATACTCTTCAATTTTTACATTTACCTCCATATTTGTTCATGGTGATATTGTGTTTTATTAATAATTGCTGCTTCTCTAGGCAAGCAATTTGCAGCTCTTAGAGTTAAGGTTAAGCTACCTTTCTACAATGAATGGGGACATTTTTGTTCCTTTTTTGTGCTCTGCAACAATTTATATAATCCTATATTGGAATGACAGGAAGCACTCATATTGTTATTCCAAATCTTGTGTTCTTGTTCCCCACCCCACTCCTGGTCTCTTCCTCATCAATGTGCACGGATTCCAGCCCTGAGCTAGATGTCAAAGCCCGAAGTAGGCACTCCAAAAATGTTGACTGAACAACTTGGAGATAACTTGAGCTTGGTCTTAATTCCAAAAGAAGAGACTATGGAAGAAAACACTGGGAAAATAGGAGAAGTTGCTGGGAAAGACTCTCTTTGTGGGAAAGAGTATAGGGTTTGGGAGGGGAGAAATTTTGCTTTGATTTCATTGTGTTTAGAATAACTTGTCATTTTCAAGGAGCCAAAACCATGGTGTAAATGGATAGAAGGATGTTATTGCTTTACTTCTAGGGTTGGGCGTTTAACATCTTTCTTATCACACCCTCACTTTTGGTGACTGTGGGTTTCCCCCCAAAACACTATTGCTCTGTGGACTAACCCACAGTGACCTAACTGGACGTCTTCTTGTCCAGACCAGGTTAAACTTGGGAAGTCTCCAAGTCAAGCATGGAAGTCACCGAGCTCCATGAAAAATGACCTACTGGACAGCGTCCATTCACTCCTGTCTTTTAAAATAAATAGTATCTGTGAACTGGGTAACCCACTTTTTAATGGCCTTACATCAACCTTACAATTCCAGCAGAACCTTCTTTGAAGCTTTCTGGCCATCATTGCCCAGCCTCCAGCATCGCCATCATTACTTTCAGACTCCTACCCTCCGAAAGTACCATCTGTGCGTGTTCTCTCCCTCCTCTTGGTTGCTTTCCCTACAGGTTGCAGCATCAGCTCCAGACTGAAAATCTTCCACCCTACCCCACTTCTCTAAGCCATTAATCAAAGACTTCAGCAGGGTTCACATTGATGAACCATCTAACTGTCCGCCCCGTCACCGTTTCTGACATATGTATTCGTTTTTGCAAATGTCAGAGGGTGCTCTAAATAGTTTTTAGCTGTTAGTGAATTTTAATTTCAAACGAGGAACTTTTTATTAAGCTGGATCTTGGAAAATCAGCGTTGGAGAAGACCCCTCCCTCACCTCGCTACATTCCCTTTCTGTCTTACGTGAAAAACTCCCTTTACCGGTCGGCCGCGTGGCCTAATGGATAAGGCGTCTGATTCCGGATCAGAAGATTGAGGGTTCGAGTCCCTTCGTGGTCGTTGTTTTTTTTTTTTTTTTTAATAAAAAAAGATGATGATTAAAAAAATCGCTGCATTTTCCTTCTTGCTGCGGTTTGGCTGCCAGTTCACACCTAAAGGTAGAACTCTTTTAACGTGTATACATGGGGTGCCTGTTGTGTGACAAGTGCTTTGCAAATGAACAAGGCAGAAATAGCACGTGCCCTCAAGGAGCTTACTTTCTACCCGACCAGAGAGACGAAATCAAGCAAGCAAACGCGGGGGGGCGGGGCCGGGGGGGTTGTCGAGGGCGGGAAATTAAAAGTTGTTTCAAGTCCTTTGAAATAAATAAGCAAGGGGCTGAAATCAAGAATAAGGGATAGGAACTACTTTAGGTAGCGTCTTCCTGGAGGTCTTGAAGAGATGCGATTTAAGCTGAAGGTTAAGTATATTTTAGGCAGAAGGAATAGCATTTGCTTATCTCGCTGAGAAGCTGAAAGCACCAAGTGTTCTCAAAGTTCAGGTTGCCGAATATTTTTGGAGGGTGGGGGATCACTACCAAAACAATCAACTGAGAAGGATAAAGGTGAGTTAAATTTCTGAGAACAAGATCTCTGACAAGTATTCTCTATGACTGAAGCTCTGAAGATTTGAAATCGGCGTTCTCCAGATTTTCACTAGCTACCACAGATATAACTGTCACCACCTCCCAAATACTGATCTTATAAAGAAACCTAAAGGCAGAAAGGTGCAACTTCTATTAGGGTGGTCATGATAGGTTGAGCTTAAGCAAGAGGGCAAATGTCATAAATGGGTATGAACATTACTACAGACAAAGAGCAGTGAGAGATGGATAAAGCAAAAGTTCTGATCATTTTTAATTAAGCTCTAGTCGCTTTTTGCAGAAAAAGGAGCTAAAATTAATTTTTGAGAACGTTTGTTTCTGTGAGAATATGTGGTAAATGAATAACATTTCTTTAAAAAGAAACAATGCAATTCCTAGATTTAATAACAGCAGCAGTTGACATTTACTGAACGCATACACTGTGCCTGCCCTATTCCAACTATGAGAGATTTATCAATATTCATATTTTACAGATGTAGAAACTGATGCCTAAAAAGGTATAATTTCTTGCCCAAAATGACACAAAGCCAACATGTGTTATTTCTGGAGCACAGTCCCAATGTTTAAAACAAATTTTTGTTGTTTATTGGCATGATACAGGGTTTTGTTTTTGCTTTTGTGTGGTAAAGTATATAACAAATTTTAATTTGTCATTTTAACTGTTTTTTTTTTTTTTTTTGAGACAGGATCTCACTCTGTTGCCAGAATTAGAGTGCAGTGACGTCATCACAGCTCACTGCAACTTCAAACTCCTGGGTTCAAGTGATCCTCCTGACTCAGCCTGCAGAGTAGCTAGGACTACAGGTGCACACCACCACGCCTTGCTAATTTTTAAAATTTTTATTTGTTTTGTTAAAGACAGGGTCTTGCTATTGCTTAGGCTAGTCTCAAGCAATCCTCCAGCCTTGGCCTCCCGAAGTGCTAGGATTATAGGTGTGAGCCACTGCACCCGGCTCTCATTTTAACCATTTTTAAGTGTAAAATTTAGTGGCATTAATTACTTTCACAGGGTTGTACAACCATCACCACAATCTATTTCCAAAACTATTTCACCATGCCAAACAGAAACTCTGTAACCATTGAGCAATAACTTCCAATTTCTCCTTTATCCCAACACCTGGTTACCTCTAATCTACTTTCTGTCTCATTGAAATTGCCTATTATAGATATTTCATACAAGTGGAATTATACAATACTTGTCCTTTTGTATCCAGCCTATTTCACTTAGCAAAATGTTTTCAAGATTCGCCCGTGCTGTAGCATGTATCAGAATTTCACTCTGTTTTATGACTGAATACTATTCTACTGTATGTATATACTACATTTTGTTTGTTTTTTTATTTTTTGTTTATTTTTATTTATTTGTTATTTTGTTTATCCGTTCATGTGTTGATGGCTGGATTCCTCCTTTTGGCTATTGCGAATACTGTTGCAGTGAACATTAGGGTACAAGTATCTGTTCGAGTACCTGCTTTCCATTCTTTTGGACATATACCTAGGAGTAGCATTGCTGGGTTACGTGGCAAATTTATGCTTAGCTTTTTGGGGAAACATCAAACTAGTTTCCATAGTGGCTTCATGATTTTAGATTCTCACCAACAATGTACAAATGTTCCAATTTCTCCATATTCTCATCACCACTTTTTATTTTCCATTTTCTTATTTATATCTATTCTAGAAAGCATGAAACGGTACCTCATTTTGGTTTTGATTTGCATTTCCCTAATGAATAATGATGTTGAGCATCTTTTCGTGTGGTTATTGGCTATTTGTATTATATGTCCTCTTCAGAGAGATGCCTGTTTGAGTCCTATGTCCATTTTTTAATTGGGTTTTCTTTTTGCTTTTGAGTTGTATGAATTTTTTTGGTATATCCTGAATATTAAACCCTTTTCAGTTACATGATTTGTAAATATTTTCTCCAATTCTATAGGTTGTCTTTTCACCTTCTGGATAACATCCTTTGATGTACAAAAGTTTTCCATTTTGATTAAGAACCATTTATCATCTTTTATTTAATCCTGTGCTTTTGGTGTCCTATCTAAGAATCCATTGCCAAATCCAAAGACATGAAGATTTCCCCCTATGTTTCTTCTAAGAATCTTCTTCTAATGGCTGTAGCTCTTGTATTTAGGTAATTGATCTATTTTTAATTTATTTGCATATATGATGTAAGGTAGAGGCTCAACTTTATTTTTTGGCATGTGCATATCCAGTTGTCCCAGAACCATCTGTTGAAGAGACTACTCTTTGACCATTCAATGGACTTGGCACCATTATCAAAAATCAGTTGGCTATCAAAAAGACACCTGAACTCGAATGTTCATTGCAGCACAATTCACAATTGCAAAAGATGTGGAATTGACCTAAGTGCCCATCAACTCATGAGTGAATTAAGAAAATGTGGTATATATATACCACGGAGTATTACTCAGCCATAAAATGGAATGAATTAATGTCTTTTGCAGCAACTTGGATGGAACTGGAGGCCATTATCCTAAGTGAAGTGTCTCAGGAACAGAAAAACAAACATCACATGTACTCTCTAATAATTGGGAGCTAATTGATGGGCAACACAAGCAGAAAGAGATGTAAAGTTCATTGGAAATCAAGAAGGGGGAAGGGGGAGAGGTAAAAACTTACCTGTTGGGTACAATGAACACTATTCAGGTGATGGGCACACTAAAAGCCCCGACTTCACATTGTAAGAGGAACCCATGTAATAAAAACATTTGTACCCCTTTAATATTTTGAAAAAAAAAATAAGTTGGCCAAAGAATGGTGAATAATCAAAACAATTTGAAAAAGAAGAATAAAGTTGGAGTCTCACATTTTCTGATATCAAAACATATTATTACAAAGCTACAGTAATCAAAATAGTGTAGTACTGTCATAAAGACAGACATATAGACTAATGAAAAGAGAGCCCAGAAATAAACCCTCATGTATATGGTCAAATGGTCTTCAACAAGGGTACCAAGACCACTCAATGAGAAAAAGAAATTCTCTTCAAACAAATGGTGTTGGGAAAAACTGGATACCCACATGCAAAAGAATGAAATCAAACCCTTAACTTATACCATATTAAAAAATTAATTCAAAATGGGTGAAAAAACCTAAACATAAGACCCCAAACTATAAACCTCCTAGAGAAAATATAGGGGAAATATTTATGACCTAGTATTTGGCAATAATTTCTTAGATATGACACCAAAATAACAGACAACAAAAGCAAAAATAAACAAATGAGACTACATCAAACTTAAAAACTTCTGTGAATCAAAGGACACAATCAACAGAGTGAAAAAGCAGCTTATAGAATGGAAGAAAATATTTGCAAATCTTACATCTGATGAGTGGTTAATATCTACTATATATAAAGAACTCCTACAACTCAGCAAAAACAAGGAAAAAACCAAATAACTTGAGTTAAAAATGGGCAAAGGACTTGAATAAACATTTCTGCAAAGGTATACAAATGGCCAACAAACATATATAAAAAGACGTTCAACATCACTAATCATAAGAAAAATGCAAATCCAACCACAATGACATATCACCTCACACTCAAATCAATAACCCTCCAATACACCTTAAGACACTGGAAAAAAGAAGAGCAAACTAAACCTAAAGCAAGCAGAAGGAAGAAAATAAAGATTAGAGTGGAAACATGAAATAGAAAAATAGAAAAACAGTCGAGTCTTCTGCTGGTGGACCACACTCACCTCATTTACTTCCATTCATTAAAGGTGATATTAGGACTTTGTTGCAGTGAGCTGTAGTTTGTCCACCCATATTCTGAGCCTACTTTCCATGCTTACAATTTTACTCACACTTTAAAAGCCAAACAGGTCAGGTACTCACTTTCTATTACCCTCCTTATCTAGTACACATCATGTGACCTTGGCTAAGTCCATCACATTCACTTACAAGAAAGTTGCTATGTGTAAAGACCTAAGGAAAAGTATAGAATCCAGTTCCTAGGAATGGAACACTGGTGGGAGCAATGAAAAATATCAACCTCCAGAGAGAACTATGGCTATTTTTTTCACAATCTATGGGTTGTCCTAAAACCTATCTGCTTTCTTTCTAAATTCTTGTTTTGCCAAGAGCTCTCTTCTTCCTGAAAGATGAGAAAGAAGTGAGATGGAGTGAACAGTGAAAAGCTCTATCAGCAGGTAACCATTGGTTCCTAAATGCAGATACCCAAGATGCATGTGATAATTTTTTCACTTATTTGCAATGAGAGAAAAAAAGTACAGATCAGGTAATGAGTTTTTCACAAAATTAAATATACTTTTTACAGTTCTTGTATTTAAAATGTTTTTCCTTTTGCTTTGTTATCATAGAACTTAATGACTAATAAGTTTAAGTTTTAGACCAAAAGCTTTAGATTTAACTAAAACATATAAAACACCATTCAAAATAACTGGTTGCAAAATAGGCTCATATCAAATTATACAGAACAGAAGGCACTCAGAACAAGTATCGCTGGGAAGAAAGTAAGGACCCAGCTCTCTGCCTTTTGGGGGCTTCTCCCCAAATAGGAAAGATGATGTCTAGCACTCTAACATTTGGCTGTCCAATATTTACACACAGTAGTTTAAGTAAAATATTATATGTAACTGCATTTTGCTGCTTACATAACCTTGGGTCTACAACTAGGCAGTGTCCAAATTAGAGTCCTACAACTAGATCAGAGTCCAAATAAGGAGGTTAGAATACATTTCCAAAGACTTAGAACAAATAGGGAGTTGCTAAGGAAACAACATCCTCATAATATCCTGGCTTTGTGGAAGGGCAGTGGGCAATAATAAGGTGCAGGAGGTGAGAGTAGCTGACATTATGAATCAAAGCTAGATAAGGATATAGTGACTATAATGTAATTCCAGAAAGCACCAAGACACAAGAGGTAGAAAAGGAGAGAGACAGAATTTAAAAAACGAAGAGTTTAGCTGGGCATAGTGGTGCATAGCTGTAGTCCTAGCTATTCGGGAGGCTGAGACGGGAGGATTTCTTGAGCCCCAGGAGTCCGAGGCTGCAGTGAGATATGATCATCCAACTGTACTCCAGCCCAGGCAACAGAGTGAGACCCTTTCTCAAAAATAAATATACAAATAAATATTGATAAATAACAAACCAAGAGAGGAGTAGAACTTCAGCACTACAGAGTTAGATGGCAGAGCTTTTATATTCACCAAACCAGCATTTATTGGTACTATTTTTTGGGTAGTATGTTTGGCTTTGATCACTTGAAGATGGATAAAAATATACAATTCCTCCTTCAAGGTTACCCTAGAAAGGAAGAAAGTCAAACAGACAACAGCACAACCGTTCAGGGCAACTAAAATTATAACAGCAGCATCAATAGGGTAGAATGGGAGACACATAAGAGAAGGATCTGAGACAGGCTTGAGGACATGTGCGTGTCTGTGTGTGTGTCTGTGTAAAATGCTGCTGTTTTAGTTAACAACACTAGACAGAAAATGAAGGGAAAAAAGCAGCAAAGTCTCAGGACACACATTTGCCAACATTCTCTGCCTCCCAGTCCTTGCTCACCAAGGTTTCTTTGAAGGAGGTGGGCAAGTGCAGTAGGGGTAAGTATTTTTACAGCTGTCCTCACAGAGAACTTTCACATGATTATAACAAGCTAGCAGGCCAAGGGGTAAGGAGGGGAATTATTGTCTCTCCTATTTGTAAATGCTGATCCTGATGTTTCACTCTGCCTTCAAGCAAGGAATAAGCACAGTATGGGTCCTTGAGCAGAAAGGGAGACCAGGAAAGTGTCAGAGGGATGATAGGATGATAAATTGAGCAAATTTTTTGCCTTGTGTGTAAGTTTTGATCTGTCCAAAGCATTTTTATTTTTGCCACTGCAGAGGGGAGTCATGAAGTTGAAGTATCTAACACTAGAAATTATATTGTCTGAAAATGATAGTGGTAAAACAGTACATGTAGCTTTTGCCTGAAAAACAATTTGATACCTCAGTAAATTCATTTTAAGTTGAGGTTCATCACAAGAGAAAAACAATGTTAATAATAATTAATTAACAGCAATCAAAAGATTAACAATAACCATCTCTGAGGCATGATTTAACTTTCCACAATTATTACACATCTTGATTTCTATATAAACATAACAGTTTTACATTTCAGGAAGATAAAACAAGTGATATCATTATATCTTTACACTATATGGCATTAAAATAAAATAAAGAAATATGTCATTTTTGGTAGAGAAGAGAGTACAGTGAAGTTTAGTCTTATTTGCAAGTTTAGCTTAATTTAATTAACATTCTTTGCTTAATTTCCTGGATTGTAAATATTCCATATTTCTTTAGTTCAATATTTTCCAAAAAGGATATTACTGGCATTTTGGATGGAACAATTCTTCTACAATACTCTACAATATATTCCCACTATCTTGTATAATATATGACACAATATAGTATATTACAACATGCTATAATTTCTGTCTGTACTATATACTATAATATATACTATATAATATACTATAATGTTTATAATGTGTGGACCTCACCCAGAAAATGAAAGTGCTATACCCCAGTCATCGTGACAACCATAAATGTACCCAAATATAATACATTTCCAAATGTGTACTAGAAGGTAGCAATGCCCTGGCTAGAGAACTACTGCATATTAGTACAGACAAAGAATTAACACAAAGTTTATTCAGTGCCAAGACAAAGTATTTTAAGGTTCATGATATTTCCCTTCAATATCCACTTTTTAAAGGTCAATCACAAAAGAAATATAAAGTTTTACAAACATTCATTAGAGTTGTAAGTCTTTTTCTCTCTCTGGTGTTTTTTTTAAAATATGTAAAAAGGTTTGATTATGGAAGGCTTTCCCACATTCATCGCATTTATAGGGTCTCTCTCCAGTATGGCTTTTCTGATTTGAAATTAGACCTTCATTCTGAGCAAAGAATTTTCCACATTCAGCAATGAGCTCTCAATTCAGGCTTTCCCAAACTCTTTACCTGTATTAGGTCTTCGCTGTGTGCAGTCTCTTATATGATGTCAGACCTGCATTCTGACCAAAGTTTTTTCCACATTCTTTGCAGTGATAGGGTTTCTCTCAGTGTGTACTCTAGGATGCTTACATAGGAGTGGGCTCTGATTAAAAGCTTTCTCACACATAAGACATTTTTAGTGTTCTTCTCCAGTATGTATTCTCTGGTGTTTGAGAAGGTCAGAACTTTGACTGAAGGTCTTATGGCATATATTACCTTTGGGGGTTTCTCTCCAGTATGAACACTCTGATGCTTACTAAGATCATAACTCCAATTTTGAAAGTCTTACCATATTGATCACATTCATGGGGTCTGTGTAAAGCATGGATTCTATAATGCAGGATCAGGGTGGAGCTCACAATGAAGGCTCTCCTATACTCACCACATTTATAAGGCTTCTCCCCAGTGTGGATCCTCTGATGGAGACAGAGGCTGATGCTCTCACTGAAGGTTTCACCACAAACTTTGCATTTATAGAGTCTCTCTCCAGTGTGAATTCTTTGCTATTAAATAAGATTTAATTTCTTAGGGAAGAACTATTCACATGCATCCCATTTATGACTTCTTTTTCCCTTGAGTATTTTCTTTGATACAACTTTCATGACTTCTCTGTGATCTTTTTCCTGGGGTTAAAATTTTCTCTGTCTCACCAATAAAGGATTTTCCTAGTGCCTCTCATACCTGCCCTCAGGGTCACAAGTGTGTTCAATTGTAGACTTGTCATCACCTTTCCATCTTCCAGGAACAGTGAGTGAGATATTACTTCTTTAGAACTTTTTCAATCTGAAGTCATGTTTACATTTCTAAACCTGTATTTCACTGCTAAGGGAGAAACATGATTATCAAATAACAGCAAGAAGTTCTGTTTTCCTTTCCTTCAACAGATTTGTAAAACCAGCTGTAGATGAAGGATGTGAACACCTTCAAATTCACACTAACTTGTAATTTCAGTTCTTTCTCTCTTATTGGCTGCGTGACCTTAGGCAAGTCATATAACTTCTCTGTGCGTCTGTTTCTTTGTCTACAAAATGTGGACAACAACAGTTCCTATCTCACAGGGTTATGGAAGCACACAAAACTGTGCCTGACACACTATAAGCATTATAGTAACCGTTAGCGCTATTTTATCATTATTATCATCACATCTTAGTATTTCAACATTTTGCTTATCTTAAGTTGGAAAATATTTTTAAAATGTTACTCGCTATTTCTAGAAATTCTCTCTTGGTTTTTAGAATGCCATGAAACATACTGAATAGAGGCTTTGTGTCATCTTGTATATAGTAGTTCCTCGCTATATACTTGGTGTAAAGATGAATAAGATATCCTCCTAAAGGTCACAATGTAGAGATAACCTTCAGTTACAAGACAATGTGGTAAATACTATAAGACAGGTGAAGCATAAGAGCTGTGGGAGCACAGAAGAGGAAACATCTAACTCTGCCTGAAAGGATCCAATAGAAAGCTCCCAGAAAGACAGGTTGAAAGGGCTACATTAAAACATGAGTACAGATAGTCAGAAAAAGAGAAGATAGGTACAAACTTTCTACATGAAAAGTATATATGTACAAAGTTATTGAGGCATTTTTTAAAATGGTAATTTTAGACAATTGAGAACAGTTTGGTCAAGCTGTAGCACAGATTGAATATGAAAGCGAAAGGAGATAAGGCTGGAAATGTAGGCTAGCTCATGAAGAGTCTTGTTGCCAGGCTAACGAATTGAACCATTAGCAGATGCTAAGCGGGTGTGTAATACTTATTAGCTTTGGGTTTTATGAAAGTCACTATGGTGATAATGTGGAGGATGGACTTAAGGAGAAAATGGACAAGACTGGAGGCCAGAAGACCAGTTCAGGAGCCACATAAGTAGTCTGGGAGAGAACTAAAGAAGTAGTGGCGAGAAAAGAGAGGCAAGTGTAAATATGTAAGAAGGAGGCAGATAGAACTGGCTGATTGATTGGCTCTAGGGATTGAATGAGAGGGAAAAGTTCTCTTGAAATGGCTCATGCTTCCCACTCAGATGACTGATTTTCATTTTCTCTCTCTAAATTGTCCTCCTTTGATTCTTCCTGTGTTCGAACTGAGCTTAGCCCACTACCAACTACATTTCTCTTTCTGTTAATTCAGCTAACTCATGAATCTTATAATTAAATTTTTCTTGCCAGTATATTTACAAATATACATCTCTAGTCTTGATGTTGCTTGAGCTCAAGGTTTGTATTTTGAGAAAGGTCTAAAGCTCAATTTCACTTGAATATTCTATTAGTACTTCCTTCACACTCTGTTCAAAACCCAGTTATCCTCCTGAATGGAGCTAGAGCCCATTCTTCCAAGCAAAGTATCACAAGAATGGAAAAACAAGCACCACTGGTATTCACCATCAAATTGGTACTACATGATCAATACTTACGTGCACACATGGAAATAATATTCATCAGGGGTTGGGCAGATGGGAGGGGGTGGAGGGGATGGGAAAACTCACACCTAATAGGTGCAGGGCGCACTGTCTGGGGGATACTCACGATTGTAGCTCTGACTTGGGCAGTGCATAGGCAATATATGTAACCAAAGTGTTTGTACCCCCATAATATTCTGAAAAAAAAAAAAGTCTCACAGCTGGTAAAAGAAGGAGCCTCTTTGATCCAATCAATATCAACCTTCTTCAAAAACTTGTGTTTTTAACTGCTAACTTAGAATATGAGAAAAATGCCAAAATATTTTAATAAGTTCTCTTTGTCTTTTGCTACACAATAAACATCAGTGCAAATGTCTTAAAAAAAAAAAACCCAATTATCAGATACTCCCAAATCAGCTTCTTTTCTCAGTTTTTCCTTTGGAAATGGAACCAACTTTTTCTCCATGTTACAGGCTGGAAATCTTTACTTTAGGCCTTTTCCAGGTTTAAAACTCTTTGATATTTACAAAATCACAAAATAAACATGTAATAGAGTCAAAAATTAGACCCGTGTCTATAACATGGGGAAGATCAGACAGACATCAGGGGAAGCCTGAGTTGCTTGGCCGTCACATATCTAAGAGCAACATGTGCAGAAATCACATTATCAGGACAAATTAAGATTTATCTAAAATGATAGTCCCAGCTACTCGGGAGGCTGAGGCAGGAGGTGGCTTGAGCCCAGGAGTTTAAGGCTGCAGTGTGGTATGATTGCACCTGTGAATAACCACTGCACTCCAGCCTGGCAACATAGCAAGACACTGTCTGAAAAAAAAAAAAAGAAAGAAAGAAAGAAATTAAATAAATAAATAAATAAATAAAATGACAGGATGTGTGATTAAAGAATAAGATTATAAATTTTTTGTTGTTAAGCTTATCGCTCTGCCAGATCCTTAGTTAGCTACAGTGTATTTTCTTCAAAAATCCATCTCCTTCAAAGACCCCTGTGATTCAGAAGGCTTTTTGCCTACCTTCTACTTTAAGTGACAACAGATGGCCCTTGTCTCCAACTCACATGCCACTCTTCAGATAACAATGACCCCTACAAAGACTGCATCTCTCTCTCTTCTCTGAAGAATGAACAAGCACCCTGTCATTCTTCCATCACCAGGCTTTAAGGTCACCATATCAAGCATGGCTCTTCTGCAGATGTTTCTCAGGAGTTTTATGAGTGCCCAGAAGGCCAAGAATGCAAAACTCTCTCCCTTGTTCTGGCCATGAAAGTAGGTTTGGAAATGGGAAATCTTGCTCCTAGAGGAAAAAAAATAAGACAGATTAACAAAAGTTTATCAGCTCGTAAGACTTTTAGAGACAAACAAAGGAAGTAAATGATGGCTCTGACATTTAAGAAAGCAGTAGATGAATAATCTAATAAAAAAAATGGGTAAAAGACTTGAATAGGAATGTCATAAAAGAAGATATCCAAAGAGCCGATAAATATGTGAAAAAGTACTTATCCTCATTACTCATCAGGAAGATGCAAATTAAAGCTATCAAGAGATACTATGAGGCACTAATGGGAATAGCTAAAATTTAAAAGACTGACAAAACCAAATTTTAATGAGGATATAGAGAAACTGGAACTCTCATATACTGCTGGTAGTCTAACCACTTTGGAAAACTATTTGACAATAGCTACTAAGCTGAACATACACATAACCTGTGACTCAGCTCTTCCACTCCTAGGTGTGTAGCCAAAAAGAAATGCATATATATGTGTACCAAAGGAATGTTCATAGCAGCACTGTTTGTACTAGCATCAAACTGGAAACAACCTAAGATCTTAGATCCATTGGCCACTATTTATTGACTGATTTCTGCTGTTCAACTATTTTGCTGATTTATTACTGAAATTGATAGCTAGGCTGACGTACTAGTCTAGCTGGAAATTGGGGCTAGAGAAGAATTTTAGATCCATAAGGGTAGGAGCTCTGTTATGTTACCCTCTCTCAGAGTACACAGCATAATGTCTTATACATTCAACAAACTTCAACAGACATTTGTTGAACTGAACTAAGTCAAGGAAAATTCCTAGGTTGGCAGTCTTGAGGACCAACAAAATTGTTTTATCACTAATGGAAACAGAGAAATTGCAAAAGAGAGCTGTTTTGGATTGAAAAAGAACTACTCTGTCTGAGTCATGGGAAAATTTAGAAGGTTTACTTTCAACAGTCTTCCCCAAAGCTCGCACTTGGCTTTAAATCATGTGGGAAAAGGGTGAAGAAAGTACTGATGTCAACACAGGTGAATGAAAAAAAGTATATGACCATACAGAAAGTACATGAAAAGCCGAATGAAAGAGAATACATGAACACACAGTCAGTATGAACATCAAAACAAGATGTGTGATAATGCAAATAATTTGTCTAGACAAGAGAGTTGCTTACTCATGTTCACACTGGAGATTTTTAATATACACCATACCTAAACTATTAAACTCTGTGTTGTGGGCCTGTGGCTCTACTGGAGCAAAGATGAAAAACAGAGCAATGCTGACAGTGGTCAAAACACTGCAACTGACACTTACACTTTTGAAACTAAGGATAGTCTTACTGTCTTCAGCTAAGACCCCTGCCTCCACTTGCCTCCTTAGGATCACCTCCACACTGTAGAGAAGCACTCACAGGCTGAGTCTGACTGGACAGGAGCTGGATGTTTGGTAACTCCTCAACTGCTTCTGGGGTTACTGCCTCATTAATGAGCTCTTTCTGCTCTTTTGTATGGGCTGGAACCTGTAAGCAATTAAGGAGTTGGGTTTCAAAAGGAATACTGTAGCTAAAACTTGGACAAGAAATCACAGGAAGTGAACTCTCAGGACAACAAGATCTAATCCCAGTACAATCCACCAAACTCACGCAAGGAGAAATAGATAAGCTGAATAGTTCTTACAACTCTTAAAGAAATTCAATCAATAATTAATAAGTTTCCAAAAAATAAAGGACCAGGCCCAGATGGCTTTACTGGTGAATTCTACCAGATATTTAAAGAAGAAATTATACCAATTCTCTATAATCTCTTCCAGAAGATAGGAGCAGAGGGAATACTTCCTAATTCATTCTTTGAGTTCAGAATTACCCTACTGCCAAAACCAGACAAAGGCATAAGAAAGGAAAACTACAGACCAATATCTCTTATGAGCATAGATATAAAAATCCTCAAAAAAATACTAGCAAATCAAACCCAACAATGGTGTATAAAAAAAATTATACACCACAACCAACTGGGATTTATTCCAGGTATACAAAGCTGGTTCAATATTTGAAACAATAACCTTACCATATGATGCAGGAGTTATATTCCTAGATATTCACCCAAATGAGTTAAAAACACAAAACCTGCACACAAATATTTATAGCAGCTTTATTCATAATTGCCAAATCCTGAAGGCAACCAAGACCTCAATAGGTGAATCCACACAAACTGTTTATATATATATATATATATATATATACACACACACACACACAATGAAATATTATTTAATGATAAAAAGAAATGAGCTATCAAACCTAAATGCACATTGATAAGTGAATGAAGCCAATCTGAAAAGGCTGCATAATGTATAATTCGAACTATATGACATTCTGGAAAAGGTAAAAATATAGAGACAGTAAAAAGATCAGTGGTTGCCGTGGATTCGGGAAAGAGGAGAAGAGAGATGAATAGGTAAAGCCCAGGGGATTTTTAGGGCTGTGAAACTATTCTGTATAATACTGCAATGGTAGATACATGACATTCTGCATTTGTCAAAACCCGTAGAATTGTACAGTACAAAATGTGAACCCTAATGTAAGCTAAAAATTTAGTTAATAATGTATCAATATTGGCTAATCAATTGTAATAAATGTACCACATGAATACAAAATGTTAATAATACAGGAAACTAGCTGGGCACAGTGGTGGTTTGTGCCTGCATTCCTAAGTACTCAAGAAGCTGAGGCCAGAAGTTCCACCAGCCTGCACAACACAGAGAGAGCCTGTCTGCAAAAAAAATAGAAAGAAAGAAAGGAAGGAAAGAAAGATAATAATAGGGGAAACTGTACCAGAAGGAGGAGGGAGATATATGGAAATTCTCTGTACTACCTACTCAATTTTTCTTTTTTTTTTTTGACAATATCTGATTGTCTTCAAAATATACCATGCCGAGATCTATTTTTCTCTAAACCTAAAACTGTTCTAAAATATAAAGCCTACCAATAAAAAAAAAAAAAAAGCTGATTGGAAGCTCTGAGTATATGAATGGGACTTGTTTACTGTGGCCTGTACATAAGATCACAATGGGATGATCTGACTGAGCTATTTTATTGTTGATATCTAGGTCTTTTCTCTTGGTGTGGTCAGATTTCCCCAGAGAAGGCTCTTCCAATTGCCTGTGTGGAGAATAAAGACAGGCCTGGCTTCCAGCATTTTAGGAGCTGAACAAGGGAAGAGGACTGGAGGGTAGCACATAGCAGGAGAGCACGCTCAGCATTCATAAATTCAATTATTCCCATTTTAGTATGTACTCTTATCCTCTACTGTGCCTAACATCTCTCAGAACAGGCATCCTTTTCAGAGAAAAATCTCCACTATTCATGTGATGGAGAAGCAATAATCACCCATCAGCGTGGAATGGACCGGAGACCTCAGAATCCAAATCCTTCTTAAACAAAACCAATTTTCTTTATTTTAGTTCCCCATTGTACTCTCATTTCCAGAGATAATTTGGTGTTGCCTTGGGGGATTCCCCTATATGAACTGAGTTTTCTCACTGACAGGGAGTTTGCAACATCAATTAGCCTTAGTCCATCTGCTTTTCTGCTTCCAAAATTTTGTTATTGCCATTTTATTTTCGTTGCTTATGCATTTTTAAATCTTTTTACTGATGTTTGGGAGAGGATTAAATTAGTTGCTGTGTTCATTGTTGCTTTTTCCCACGTGTGTGGAAAACAGCAATAGCAAAAATCATGTGTGCTTTAACAATTTATAGGAATGATAGTACATACGGCAACTCACTTTCTCACACAACATTGTGCTTTTGAGTCCTATCCACGTTAATAATTATTGATATAATTTTCTTTCTTTAACTGTCATATTGCATGCTATTGTATGACCACAATAATTTTACTTATGCTTATATTGACAAACATTTCTTTTTTTTATATTTTTAGTTTTCATTTTGCAAAACAGCATTTGAAGCCCTGTCAAGCTTTTTACACATTCAACAGACATATATAAGCATGTGTGGGTGAAAAAGAACACAGAAAAAGCTAGAGGGAGTCAGAAAGATGTAAGAACAGAGAATACAAGAAACTGAAATTGTGGTTAATACAACTTGGGTTAAAAGACGGAATAATTCCTACAGGATCATAAACACTCCATAACTAACTTAAAACTTTATCCTGAAGACAATTATATACATTTTTAAGCAATCTGACCAAAACCTGGAATCCAGTCTGAACCCTGCTTTTCTCTTTAATGTCATTAAATATGAACAATTTCCTTCAGACACCCCCCCAAAAAATATGAACAATTATTTTGCTTCTTGAAGAGGAGCCCTATTAAAGCAATAGGATCCCATCTAAGGGGAATTCAGACGCTGCAAGGACAACACCTTCTTAAGTTCCTTCATATCCTCCATTAGAGAAAAGCCCACAGCTACCCTGTATCCTGAGGCTGCTATATAGACAGATCCACCAACATTAGGATCACACCGAGAGCTTTTCTGCTTGGAGAAGGCACTGAATATCCCATTTTTAACCACATGTTATAGTAATGGTGGACACACCTGACTTTATGGCTGGGTGAATCCACTAACACCATCACAGGCAGCATGGGTATCACAGCACTTGGGGTCCATGATCAAACAGTCATTATCTACAATAGATGGCCCCTGAAAGAGAGTAGACTATTTTATACATAAAATAGGAAGTAATTATAACAGCAGTCTTTCGTATGACATACTCCTGTGTAGGAATTTAAAATAGAACATCAAATGAAAACACTTAACCTTGATCCCTCATTGAAATTCAAAGGATTCCAGAAAAGTTTAGAAGTACCCCGTAGGATTATTATTGTGTGTGCTTCCAAATTTTACCCAAGAAAATCACTTTTACAACAAATTTGTGCTTTAAAAAAAAAAACTAAACAAAGGGAGGTTTAAAGTTTACAATCTCTGGATTGAGCACAATATAAACCATGGGATATGAATTTATGAAAATCTAGCCTCCTGATATTAGTGGTGCCTCTATGATAGCTGATTGGGTAGCCAGTCCTTTCTTGCATTTCTCTGTTTAACAATACTGGTGATCCACACCAGAGTCAAAATTGGCACAATCACTTCATTTGCTGATAGTACTTAAAAATAAGTTAGAATATGCAATGGGAAAAGGATTCCTTTTATAATAACACTTTTTAAAATACAGAAATAAACTGAAGAAATGTGGAGTTTAGCTGGGCACGGTGGAGCGCACCTGTGGTCCCAGCTACTCTGGAGGCTGAGAAGGATAGTTTGAGCCCAGGAGTTCCAGGCTGCGATGAGCTACGATTGTGTCACTGCACTCCAGCCTGGGTGACAGAATGAGACCACGTCTCTAAAAAAGCAAAACAAAAAGAGAGAGAGAGAGAGAGTCTCTATTGAGAATAAATAGAAACATATGTCTTATTGTTAATCTAGGAATTGAATGCAATCCAATATAGACACCAAAAAGACACCAGGGGGAGAGAAAGAAATGACAGAATGATACTTATGTTCATCTGGAAAAATAAACACATAATAATCAGAAAAGCATTGAAAGAGAGCCATGATTGGGGACTAATGTTACCAGATATTAAAAATATATACATTATTTAAAAATATATATACACACACTTTTTTAAAGTCTTCCTCTGTCACCCAGGTGGGAGTACAGTGGCACCGTCACAGCCCACTGCAACCTCGAATTCCTGGCCTCATGGGATTCTCCCACCTCAGTCTTCCAAAGCAGTGGGATTATAGGTGTGAGCCACCGTGCCTGGCCTAAAAATGTGTCTTAAAGCTACAATGATTAAAACATGCCAGTATGGAGAAGAGATGGACCAATAGAAGGAAATGGAGTCCACCTGCATTCCTCCAATATTCTTCCCTACCACTCCTCACTACCAACCTAGAGAATCACCTTGGACTGTTAAACTGTTTTTTTGTTTGTTTTGTTTTTTTAAGAGACAAGGTCTGGCTATGTTGCCCAGGATGGTCTTGAACTAACTCTTGAGCTATTGCTATCCTCCTGCCTCAGCCTCCCAAGTAGCTGGGACTACAGGTACACACCACTGCACCTGGTTTCCATTTTGAGTGTAGGTTCTATTTGTTATGCTAGTTTGGTATACCCCAAATTATATCAGATATCTCCTCTGAGGATATTTGAAGCCACTATGACCTCACTGATCTAACTCTATTTAATTTGATAACTCTAGGACTATACGGATTTTCCTAAAACTAGGAAAGGCATATTCTTCCTTACAATATGTATTTACAAATAAAATCATTCAGACTAACTTTAAAAACTGCAGAATCAAATGTGTCACTATATTTACATGATCCCCTAATGAATATTTAGGGCGATAAGATTTCTTGCTAAAAAATTAATACCAATAGCAATGTAAAATGGCATAGCCACTTTGGAAGACGTTCCTTTTTTTTCTTTCCTTTTATTTTTTTCTTTTTGGCCATTGAAACATTTTGTTTGTATGTATGTTTTACATCCCTAGAAAAAGAATCCCAATAGTTTCCCTCTTGTGTGTTTTCATCTTGCTTCTTCATGATCCATGATGCCAGCTGAAGTTATCGGAACAATGAAACCAAACTCCAAAATGACAGGATAGGAGCAGATTATTCTGCCATTTTTCTAGATCTTTGAGTTGCACATCAAATCTGGGGCTGATCACTTCACACTTCTTTAACCTACCTATGAGGTTCATGACAATTTTCTCAGCTCTGTGATCATCAATGATTTCAAATTCGCCAATATAAATATGTTTCATTATCACAATTAGAAACCAAATGATAACATTAGAGCATGACCTAATAAGAGCCTGATATTTGCTCTGTTTTTGGCATTGTTGATACTCTAGAGGGCATCAGCCAAGATATTCATGAGCACCATTAAAGCGCCACACAAAGATGACAGAAAGAGCAGTGCCAGTTTTCTTGTAATGTTAAACTATACTTACCATCCAACTCAGCAACCCCACTCCTGGGTGGGACATTTACCCAAGAGAAATGAAAGCATATTTTCATACAGAGACTTTATTCATAATAGCTCAAAACGGGAAATAACCCAAATGTCCATTAGTGGTCAACGAATAAACAAATTGTAGTATATCCATACCACCTTGGAATTCTACTCATCAATTAAAGTGCAAGGACTACTGACCCATGCAACAACATGGATGTATCTCAAAAGCATAATTGCTAAGTGAAAGAAGCCAGAAAAAGAGACTACACTGTATATGATTCTATTAAATTCTGGAAAAGACAAAACTATAGTGACAGAAAGCAAATAAGTGGTTGCTAGAGGCCTGAGGTGCGGAGGGCATTGACTTAAAGGAGCATAAATGAACTTTTGGGGATGATGAATATTCTATGTTTGTGGTCATAGTTATATGACTCTGTCTCTCCTGACAGCTCCAAGTTTTGCTGAGTTTCTGCCTCAGTACACATTCTAGAAGTCACTGAGTGCTAAAACATCCTATTCAGAAAGTTGACTTGAGCCTGGGAATATGAAATGGCACACTAGTCATGGATAAGTTCATTTCTATGTTGAAAAGGTTATTTTCTGTATTCATTTTGGTAGCTAGGTTTTTGCTCAAGCAGTGTTCCACTAGTTGCTTGTCTTAAAGGATCTAATAAAGATACAGTTGCCATAGTGCCCAACTTTTGTCTGGATGTTAATCTTTATGGAAAGGCCATGGCCTCCTTGATTAACTGTGGCCACGAGCGATGCTTCTCAGAGCTGTGGGATCTAGATGCCTCTCCTTCGTCAGTGTCCCGCAGCCCCATTTTGCCTATAGCCCCCAGCCTTCTGAATTAAGTCCTGCCAGGGACTCCACCTCTTCCTGGCACATATTTTGCTGTTATTTCAGAGGAATGACAGTGAAAATATGCAATTCCTTCAGTCTGATTTCATGTGTATCATATCCAGTAGATATCCCTTCAGGCTCCCGGTGTGAAATGTAACACTTAGTTTCTGGAGTTTACTGGCTTTTCCTTTGAAAGAAATTATAAATATTTTTAACCCCAAAATATGACATTTTTGACATTCAGGAGATGGGATTAATCCAGGTGGAGGTCATGAGATTATCTTAGCCGAAGATGGGATTGATCAGAACCTTTAAAAGATCTGTACTTCTGCTCAGAAGGAGCACACTGGTACTTTAAGATGGGAGTCTAGCAGCCTCCTCATTTGCCAGCAAATTAATAAACTGTTTTCCTCCTTAAAGCACTTGCCCTCCTTCTTCTGATGTGCCCTTGGGACAACTGCCAAACTTTTGGTAACACAGGGAATTATGAATGGAATTTAAAATCTCCTTTCCTTTCTTTTAGATAATCTGCAGTTTACTTTAGTTTTCTTTTTGGAAAAAATAGTTTTGTAGAGGGCAAGTGTGCAGAGAGCATGTAGGAGCCCAGAGTTAAGGGGACTGGAGGGAAAAGAGAGAGAGTGAGAAGAGAGGGAAGAAAGAAAGAGAGAAACAGAGAGGAAGCTTTCACAGGAAGGATTACTAGGGTCATTAATCTTGAGGCTAATACTTTAAACCATAGATGATTAAATCAGATAGAAATTCTTATTTTCTCCTCAGCTAACTTTTTTTCATTGAGCATGAGGGATGGGATGTGTGTGTTGGAGTGGGGGCCTCATCATTTTGCCCAGGCTGGTCTTGAACTCCCACCTCAGCCTCCCCAGTTGCTGGGATTACAGGCATGAGCCACCACTCCTGGCTTTTCCTTTGAAGGAGATTATAAATATTTTTAACCCCAAAATATGACATTTTTGACATTCTGGACTGCTGTCTGAGATCCAGACCCACCTAGGAGAACAATTGTCCTTTTCTTCCCCTCCCAGTAATATCAGAAGTGTGACCACACCTGAATAGACTCCTTAAAAAGATAACTGCCTCTTAGAGTCATTTAAATTCCAAAGGGGAACTGTTTACCAGTTAATCTTCCTTCCTCATCCATTCTGCCTCCCTGGTGGTCCTTTATTGCCCCTGGACAAAATTCCTCTTTTCTCCCCTCTGGTAACCCATTTTACCAGAAAGGCATATAAGCTCCTGAACCCTGTTGGGGAACTGAATCCTCATTTTCTGGGGGTTCCTGGGTCTACACATTTAATAAATTTGATAGCTTTTCTTTTATTAATCTGCTTTATTGTGAGTTGATTTTTCAGCATATTTTCCAAGGGCAAAGGGGAAGTTTTACCTTTGCCCCCACACCTTGTCATCATTATCTTGAAGTTAATGAAAATAAGACAGCCTGAAAAACTTACATAAAAGCCCTTGTACTTAACAATGTAAATTTCATAGAATTTCTCAGTAAATGACTACTATTTCATACAAAAAGTAGGACACTGATAGCTGGAGAATTAGTTCGAAATAGAGAGTGCTTGCTGAGATGTAGTGAGACAGAGGCCTCGTTCTCCACTTTTTAGTAAGTTTGTCAAAAGACATAATTATAACACATTTAGTTAAAGATCTAGTTGGCTTTTATTTGTGATTCATGAGCAGAGGCAGCCTTCATTCTACGAAATAGAATGAGGCCTCCCACTGGGCAGTGGCAGAACAATAGGTTTTATAAGGTGGGAACAAGGAAACAGGACAATAGGGAGAAAAAGCTGATTGGTAAGTATCAGGTTACTTTTCTTGTAAGGGTTCTAGTAAATAAAACATTATTCAATGGTACTTGTTAAAGCACAGTAAGGAAGACTTTATTCAGGACTATTGTGATAGGTATAGAAATCACTGCAACGGGTTCTTGCAGTGGAGGAGAGAGATTGGGCTTGTTAAACAAAAATTTTGGGAGGCCATCATTTTGGACTGATCTCCTATGCTAAGCCCCAAGAGAACAGACCAAACCAAAATGGACTCACTTATGCTAAATGCCACATAATCAAACTGAAACTTTAAGGAAGTACATAGCTCCCCAAACAGACCAGTTTTTCCTGAAAACAAGAGATTCCAGTCTACCTGAGTCAGCGTAATAAAGAAGTCCTCTCTGCTTTAATGCTTACAAAACAGTGACTCGGGGCCAGGCACAGTGGCTCACACCTGTAATCCTAGCACTCTGGGAGGCCAAGGTGGGAGGATCACTTGAGATCAGGAGTTCAAAGCCAGCCTGAGAAATAGCCAGACCAGGTCTCTACTAAAAAGAGAAAAAATTAGCTGGGTGTGGTGGCATGCACTTGTAGTCCTGGCTACTCAGGAGGCTGAGGCAGGAGGATCACCTGAGCCTTAGAGGTGGAGGTTGCAGTGAGCTATGATGATGCCACTGAACTCTAGATGGGCAACAGAATGAGACACTGTCTAAAAAAAAAAAAAGAAGTAACTCCAAGTAATGTTAACCCCTATTGTTCTCTTTCATCGTTCCCACCTTACAAAATCCACTGTTCTGCCATTGCTTGGTGGGAGCTTTCGCAACAGAGTAGTCACTCCTCCTCCCATAGATATGGCGGGGTAATATTGACAGGGGGGAATATGTAACAGAAGAAATGGCTTGAGAAAACAACAAAAATGTTTTGTCTCTTTCTCCCACTCCTTTTAGAGAACTAGGACCTGCATCCGTGCCTCAGGCCAAGCAATCAAGAGGGGCAGGGGAATATCCTTTGTTCTTTGTGCCACAGAAGATGGGATTAATCCAGGCAGAGGTCACAAGATTGTCTTAGCCAAAGATGGGACTGTGGGATTCATCGAAACCTTTAAAATCTCTGTACTTCTGCTTAGAAGCAGGACGCTGGTACTTTGAGACGGGAGTCTGCCAGCCTCCTTATTTGCCTGCAAATTAATAAACTCATCTTTCCTTCTCCTCAAACCACTTGCCCTCGTTCTTCTGGTGTGGTCTCAGGGACAAGTGCCAAACATTAAGTAACGCTTTCAATCTATTTTATAGAATGGAGGCTGCCCCAATTCATGAATCACAAATAAAAGCCTATTAGATCTATAATGAAATTTGTTGTAATTTTGAGTCTTGACAGGCTCAACTCCAAATACAACATGGGCAGGTGGGAATTTATAGCCAAGGAGCAGTGTGGGGGTGGAAAATTATTAGGAGGAAACATCAGGAATAGGGGGAATTCTGGGTAAACCAACCTAACAGGTTTCTTGCTGAAGTCTCCCCAGTGTGAGCAGATATGGGGGGGTGGGGATTGGTGAAGGATGAGAAATCAGATTAGATATGATTATGATCAGATATTGAGGATGGTGGGTTCTTGTTAAGTTGACTTAGCAGGGTTCTTTGATAAATGGATTTTATAAGGAAATGCACAGATATGCCAAGCAGAAGATTCAGAATGTGAACTAAAATAAAATCTTAAGCTCCCCTCCCACCCAGCTGACCGAATGGACCCACTCCTGGCCAAGGGGACCCCAGAAATACCCTAAAGCTGAGTTGCTGGCCATGAGAAGGGAGGTCAGACATGCCTCATCACACCCCCTCCCTTCTTGTAGATATCCTTTGTAACTCATTAACAGGCCTAAGGCTATGCAAGACAAAGCTTAAACCACACCTGCAGGTATAAATCTGGTGGCTTCTCTCTGATTAACAGACTTCCTTATCTTAACTTAGAACATTCCAAACCTTTAGACAAAGCTTCATTTATTTAACCAATTACAAATCAAAGAGTCTTTAAACCCACCCATAACCTGTAAGCCCCTGCTTTGAAATGTCCTACATTTTTGGGCCAAACCAATGTATGCCTTCCACGTATTGATTTATGACTTTACATGTAATTCCTGCCTCCCTGAAAACCCAGCCACAGTGAGTCCACTTCCTCAAGGCTTCTTGGGCATGGCTCTGGGCCGTGGTCCTCAAATTTGGCTCAGAATAAACCTCTTTAAATTATTTTACAAAGTTTGGCTTCTTTTCCATTGACAAGATGCCTGATTAAAGTTTGGCCAAGCAAAGAACCTTTGTCAGTTAAAGCAGAGAGGACTTGCTTATTATGCTGTCTCAGGTAGACTGGAATCTCCTATTTTCAGAAAAAACTTGTACGTTTGGGGATCTACCTGCTTCCTCAAAGTTTCAGTTTGATTATGTGGCATTTAGCATGAGTGAGTCCATTGTGGTTTGGTCTAATCTCTTGGGGCTTAGTGCAGGAACTCAGTCCAAAACAATACCCTCTCATAACTTTTGTTCAACAAATTCGATTTTAAAACTCAATTTCTGGCTGGGCGGGGTGGCTCATGCCTGTAATACTAGCTCTCTGGGAGGCCAAGGCAGGAGGATCACTTGAGGTCAGGAGTTTGAGACCAGCCTGAGCAAGAGTGAGACCCTGTCTCTACTAAAAATAGAAAAAATTAGCCCATTGTGGTGGCATGCATCTGTAGTCCCAGCTACTCAGGAGGCTGAGGCAGGAGAATTGCTTGAGTTCAGGAGTTTGAGGTTGCAGTGAGCTAGGCTAATGCTGTGGCACTACAGCCCGGGCGACAGAGGGAGACTCTGTCCAAAAAACAAACAAACAAAAAAACAAAACCTCAATTCTATGGGACTATATTAGCTAAATGGTGGAAAGATGTCTTCAGTTTTGAAGGCAGTAGCACATTCACCTCCCAGGTGAGTTTTGTCAGGAAAAATTGTGAATGAGTTTTAAATGGAGGGAAAAAGAGATTTTTGGGGTACCTTGTCTGGGGTATTTTTCAGTGATTTTGAGTTTTCTTACAACTCTTTAAGTTGTAGAAAACTGACAGTAGTCCAAATGATTTTCTTCAATAGAAATGCAAATGAATTGTGTGCAGCAGAATGCAATTGATCATTGCTTTGGACTTGGACAAATTTTTACAAAATCTATTTGTGAATTTATTTCAGCATTCCAGATTGTCTATAAATATGTACTACTTTCAATTTTGTTCTTTTCTTTTTTGTCCCAGCTGACACCTTGATTTCATGAATTTCCTTTTGAACCAATTGTAATACCTTAATAGATTTATTTCATAAGTTAAATAGCTTTTTGACACTTTCATTTTTACTTATATGAATCATAATTTTACATTTTAAAAAAAAGTATCCTTTAACAATTTGGAAACAATTGAGGCATATACATCAGTGGCAGAAACAATATCAACTTTGTGGCTCCTAAATGTACATTGAAGAACATGGTTTGGATCTGAAGTTAGAATGGGCTTTCTCTACTCCTTCCTCCCATGTCTAGACCCTGGGATCCAGCAGACACACTCACCCAGGCAGCTGTGTGAGAGCTCAGGTAGACAATCCCGTGACCTCTGCCCACCCGGGAGGCCCACCTGGACCTCCACTCACCTGGGCCTCCATGCCGGGGCCTCCATCCGGACATTTCAGCTGAGCCATCTCCTGTAGTACAAAGAACGAAAGACATTCCCCTTCCCTTCCTCACTGCTGGCTTGAGGCAGGGATGTAGGTCCTAGTTCTCTAAAAGGATGTGGTCCTAGTTCTCTATACTTATCTGCTCCTCTGAAAAAGATCTTATTAGGGCAGTAGCTACGCATGAACATGTTATATTACACCCTATACTTTTAAGTATTTAATAATAATAATAATAGAAATATGAGAATTAGTTTCATTTCCCCTACATAAACTTTGAAATTCCATTTCATAGCTCATCTACCCACAGTTAATTTAAGTGCTGCAGGAATCTGGGACTATTTGGCAGTATTGTACTTGAAAACATTTGGTTCCAGCCACCTGAATTCAGAATGTTGCCTCCCAAATGGCACAATTGGATCTTGTCCACAATGAATGTCTCCTGAAAATTCTATTTTCAGATAAACAAGCCCTCTTTTCTCCTGCCTGCCCAGTTTCACATTTTGACTATTAGGATAAAATCAATAATCAAAAGAATACCATCATGAATGGTCATAAAGACAGAGAAATGTATGGTTATGTAGATATGAATCTTCAATAGCTGGCATAAGGCATTTAGTCTGAAGATCCAGGATTTACATTCTTCTCCTAAGAGATAAGGAAATCTTGGAATGTGGTGTTCCTGAGGCAAAGCCAAAGTCATTTAACTAGAATAAAACTTCACAAGGATGAAAATTTTATTTTTTAACTTTAATTTTATATTTTTATGGCCATATCTCCCAGGGCTGCATCTCCTGGCACATAATAAGCACTCATTAAATAATGATAATTGGAAATACTCTAAATGTTCAGTAAAAAAGGAAGTGGTTAAAAGAAGTAGAATATATCCATGCTGTGGAATGATTTGCAATATTTCCTTTATAAGGAAAAGGAATGAGCATTCCACATGAAAGAGCCCATGATATAAGGGAAAAATACGTCAGAGAACTCTATGCTTCGTATGACTGCATTTCTGTAAAAAATAAAGTATTAATGAATACGTATATGCGAATGCAGAGAAAAATACTGTAAGAAATTTGTATTTGTATTTCGTACTGTAAGAAATACAAATTGTTGATGGCGACTACTTTTGGGACAGGAAAGCGTAGCTTTCACATTTTATTCAGGAGTGAAAATAGTACTCAATTTTGACTGAGTAGACAAAGCTATAATTATCAGATGCCAACGCGAATGTGAATATGCATAATTTATAAAGGAAACGTTTTGAGAACTAGTTCTATGACTTTCGAAAATGGACAAGAGCAGAGGATCTGCGTAAGATTTCTTTAGATATCTCGCTGTCGTGAGCCAGAGGGTTGCGGGATTGGTAGGAAGGGCTTGGATCTGAAACAAAGGGGGTGGGCCCGGTGGAGAAGAACCGAGGGAACAAAGCCATACCCCGCCCCTCCTCCTGCTCAGCGAGGCAGGTGGCTACTTGGGTCCCGAATCTCACGACTGCCAGATTATCTCGCGAAGCGACAGAGAGACCACCCTCTAGTAATGTCCACTTGATTGAAAGTCTTTGCCCCAAATATCGCGGCTTCTTAAAAATAACGCGATACTTCCGCTTTTACTCTTCAGCGTTCATAGCCCCTCTGAGAAAATTTTAAAAGTCAATTTTTTTAGGTGGAAGTTGGTAGTTGTTGACGCTTACTTCTGAGATCAAGTTTAATGTATTTGTTCCAAATACGAAGGAGGAGGAGAGAGAAAAAACTATGTGTCAGAAGTGGGATTCGAACCCACGCCTCCATTTGGAGACCAGAACCCCCAGCGCGGGGAAGCGGAGCTTGAGTCTGGCGCCTTAGACCACTCGGCCATCCTGACACTCTGCAAGACAGGAGAGATTTTTCTGTAACATAGAGATCGGCGGGCAACGTTTCTGTGACGTATACACTAACTAGCGATGATGTCATGGTTGCCTGGTAACGATAGGACAAGAAAGCCACCTGTGGATTGAAAAAGGAAAAGATTTTGCAGGAGCAGAAAAAATGTTTGCGTAACACTATATACAAGTGTCTTACGGGCCTTACATACTCGAGATGGGCGTGCAAACATTTCTCGCGGCCAGCCTGCCCAGATTTCGGGAAGGAAGGAGGGGAAGAACATCTTTTTGCCTCGGTCGCTGGGTCTGCTTTCCAGCCTCTGATCTTTACTGAAATCTTGATCGCGGTTAGCCTCCCCCTAGGACTAGGGTTTCGTTCTTTTGAAGATGATGAGGAACAAAACACCAAAACCCTAACAAAATAAAAGACCCTGGTTATATAAAACACTCCACTTTTGTCCCTTCTATTTGGTTTCCTTTTGTCCCCAGAACTGCCTCGTTGAAAAGTTTCTCTTGGGTTCCGGAAGTGACAGCCGGGGAACTGCTGGGAAAGTCTGTGTAGGGCGCCGATGGCTTCTGCCCGAGCAAGGGGCACAGGGGCAGGGCCGGTTTCCGCCCCGAGGGACTGACTTGTCTCAGGTCCAGAGAAAGTCCAGGAGCGACACGCTAGTCCCCCGACCTTCCTGATCACTCTCAGGTGTTTCCGATTGAAAGTCTCTAAGGTGTCCATTGCCAGTGGCGGTTTTTAACGGGGATGGCGGATGAGAACCACATCCCCTGGCCCATTTTTCCAGCGGTTCCTCAGCCTTGTGCCAGTAATCTGAGCTCTGGGCCTGCAAGGCCCGAGGTCACATATTTTAATGAGGCCCTAAAACTAAACAATAAGATATTATTCCTCCAACTAGACTGAGAGCCCTTAAGGGCCAGGAACACAGTGCTAAAATAACCTTTGTTGGCCAAATGCCGCCAGGACAGTGCCTGGCAAACATAGTAAGGGCTCAATAAGTGTATTTGAACTCAACTATTTTTACTGTATTCAGCAGAAATATAGTCTTGGGAATTTTAATTAGATTTTGCCTCAATAGGCTATTTTTTTTGTATTTATTAACATAAAAATGTTTCCTTTGTCTTTCTGTAAGGCAAAGGTTAGGTCTCTTTTCTGCAAGGAGAGAGAGAGAATTTGAGTTTCAGTAGGTCCTATCTTAGATTTCCATAGACTTCCTTGGTTTTATGTCCTATTTTTGATAATTAAAGAGAAAATAGGCAGATGGGTAGTGAGAAGTACAATGAACACTGGTTTCCCAATCACTCTTCCTCCAAGATACGAGATACAGTATATTTTTTCATAAGCTATAGTTCTATTAGAAGGAAGTTATCCAGGAACTGATTCCCAACATGGCAACAGTAACCCCTTAGATATTTATAATTTTTTTTTCTAATTGCAAAGTACACACAAATTGTTGAAAATACAAATAAGTCAAAAATAAAAATTTTATTTTTATTTTATCCATACTCTCACTAGTCAGAGGTAACTACTATTAGCATTTTGATATATTTACTCTAGTTTTGCATATGGCATACATTTTTTCCCAAAGTCATGTGTAGTACATACTTTGCTAACTTGCTTTTTAAATGAATATATTATGAACTTATGTACTTTTCAAGTACTGAAGTTAAATATTGTTTTGCATAAATTTTAATGACTGCAGATATCCCATTTCAGACCAGTCTTGTTGAACACTGGATTATTTCTAATTTTTCACTTTCATGAGCAATGCTATAAAGACCATCTCTGTGTAGATAAATATTTTCAAACATCCATAATTATTTCCTTAAATTTCTAGAAGTGGAATCATTAGACCAAACTTTATCCTGTTTTAAAAGCTTTTAATACATAATTCCCACCTGCCTGCTAAAAAGATGTGAAGCAATTTAGATTCCCAAAACCTGACCAACACAGGATACTAGGATTAAACAACAAACAACAATAGAAACAATAAAACATTTTAATAGGTGAAAAATGGTAAGGCCTTTTTTTCTTACAGATTTATTAGTGATGTTCAACATTCATGTTCAAAGGATGTTTATACTTCTTCCTCAGTAAAATGCTCATCAAATTTTTATTAAGGTATTCATCTTTCCTTATTGATTTGTAAGACATTTTATGAAAACTAAGTTCTTATGATATAGTTTCTATTTATCAAGAACCCAAGCAGAAATTCCTTTTACTAACAAGAATCCCAGTAAGTCCTTTAAACATGTGGTCCATTGCCATCTCATGGAAACTATGAGCTATAAAAGTAACAAGGTTCCCACGTCAATTTTTAAAACCAAACTGTGGCCCACATCTAACCTCTTTGTAATGTTATTATGCTATATGTTTATTATGGTATTCCTGGTCATTTTTTGTTCCATCCTTATTTTTTCTTCTTTTATGGCACATTAAACTCCTGCTCCCTTGATTTTTATCTGTTAAATGGCTTTAAGTCCATTCTGGAAGAAGGTGATGTATAATTAAATATGTAAATATTTTTACTATTTACTAACAATACTTACTGTGCAGAGGTCATTCCACATTTTTACGGAAACATCTTCTACAAGAGGAATTTTGAAAGGCCTGACCAATTATTTAAAGAGGGTAGGCAGGGGGACTAAAAAGGAAAGACTGACAGTGGTGGTCTATGCCAATTTTAAAAAACAGGGTTTAATTTCCAACCTTGAAATCAATCTCTTGACTCTTTTATAGGAGGTTTCATAAAATCATTTGATTTTCTGACATCACGTCCAGAATTTACTTTAGACTAGATGAGGCTATATTCCAAATCAGATTCACCATATATTGATAGTTGTTGAAGGTGGGAGATGATATGGGGGTTTCATTGTTATATTCTCTTTATTTTTGTGTATGCTTAAAGGTTTCCATGATGAAGAGCGCAATAAAGGTGCAATATAGAAAGAAAAAAAAAAATCTGCCGGGGGCAGTAGCTCAGTCTCCAGCAACTCAGGAGACTGAGATGGAAGGATCGCATGAGCCCAGGAGTTTCAGGCTACCGTGAGCTATGAGCACACCACTGCACTCTAGCCTGGGTGACAGAGGGAGACCCTGTCACTTAAAAAAAAAAAAAAAAAATTCACCCATGGTCTCATCAAAAGCATCTATGCTAAGTTTTTGTTTTTTTTAAAAAAAATATGTAGGTTTAAAATGTGAACTCTTTCTACACTAAAAAATTAATATCTTCTCACTTTTTTTTCTATTACATTCTTGTGTATCACAAACCCTGAACTGGGTTTCGCAATCACATCCCATACAAATCCAAATTCTGTATGTGCTTTGAATGAAGAATCTGGTAAAGAGACGTGTGTATCTGAAAAGGTTACTTTCAAATGCCTTGCTTACATTTCAAACTTCAAATGCAAAAATAAGTAAACAAGTAAGTCAGACCTGAGAAACTTACACTTTCTCAACAGGGAAAAAGGAAATGTAACGGGGGCAATGTTGTCAAATACAAGTATTGGTTCGCATATTTTGATATCTAAGCTACTTCATTAACATCCTAGCAAAGCCAATTCCCCTACAATAACCCCACCAACACTGTTTTGGTTGGGCTTTCTCATTATTCTTCACAAAGACCTCACATAGGAGGAATTTCTTGGTTAAACAAGGTGCAGAAATTAGTTATTACATAATTAAGTCAAATCAGGACTGAGCTACTGGATGCCAGCTTATCAGCCTCAAGAAAAGGGGCACTAAGGAAAAACTACAGACCTAGCATTTCGGCTTCCTCTCAGATTACTGTGGTCCACAGAAATCTCCTGCAGCACACGTTTTACTTTCCCCCAACTCGTCTTCAGTTGTGCTCCACTTCTTTTTCACGTTATTTTCCCCCATCTTAATTGACTAACTTTTGCAAGGACAGAAGCCATGTTCTCTTGTATTCTCCTCAGGAGTCAAGTTCAGCTGGGGCACCCAACACTGGTTAGTTGTGTATTTGAATCAAAGAATGTCTTTCACTTGTGAAGAGGCAACTCACCCACCACTAGTATGCCACGAACCTTTTGAGTTTTGTTGTGTATTTCACTAGGAGGAGATGTGCGATTGCCCTCTATACGCTTTGGTCTGGATCTCAGATAACTGAAGGCATTAATGAATGGCTCTCATTTCCCATCTGACAGCTATTTGCTTATTTTCATAGTGTCTTTAAGTATTAGGCAGTTATTGCATGAATTCTCTCATCTTCTCACTTAATAATGGAGAGGAGGGGTCATGTTCAGTTTCCCTTTATTCTCTGAACCTGTCTCTTCTAGACCTTGTCTCCTCCTGGGGAAGATGTTCTTCTCTGCATGTCCGCCCATATGAGAAAAAACAAGAGCAGCTGAAGACACGTGTGTGCACGTGTGCAGACTCGAACACACATACACACACACATTTCCCTGGGGCAACAAAAAATCCAGGAAGGAGTTGTTGAAGTCCTGATTAACAACTTCGGATGTTCTGAGGAAAGAAACAGAGAGGAGCCAGAAGAATCCTATTGGGCCCATATCTGCCTCTTTAGTGACCCAATTGCTGACTCAATGAACTCAAAGGTTGCTTAGCTTTCTGCAGATGAGTAAATTTAGAATCATTTACAAGTTCATTTAACCTCATTCAAAATGGCAGGATTTTTTTAAAAATTAAAAACTAAAATAAATACCTATGAACCCACCACCCATACCAGAAGATAACCAGTAACACATATCAACCTATGCCCTCCTCTGTCCCATCCTACCACACACCCCAGAGGTAACCATGATCCTTTTGTTCATATTATAAAAAGGGTATCATAAGGTATATAGTCTTGTGAAACTGTTTTTTTAGAGACAGGGTCTCACTATGTTGCCCAGGCTGGTATCAGCCTCCCGAATAGCTGGGATTACAGGCTCAAGCCACCATGCTGAGCTCATTCCTCCGAAGCTTTTTTCACTCAGCAATGATATTAAGATTCACCCTTATAGATACATCCCCATTCAAGTCAGAAGTAGCTTTGTTGAATCCAACAAGATTGCTTACCATTGCTGCAGCTGCTGCTTTTAATAAAAGTGCAATAAAATCCTGCTCCACTAGGTCTACTGGGAATAAAGTAGACCCAATGTGAGATCCTCTAAGTTAGCCTGGAGACAGCCCCATCACTGAGGCAGCAAGAACCAGGAGTCCATCCCAAGGGCACGTTTCCTTGGACTGGTACAAGGTGTCCTCTTTGTGGGCCTTTATGCTTCCTCCCTTCCCCAATGGACTAAATTAAGTGAAAGTGGAATGTGATTTTGAATGGGACTCTTCGCCCCATTTTCCAGTTGCAGATCCTCAAGTTTAGAGTAGACAGTGTTATAAGGCAGGCATCCGGTCAATGACTGGCACTCCAAGGCTTCCAGTCTCTGCTCTGCCCCTCTTATGCAGAAAAGCATAATCTATATATATTTTGGGGCAGGATTTGATGTATGTGGTCATGTGTTCCATCTCAGTTTGAATCCTGGCTCTGCTGCTTCCTAGCTGTGCACCTTGGACAAGTCATTTACCCTTTCTCTGCTTCAGTTTCCTTATCTGTAAAATAAGGGCAATAGTACATACTTGATAAGGTTGTTATGAGCATTAAATAAGTTATTGTGCATAAAGCTCTTCATAATATATGCCAAGCACTGCTCTATGTCTTTTATAAGTATATTTATATACATGTATATATGTTATCATATGCATTTATATCTCAGAGCATTCAGCAAAAGCTAACCTATCCTCATGAAGGCCCCTTTCTACAGCCCCTGGTTATATTATTTCCCTTAAAACCTGACAAATAAAGAATTAGGACATGGTATCACCAACTCATGATCTTCAGCCATAGAAACCCAATGCCTGGTACAGGATAAGTATAGTTCATAATCCTGTCTTCTGAGGCCATGTTCAAAAAAGAAAATAATCCAAATCCCTGGGAATAGAGCTATTCTCTCGGCCTGATCTTTCCTCCTCAGCCATGGTGACTCCATGCCCCCAAGGGCTTGGGCTGGTGGTTCTGGGCTATGAAGCAAGTTTTGGGCCTTCTGATCTATGCCAAGCATTACTGCATTATCCTACTGCCAATTACAAACAAAGGACTTGAGAAAACACTTTCCTAGTAAGATTACAGGACTAACCAATATAAGAGCTGTAGGCTATGGATGTCCAACACTGCTTTTTCAGCACCATTAGAAAGTCGTGATACAGTACTGAGAAAGTAATTTTATCATGGGATTCTGCACCCACATGGGAAATCAAAACCATTAACCATTTCCTCCCCCTCCCTTCCAACATCTATGAACCCAATCCTACCAAGACCCGGAAAACAACAACAATGTAAACATCCATATTCACTTTATTTTTAAACAGAGGGGCATGTACCCACAGAGAAGCAGGACTAAGAACCATCATGGGGGCTTGCTCAAAGTGATCTGTCCTAGCCTTCTGACTCCAGAATGCCTTATGTTCCAATGGCCGTGGGGATGGAGCTGCTCCTTGATGATACACACATTAGAAAGGTCAATTCCCCCATTCTCCAAAGGAGATGGAGAAAAGGAGACAAGAAGTCAATGAATCCCTGGGACACTGCCCCAGAATTCTTCCAGGGATGGTATATGACTGACCACCAGTCCACAAATGTGACTGGGAAACAGTGGACGGAGTTGGGTGGAATATTATCCTGGATGATGTGCACCTAGCACCAGGATACACCTTTCATTAGAATAAAGGGAGCAGATAAAGCCCTCCGAAAAGATACAAAGGCAAAGAGACATTGATTAAAACATTATCTCATAACAGAGGTGGGGCCATTTCCCACCATTATTGTAAAATAACTGTAACTAACCAAAACACATACAGGCCTCTTTAATGGAGTTAATAAAATTACAGCAGATGGGGAATCAGGGTAGAGGTACTGTTCCCAGAAGGAAAAACTGGGATAAAGGGAGCTGTGCTGACAGGGCCTTGTATAGTTCCATTCTAGGTTCTCAGAAAGGAGCCCTAGTCCAGAAATGACAGCAAATACCCATAATCACTACACGGGGCTGAACCAGAGGAAGCCAGGCTGAGCCAAGAAGGTGTAAGTATCTTGAATGGCTCTCCAAATCCAAAGATTATCCATACTCTTTATCCCCTCCAGGAATGTGTAAAATCACAAAGTGTGAAACACTGGAGGTGGACATCTGGTTTTTATTTCTGGGAAATCCTGATACTTCTCATTAACATCTCACAATTTATGTGAGAAGGAAAAAAGTGATACAGAACATGGACATCCTGTCTCCCACTGCAAGGGCATGGAACACAGTAAGGATATCCAGTGGTGATAGATAGGAAGTGTCAAGACAAGAAGATGCCTTGTGCCTGGTGTAGGATTATAGCCAATAGCTCTTGTGGCCTGAGTTCACCTCCTCAAGGAGAGGTCTCCATGGAATGACCATGATTCCCAACATGGCCAGAAAACCCATCAATCCCACTCATGGGGCAGATGATCAGCGGAGCTGCACTCTTCCCTCCCGAGTAACTCAGACTGAAGTAGGGCCGGACAGGCCCACAGAAGGTAGCATGAGAGAAAGTGAAGGTGTGACACCTCTCTGTCACGTTGTAGAAGGAGACCTCACCAGCATCATAGTCCAAGAAAATCCCCACCCTCTGGAGAGGGGTCCGCAGGGGGAGGGCAGTCATTGGGGAGGTAAGAGCCCAATATTCTTTCCCATACCACAATGACACTGCCCAGAATCCATTCTGGGGGGCCGAGGTTACTCCACCTTTTCTGCACACTGAGTCTTCACAGACACCTATGGTCCACTTGGCTTTATCTCCCACCTCTACCTCCCAATAATGTCTCCCAGCGATGAAGCACGGAGAGCCCAAGACGCAGGGAAACAGATTGAACCGCTCAGGGTTGTCAGGCAGGTCCTGTTGGAGGTAACTGTACCGCACTTGCCGCAGATTATCAGAGAGGATCAGGCTGGGGTAGGCTGTGTCTGGGTCCAGAGTCACATCCACTGCAGAGACACAAAGGGGAGTATCAGCCTGAGAGCCAGTAGAGCCCACCCTAGAACATCCAGATTTCCTCCTATCTTCCTGAGAAGAGAGTAAGAGCTCCCCCCTTGAGGTTGCAGTCATTTTATGAAATACATCCTAGAGGTCACTATTCAAAAACTCCTGCTTGGATTAGCTGGTTACCTTTTCTAGCCAAGATATATTGAAAGTACTAAAATTTTACCCATTCCCTTTCTTTCACATCTTAAGCCACAATATCCCTTATAAAGTGAATTTGAGGTTTTCTTACATGTCCAAAATCCCTTCATTTGAAAGGTTCAGGGGCCAAAAGTTTCGAAGAATTCAGAATATTACAGATTTTTGACAGGCAGCCTCTGGTGCAGCACTTTATAATCAAATATTAATAGATCTGCTGTGAAACATATGATTGTTCACCTCATGTAAAATACAGATTCTACAGTCCCACATAAATTCAGGCTTTGCTACCATAATTAATTTGCTATAGAATAATGAAAAAGCTTTTGGCTTTCAGAGATTTGGCATTTTGGAATTGTGGGTAAGGGACTGGGAACCTGAACAAATTTGCCCACCTTTTCAATCACTCTTATCCATTCTATATCATCTTTACTCTCCACATTCAAACCCCGTTCATCTTCTTCTAATGTCCAGTGCAAGACCCACATCTTCCTCAAAGTTTTTCTTAACCAGCTCAAGCCACTCTTCCTATTCTTAAATCTAAAACTGTGTATCACCCACGTCATCTCCTCTGGTATTTAGTATTACACAGCATCTTGCCATCATATGGGGTTTTCCTGTTTTAAAAGCACTGGTATATATTCTCTCATGTGCTCTCCACATCTTGTACAGGAGGAAGATTCTCAAACATGACCTCTCAGAAATCAAAGCTCAGGCAGGCTAAATGACTCCCACAAAAGGTTCAAGACAGGCAACTGGTGGAGGTGACCAGGAACCCCAGAAGCCTTGGTTCTTGCTTCAACAATCTGTCCACAATGGCCGCTTATTTCTTTCTTTCTTTCTTTTTTTTGAGACTTGCCCTGTCACCCCAATAGAGTGCAGTGGCATCATGGTCGCTCACTGCAGCCTCAAACTCCTGGGCTCAAGTGATCCTCCTGCCTCAGGCTCCCGAGTAGCTGGGACTGCAGTTGCGCACCACCACACCCGGCTAATTTTTCTGTTTTTAGTAGAGATGGGGTCTTGCTCTTGCTCAGACTGGTCTTGAACTCCTGAGCTCAAGCAATCCTCCCACCTTGGCCTTCCAGAATGCTAGGATTACAGGCATGAGCCACCGCGCCCAGCCCTATCTCTTTCTTGTGTCATGGGTACACCTCATACCTCCAACCAAACAATGCAAACTGCAAGAGTAGAATGGTGTCTCATACTCTTTTGTTCCCTCTAAAGTACCCTGCACAATGTTAGACAGTGTAGGATGTAAGTAAGGCACTCAGTTAATACTTTTTTGAAAGAATTAAATATGGATCACAGTCAATGGACACCAGTGAATGAAGACCTACTGTATGTAGAGTTTTTCTCTTTAAGAAGAGGATTCCTCATAATAGAAGGTGGCTGTGTGTACTTATGTACTATGTACTATGCAAAGTACATACCTCAGATTTGAGTACCCCTGGGATCGTAGATTTACCCAATCTGCCTAAATCATAGGGTGAAGGTGGTTGTCAAGGAAAGGGGGAGTTTCAAGCTTTGCCTTGAGGCATAATGATGGGATGATACAAGACTCCTGGATTCCTGCTAGCCTCGGAATAGGAGTTGAGCTCCATTACTCCTGCTTGCCGCAAATCAGTTTGCCCCTGAAACTGGGCAGGCAGAGCAGTGTACCATTCACAACAGTAGTTAGATTCACAAGGATTTTTACTCCTTACCCCAGTATGGTTTTGTCTTCCATCACCTACCTGAGTATAACTGAGCCTCTCTCAATTCTGAAAGAAGAAAGAGAAAATAAATTATGTAAGTCACATGAGCATTTCCAGGAAATACATAACTGAGGGAACTTTAGTCATCATAAAGCAATGGTCTCCACTAGAAACCCCAGAACCATGTTGTCAGCCATGCTCTGATTTCTTCATACAATGTATGACTCTATCATCCTGCCAAGAGCTTTGAGAGAAGAGGGACTGGAAACCTCCAGTACGGGGATAACCACATGCCTGAGATTGGAAGAATATGGGGTCAAACTGAGACAAGATCAAGGATTCCACCCTCCAGCAAGCCAGCTGGTTCTGCAGAGGGAAACCCAGTTCCAAGCCCACGTCATACACCACTCTTCGCTGTCATAAGTCATCTCTGTTCTAAGAGCTGGGTGGCTCAAGTAACAACCACTGCCACTCTGGGGCAAACAAGACTATTCACTTATAAGGCACTTTACAGCTGACAAAGCATATTCACATATGATCTTACTGAGAAGTGGCAAGAGAAGAGCAGAAGTAAATGAGCCAGAAGAACAGAGCCAGATCAAGGAAAATCATGCCTGAACTAATCACTTCTGGTATTATCCACTGTACTGAGTGGAGTTTCTCCCTATTTGTCTTGCTTGTGGAGAACATACAAGTGTTCCCTAAATCTATGTTGCTAGATGCCAAAAAGTACATATCTGAGAAGATGCAATACAAATAAGGATACAGCATACATAATATGTGAAATTACCAAAGATTATGGGAGTAATTTGTAATAAATAATAAAAGGGTTTACCTACACTTAAGGATTTCAGACTCCATCAGACTGCCTTCCTAGGAACTTAGTATTCAATACACAGCCAACTCCAAACTGAATGTGGCTCAGGAGCAGGAAATTTTAGATTTGGAAAAGCTTCTCCAAATGCCCAGAATACTTTATTTAATAGACATAAATAAAGGACTTCTTATGTGTCAGGTTTCATTCTAAAGGCATTAGAAATGGTAACTAATCTTAACCCTTATAACCTTACGAGGTAAGAACTACTATTTTTCTCATTTTGCAGATGAGGCACTCCTAACCACTTCCCTGGCAGTGTTGCTCAATTCCTCCTGTCCTGGTTAGCATCTGTGCCCACAAGCAGGAGGAACGCAGTAAATTACAATTTAAAAAATGGGCTCAAATGAAACCTAACTAGGGTAGTTTTTGTTCATTCTCTTTTCCAATTTAAAAAAATTACAAATAATCAAATTAATTCTGGATTAATTAATTTTTAGATTGCCTATTTTTCTTCTCCATTGATGTAGATGGAGAACTGATTAAATATAGTTAACAGACTTCAAATTAGAACAAGAGGCTATTAATTGAAAAAGTTAATAAGACTAAAAGGAAGACATAAAATATCAGGGGAGGCTGGCCAGTGGGTATCACCCTTGTCCCATTTTCCCACACTTTTAATGCAGATGCTCTTCTTCTCAAGAAACTTCCACGTCAAAAGCCCAGGAGGTAGATAAATTTACCTTGGATTTTCTCCATATCTGACTGCATTTTTTCTAAGAAGAGAAAAGGAGAAGATATTCAGTTTGCATCCCACTATCTGGCTGGAAAATACATCCTTTCGGACAATACACAGATATTCAGAGCATAAATTCATTTCCCCTCATGACACCTCTCCTCATATTACCTGTGAACTGCTTTAGACTCTCCGTCAAGAACAGACATTTTTGGGCAAAAATATGGATTTTCTCTTGCAGATCTGGAGGTGTGATCCAGGGTTCAGGGATCCTGATTCTTTCAGCCCTAAATTAAAAAAAAACATGAGTAAATGCCTTCCCTAATTCCATGACCTTCCAGGGGCCAGGACAGGGTCTAGGCTAAACTGCCCAACACAGGTGGACAGCCTTTAAAACCAGCCACTACAGCTGTTCCCACCTTCTCCTCCTAGGCTATGACCTTCTAGACCAGAACAAGGGAGACAGACATCTTACTCATTCCTATATCCCCCAAAGCACCTAGTTCATGGCTTTTCAAATAGCAAGTATTCAAAAAGATTTACTGAACTTAATTGACTGTGAGGCTGACTTTGCCAAAAAACACTATATTCCATGACAGTCCTTGATATTCATGGTGGGCAACTATCAAGAATCCTCGGGGGGTGGGTGGGAAAAAATAAATAAATAAAAATTAAAAAAATAAAAAAATAAATAAGGAAAGAAGGAAAAGAAAGAAAAGAACGAAGAGAAAGAAAAGAAAGAAAGAAAGAAAGAATCAATCCTTGGGCTCCCAAATATGGAGAAAATGACATCTTCAGACAGATAGGCACTCTGAGGAATAATACCCAACTTCCCCACCTCTGCAAGGTAGTCTATGGCAAAGACTACTAGTTGCCTACCCAATACCCCTTCTCCCATCTTCCACCTTTTATGGCTCACGGCCGTCCAGTGTTCCTTGAAGCTACATGTGACCTTGTGACTGAGTTCTGGCCACTGAGAAGTAGGAAGTATCTCGTGGTATTTTGAGAAGTCTGCTTAAAAAAGGAATGTGATGTGACTTATCTCCTTTCTTCTGTCTGGCTTTCTACCAGCTAAGGACTAGACTATATCAGGACCATACCTTGGGGACAGCAGAATAGGGAATGAGAAGAAACCTGAGTTTCTGACGATCTCTGGAACTACCATACCCGCCTCAGGCTACCTACCTGCACATTTCTTATATGGTGAGAAAAATTTTTATTATATTTAAGCCTTAAGCCAATGAAATTTTGGGTTTCCTATCTCATACAACCAAACCCAATGCTTAATGTCACAAACTGCTAGAGTGTGAGGGATCTACCTCCGTATGTTAGGTCAGAATTAGACTGACATCAAAAAGTAGCACGCAAAGGTAGTATTTGCTTGGGTCATCTGGCTGGGACTGGTATGAGCTCCAACTTATCTCCATCCCAGAAACCTTTGAGAACCTCAATTCTATCAACATGATTCTATCTATAGAGACCTCCCAGCCAATCTACCCCATCTATGAGGCCCTCCCCCATCTCCCCAAATGCTCCTACATAGTCAAGCTGCATTTTCCTCTGGAGGATTTTCACCACTCAGGATTTTAATCAACTTCAAAGTCCAGCTCCCTCAAAGTCAGTCTCCACCCCTGAAGGCACTCTTGTACCAAACATCATTTTCCCAAGGCCTGTCCCGTTTGCCTCGCCCTGCACCCTGTAAATACAACTTTGCCCTGGCTTATTGCCCCCTTCAAGCTCTCCCTTTTTGGTCATGTCCCAACTCCCAGGGAGCTCTTCCTCACCTTTTGTTTAATGGTGGGAAAATAACTAAAATAAGAGCCAGAATCTGGGTGGCTCATCAGTAATCATATAATTCTAGGCCAGTCACACCTTCCTTAGGCCTTATTTCCTCCATTATAGAAAAAAAAAAAGAAATAACAAAAGGGAAAGGATTCTGAAATGCATAGGAAGCAACAGCCATAAGCTACTTTTGTACTCTGCCCAAGTCTCTGAAAGGGGCCCCACCCTCTCCATGGAAGTGTCCTCATATCCCTAAATCCACCAGCACCCTCCCATGTGAACCCCCCACCACCACTCCACATTTTGTCAGTAACCCCTAAGTTTTACTGAGAAGAGCTGTGGTTCATCTAGTTCCTTGCATACTTAGTGACTCTCTTCAGGGACAGGTAGGATATGTGTCAATTTGCTAAGATGTCTATCTCAGGCTCTGGGCTGCTTTCAGGATTTACAAATGTGAGAAAGACAGTCTTTCCATGCTTGATTTAACACTTGGGAGAAAAAAAACGTACCTGCTCAATGTGTCCCCGATGTCCTGTAAGAGAAAGGAAAAGGATAACCATAAGGAGTCATTCATAACTTTAGTTTTCTTTCATAGATGTTTGTTGAAAACCCAACTAGAGGCTGGTTCTCCTGGGAGAAACCAGGGAGACAAGGCTCACTGAACATAACTCACGGCCTTAAGAACCTAGGAATCAGGCAGAAGAAACTGGGGTACACACTATTTGCTATACCAGCATTTCCTATGCCCTCCTTCTACACTCACAATCTACTGCTCAAGGACCTCATGATTTCAAATTTACTAACTCAAGCACCTTACCCCTTCACCTCAACTGCCTACCTTGTCCAGCTTGCTTTTTATTGTGAAATATCAAATACACAGAAAAGCTGCTAGTACAAAAAAGTCCTATGTATTCTTTTCCCAGATTTATCAACTTTTAATTGTTCACTTAATTTATCACTTTCTCTCTCCCCCCTCTCATATATAATATATATTACATATTTATCTTCAAACCCTTGATAGGTCATTGTTTAGATTATATTTCTTTATACTTCCATATGTCATTCCTAAGAACAAGTACATTTCCTTACATAACTATAGTAATCAAATTTAGAAAATTGAACATTGATATGCTTATCTAACCCACAGTTCATATTCTAATTTAATCAACTGTCTTAAATAATGTTCTTTACAGCTATCTTACCCTACTACCCCTCAGGTAACCCAGGATCATTCACTGCATTTATCATGACATGTGTCTTTAACTGGAACAGTTCCTCAGCACTGATTTGTCTTTCATGGCATTAACATTGTTTAACACAAGCCAGTTACTTTATAGAATGCCCCTCCACTTGGGTTTATAAGATATTGCCCTCATGATTAAATTCAGGTTGTACCATCTTTGACTAGTATATGTTGTTTCCTTCTAAAGGTACATGATATTCCCTTTTTGGTGACAGTAATTTTGATCACTGTATAGTTAGTATTTTCTTATTTGTAATGAGTAATCTATAAGTGATACTTCCAGTCCTCATCAAACTTGCCCCTCTTACATGTAGCATCCATTGATAATTTTTGTCTAAATTAATTTTTACTATGACGACTGCCAAATGGCCATTTTCTAACGTCAAAGTTCCTTCTACATTACTTAGTTGACATTCTAATGGAAGGAAGAATTTTCCCCTGTTAATTATTAGTATGGACTTACAGATTCTTATTTTATTGAATGGGTTATAATTCATTACTGTTTGTATTTATTTTGGTGCTCAAAAAGTCTAAGGCTTGGTCAGAGAGCTCTTGTCACTCTCTCTGCTATTCCCACCTATCTCATTCTCCCCATCCCCATTGTTTTTTGGTTTATCCTTCCAGTGTCCTTTCTAAAAATAAGCAGATATATATATTTTCCAATTCCCTTTTTTCTTACACAAAAAGTAGCATACTCTATAATTCACACTTTGATCTTTTCACACAGCAATGTATACAGGGAACCATTCCATATCAGTTCACTGGTATCTTTCTTCTTTCTTTTTTTACAGTTGCATAGCATTCCATGTGTATAATTACGCATATGTGCACAATTAACTAAAACAGTCTTCTAGATTTAGAAGTTAGACTATTTCCAATATTTTGCAATTACAAAAATATTGCAGCAAATAACTTTGTACATATGTATTTTAAGAGACAGGGCCTTGTTTTCTCGCCCAGGCTGGAGTGCAGTGGTGCCATCATAGCTCACTGCAGCTTCCACCTCCTGGGCTCAAGTGATCCTCCAGCCTCAGCCTCCCCAAGCGCTGGGATTACAGGCCACCTCACCTGGTCATTGTGCATATGTATTTTAAATCATATTTTCGTAGTTAGGTATATCTTCAAGGTAAATTCCTACGATTCTTTTTTTTTTTTGAGACAGGGTTTATTTCTGTTGCCCCGGCTAGAGTGCAGTGGTGTCATAGTTCACTGCAACCTCAAATTCCTGAGCTCAAGCAGTCCTCCTGCCTCGGCCTTCTGAGCAGCTGGGACAACAGGCGCATGCCACCATGCCCAGCTAATTTTTGTATTTTTTGTAGAGACGGGGTCCCGCTCTTGCTCAGGCTGGTCTGAACTCCTGGCCTCAAGCAGTCCTCATGCTTCGGCATCCCAAAGTGCTAGGATTACAGGTGTGAGCCACCACTCCCAGCCTGGATTCTTTTTTTAGTTTATTTTTTATTGATATATAATAGATATACATATTTTCAGAGTACATGTGATAATTTAATATATTCATATAATTTGTGAAGATCAAATCAGTGTAATTGGAATAGCCATTACCTTAAATGTTTGTCTCTTTACGCTAGAAACATTCAAATTATTCTCTTCTAGCTATTTTGAAATACGTAATTATTGTAAACTATAGTCACCCTACTGATCTATCAAATACCAGATTTTATTTCTTCTATCAAACTGTGTGTTTGTACTCACTAACCAATCTCTCTTCATCCCCCCTCCCTGCTACCCTTCCTAGAAAGATTCTCGGTCAAAGTCTAACTGTTTGTGTGAGTGACACACACATACACACACACATATATATACAGTTTTGTTAAATATTGCCAAATTCTCCTCCAAAAGGGTTGTATGATTTTGCAGTCCCACCAGCATGAGTGTCTCTCCATCTTTGCCAACAGTATACTAAGCTGAAATTTTTTTTGCTATTCTAATGAGTAAGAACTTAGTGTGGTTTTAATTTGCATTTCTCTTATTATAAGTACAGTTGAACATTTTTTCATATGTTCACAAATTTTATGTCTTTGGCAATATGGCTATTTGTGTCTTTTGCCCATTTTCCTATAGAATTTTGGTCTTTTTTCCCTGAATTCTATATATTAGAGCTATTATTAATATTTCTATTTGTGATATTTGTTGCAGATATTTTATTTCAATTTAACATCTTTTTCTTTTTTGAGGCAGAGTCTTGCTCTGGCCTCCTGGCTATAGTACAGTGGCATCATCATAGCTCACTGCAACCTCAAACTCCTGGGCTCAAGCTATCCTCCTGCCTCAGCCTCCCGAGTAGCTGGGACTACAGGCGCACACCACCTCCCTGGCTAACTTTTCTATATTTAGTAGAGACGGGTCTCACTCCTGCTCAGGCTGGTGTCCAACTCCTGAGCTCGACCTATCCTCCCGCCTCGGCTTCCCAGAGTGCTAGGATTACAGGAGTGAGCCACCTCACTCGGCCTAACACCGTCTTTTGACTGGTTACAATGTGTGCATGTTTTTTTTTTTTCCTTGTGCTAATACCAACTGCTTTAATTATACAGGCTTTGTATTATGTTTTAATTTCTAGTAGGGCCGGTTCTCCCTCAGAGCTCTTCTTTCTCAGCATTTCCCAGCTATTTGTATGTGGTTATTTTTCTACCTGAAGTTTACTATCAATCTGTCTAGGTTCAGAAAAAAGCTTGTTGGTGTTTTTATTGAAATTGTATTAAATTTATGAATTTGCAGGACTGCCAATTTGCTGAGATGTCTTATCAAATAAGTGGCATCTTTTTATTTGTTCAAATATATTTTGTGTCTTTCAGAAGTGTTTTATAATTATAACAAGTGTTTCTCCACATAGGTTTTTGTATATTTCTTATAAGTTTATCCCCAGGTATTTTATCTTTTTTTTTCTTTTTTTGCAATTGGAAATGGGGTGTTCTCTTTTATTACATCTTCTAGTGGCTGTTATCTGGCACATAAAGGCTAATGATTTCTTTATGTTAACTTCTTCTCTAATTCTTATGCTGTAATTATTTTTTCTTACCTAACTGAACTGGTTAAAACCTCTAGTACAATGTTAAATAGAGGGAGACGATAGTGGGCATCCTGCCTTGTTCCTGACCTCAGTGGGACTGCCGCCAGTATTTTGCCATTAAGTAAGATTCAGCTTGCTTTTCCAATGACTTCCACCATAAGTACTTTTTGATAATCATAGAGACCCTCCTCACTCGAGTCCATGATCCCTTTTTTTCTCTCCTTTCCTCATAATCCAACTCCAATTTTATGATCCATCTATTCAAATATATTCTCATAAATACCTTCTACCTTTAAAAAATTTTTAAGATCTTGAGAATGATGCTTGCTTAAGCAGCAGATATACTCAAATTGGAACCATGCAGAGAAGATTAGCATGGCCCCCACACAAGAATGACACAAAAATTTGTGAATCATTTTATATTTTTAATGTTGACAGCATAACTATTCACAGTAGCCAAAAGGTGGAAACAATTCAAATGTCCGTCAACTAATGAATAAACAAAATGTAGTATATAGCCATACAATGGAATATTATTCAGTCATAAAAAGAAATGAAGTACTGAAACATGCTACAATATGGATGAACCTTGAAAAAATTATGCTAAGTGAAAGAAAAAGGCCACATACTATATGATTTCATTTATATCATATATCTAGAATAGATGAATCCATAGAGCCAGGGGTAGGGAATAGGGAGTGATTGCTTAATAGTGTGGGGTTTCCTCTTGGGGTAATAAAAGTGTTCTGGACTTAGATAGTGGTTGATAAATGCACACACTGTGAATTTACTAAATGCTACTTTTGTGCCACAGACTTTCACTCTTAGAAATGGTAAAATTTATGTTATGTATATTTTGCCAAAAAAACCCCCAAAACCCGTCAAGTTCATCTTGCAAAATCCCAATCCTGGACAAGCCCAACCACCTGCTTTTTCAGTGACTGCACCACAGCAGTCAAGATCTGAGAAAGTAAAGCAGACAAAAGTCACACAACAGGGCAGAATGGTCCCACTATAAATGGATGTTCACTGACCAAATAATCCTACTATGTCTCTCAAACCAACTGTCTCTCTCATACTCTGAAACAATAATTTCTTTCCATACAACAGATGACCCTCTGAAACTAACTCCTGCACATGTGCATTAGTCCCCATTCCCGCCTGCCTTCTCAGGAACAGCATACTATGTATTAGTCTATCATTTCGTGTAGCTTCAATTTCTTCCCTCACCTGGAAACCTTATAATATAGACTCTCTTTCCTACACATACGTTGAAAATATGTTTAACTAGTTTCCTTAGCATCACCTCCAGATATAACTCCACAATCCTACCTCATCTTACATTCCCTTCATAGTCATACTTCTTGAAATAATCATCTACTCCACTAAACTCCCCCTAACATGGCTCCTGCCTAAATTATTCCACTGTGGCACTTCTACATAAGGACACCAATGTTGGTCATGTTGTTAAACCAAATGGATATCAGCTCTGATATTGTTTGACCTCAGCTACGTTACTCTTGTCATCCACTTTCTCCCTCCTGAAACATTCTGCCTCCCTGGCAATTAAATACCAATGTTCATTAAGGCTCAAACTGTCTTCTCTTATTATTCTAAAGCAGAGGCCAGTAAATTTTCTCTGAAAAAGCCAGACAGTAAATATTTTAGGCTTTGTGAGCCATTCCATCTCTGTCAAAAATACTCAATGCTGCTCCTATAGCAGAAAAGTAGTGATAGATAACATATAAATGAACAAGCATGGCCGTGTTCCAATAAAAACATATGGACACTAAATTTGAATTTCATATAATTTCATGTATTTCATGAAATACCTTCTTCTGATTTCTTCCAACCATTTAAAAATGTAAAAACCATACTTAGCTCCCAGGACATACAAAATACAGGTGATGGGCCATAATTTGCTGATCCTCGCTCTATGCCATCATCCCTTTTTAATGGCATTTATCAACACCTGTGATAACTGTTCACTTATTGTCTGAGCTCCACATTAGAATATAATTCAGGAAAGCTTATTCAGCACTTAATAGCCCCCAACCCAAAGCAGACAATTAATATGTGCTGAACGAACAAACGACAGACAGGCATTAGCTCATTTCCTATCGTCCTGCTGGGTTAGGTCTGGTACAGCTTTATCACCTCCACTACCAAGGTTAGATCACAGGACTGCTCAGGCTAACCACTCCTGCTCAAGTGCTTATTGTTTTATGGCTGTGGTAAAGCATATGTATACGTTAAAATTACAGGATTCTGGATTGAGGAGGGTCTTTGAATGACATATGGTCCAGCCCCTTGTTTCATGAGCAAATGAGGTAACTGAGGCCCACAGAGGTCAAGAGCCCTGCCGGGGATCAGACCACTTGTCAGTGTACAGCAGGCATGGGCATCAGGTCTTCTTTTTGCCCTTTCCATGAAACAATGGAACTGACTGATCCAAGCTGTGTCAAGAAGTTCTAGCATATATTTTCCTTCCAACATGCCCAATATAGAGTTGGGCGAGCCCTTGCCACTCTTACAGAGTTAGCAAGAAGACAGGGGGTCCTGAATACTACTTGGTAAAAAGGAGAAGAAAGACTATTTTTAGTGGGAGCTACCTTGGCAGGGTTCTCCAAGCCTTACCTGCAGGAGCTCCCTGGTAGGCTGCTGCTGCTTCTCTTCCAGCTGGGCTATCAGGCTGCTGAGGTGGGAGATGTTGCAGGAGAACTGGGTGATGGCACCATTGATGCTGTTGTAGATGGCCAAGTCTAGCTCCTCGAGGCGGGCCAGGAGACGATACTCATGCTCCTTCAAGGAGTGATACAGCTGCTCAAACTCCCAAACTATCTTCTCCCTCTCCATCTGGGTCAGGCTCTATATAGATGACAGGGAAGAGCAGCGAAGAGAGAAAAGTATCACTTTTAGTGCCCTTTACATTTCTCCCCTGGCTACCCACCCCAAGACCTGATCATTTCATCCTAGGATATAGAAACAAACACTGTGTTCACTCACTTATTATTTCCAGTCTTCTGCCTGACATGGGACAGTTTCTCACATTGTAAGACGTTTAGCATCCCTACCCTAACCTCCCCAGTCACTCAATTCTTCCAGTTGACAGTGGAATAAACAACCACACACCATTATAGAGGAGAAAAGGGCAGTACTAGCCTTGCTGGAAAACCACAAGTCTAGTCCAACCTACCCATTTCACTGATGAGGAAGCTGAGGCCTAGAGAGGTTCTGTGACTCTCTCCATCTATACAATTATGGGTAGTGTCAGAGACTAGAAGCATGCCCAGGTGCCCTGATTCTCAGAGAAGGGCTCTTTGCCTTTTGATAACCCTCCCACAGAGAACACCATTATGTGCATAATGATTTGAGTCTACTCAGGCTCATGGAAAAGATTTTCCATCCATCAGACCTATTTTCAAGTAAGGAGAGCTGAGGTCTCAGCAGATTGATTGTATGGGCAGAGAAAGTGGTGGTATCTAAGGACACCATGGAAATAAGTCCCCTGTCCAGTAGTTCTTTACTACACCCTGCCAGGACTGACAAAATTTCTCACAAGAAGATGCTAGACACAACTAGTCCAGGAGTTTGCATTTCAGATGTAAATACTGCTAATGAGTGGAGATTTGTAATATTTTATTTATTGTTCAAAAACATTTTAAACATCTAGGTGGTAGATATGCAAGTGTATATTATAAAAGTTTCTGTATAATAAAATTTTTGGTTTTGGGGTTTTTGTTTTTGTTTTTTTCCAAAACAAAATTCCCAAATATCCCCATCACATTAGCACATTAGCCACTTACCAGGCCTTGTGAGAGTTGGGGAAGAGAGCAGAGTGAAAAATTCAGCATTGAGGCACTGTCAAGAAAGGGAAACACCCCAGAGAGAAGCCAACAGTGGGGCTTACACAAATCCACTCTCAGCACCTATCTGCAGGGTGGTACCAAAATGGAGGCTAACTATGCCCAAGAATTTTACCTATCTCAGCTTTGTCAAGGATCAACCCTGGTCTACACAAAGTTAGCAGGTTAAATTTTACTGATAGGTCTAATTTCCAGAGGTTCCAAACTTGGCTCCTCCATCCTTTCCCCAGAAGTGGGGGAAATCCCTTGGTTCTCCAGGTGAGTTCCTACTGCCATGTGGGGTCGTTCCATCTGTACCTAGTTCTGGGTGACCTAGCTGGACAAGGTTAAGGGAAGTAACATCAGCCCCACAGAAAGAGGGAATGACCAGCAGGCACAATATTAACTGAATTCCAACAACCCTTACCAAGAGTTCGGCTCGTGCCTGCTCCCCCTGTGCCCGACGTCTCTTCTTTAGGTCTTTTACTCTTTTTAGATGGTCCAGCTGGTTCTGGATTTGCTCCTGAAAAAAGAAAATCAGATGGGCTGTTCAAGATTAGGCAGACCTTAGCATCAGCATGGCTATTCTGCTTATCACACATGGAACACACACTCCTGATACCAAGTCCTTGGTTAGAGCTTTTCCTCAGACCACACTGCCACCCACAGGAGAATGGCCCAGAGCACAGAGCAACCACCCCTCCCCTTTGGCAATTTGTGTGTATCTTAAAACAGTGAATCATCTACCTGTCCCTAAAAGGACACTGCATGGCTTAATGGAAAGGTGACTGGACTATGAAGCTTAAAGTTGTAGTTCTTCCACAGAGGCATTCTGAGAAAATGTGTGACATGGGTAAAGCCCACCTTCCCAACCTACTCAAGAGTTATCACCAGAGTGAGTAAAAGGATATAGGTCAAAGTTCCATAAATGTTAAGTGATTAATTATGCATGAATGCACTCACTTTAAACATGAACATAATTGTGTATGTATTCCTGCAGCCCTCAAGTATACAGAAAGTACACACCATCATAGACTCCTTGAATGTTGCCTTAAAACTGTTTTATATGTAATACTTTGTTTCTATGTTATTGTTTAGTTGTGCCAAACTGTTCAACAGTTCACAAAGGGTTCTGCACGTCCTATGATTTCACTTAATCTTCATAACTGTTATCTCCTGACTCTAACAGTGGTTAAATGACCTAAGCAGTAAAGCGCTCTGTTCTTTTCTGTGAGCTTCTAGAACAGGATTACAGGAAAGTGGTGTGGGAATGCTTACAAACTAAGTGATGAGCATCTGCTTGACGTGTATACTGTCAGTTAACATCCGAATGTGTTTTGTCTGAGCTTCTTTGGGAGCTGAGGGGAGTGCCAGTGTCTCTGAAGCTTGTTGTATACGTGGTTTTCCCGCATTTCTTTTATACTATTAAAAAGAGGTTCTCCATAGGCCATCTTCATGTACAATGTGTCCGTGAGCCGGGAAACATAGGGGCAAATAGAGAAAGGAGAGTGGGGGTGGGGAGACTTCTGGCTTCCTCACCAGCTACAGGTTTTCCTCCCAAATGTGAATACGGAGGCTCTGGAGAGGACAGAGAGGAAATGACGGCTGCGAACCACACGTCCGGCCAGCCATTTTCTAGGCGGAAAAAAGGGAAGCCCCTTTGGCTCTTTCCTTCCTTTGTCCGACTCCCGCTCCCACCCCTCCCTGCTCCGCGCCCTCACCTTGAAGCCCTCCACCGCCTCCTCGAGCGGCAGCACGCTGTGGCCGCGGTGCTCGCGGGAGCGGTCGCACACCACGCAGATGGGCATCTGGTCCTCCTCGCAGTACAGCTTCAGGGGCTCGCGGTGCTTCTCGCACACGCCCATCTCGCCGCCGGGCCCCGACGGCCGCTCGGTGCGCAGCTGCTTCACCAGCTGGGTCACGTTGGCCAGATGCCGGTTGGGCCGCATGTGCCGCTGCGGGAAGGTCTCCCGGCACTGCGGGCACGACACGTTAGTCTCTGCCGCGCCCCAGCAGCGGGCGAGGCACGCGCAACAGATGTTGTGGCCACAGTCGAGCATCATGGGCTCGACGAAGTACTGCAAGCACACAGGACAGGTGGTCTCCTGCTGCAGACACTCGGCCACGCTCCCGGAGGCCATGGCGCGGGCCTGCGGGCGCGCAGGGCATGGGCCCCAGAGCCGAGCTCTACGCGGAGCCCAACTCTCCTGCGTTCTTTCCCGTTCGCTGCTCCCGGGCGGCACAGTGAAGCCAGCGGGGGGACGGAGGGCGGCGCCTCTCAGGCCCGGATCCCAGACGCGCCCGCGCGCGGGAGCCTCGGAGCGGCCGGAACGCTCCCTGAGCCACTGTACCGCGCTGAGTGAGCGCGGGAATACTGCCGCCTCACCGAGCCTCCCGACTACGCCAGGGGGCTGAGGGTCAGGCTCGCAGGGCCAGGCGCAACAAGCGCGCAAGACAACGTGGCCGCGTCCGAGCGGATCCCGGCGGCCGCTTAGACCCCACCCCGGCGCGAGCGGAAGAGGCGGCTCGGGGGGCGGGGCTTAGCCCGCGCCTCCCTCAAGCGACGGGGTTTCGTGGCCTCGGGGACCGGGCTGTTTCCTCCTGGAGTGGACCCGGAGGCAGCGCCACCTGTGCTTGGGCGGGTCGCGCCCCGACTGTAGCCTAGGGTCACAGGAGCAGGTGCTGTGTCCGGGGCGCGGCGGTGACACAGTACCCCTGCCACGGGCCTGGACTCCAAGCTTCCGCGGCTGCCGAGCCTGGACAGTCCTTGTTGGGTTTCTTCTTGGTACCTAGGCCTCAGCCCCTGCAAGAGAAAGCTGGCTTTGTATAGGTGCTGGGAAGCGCAAACATGGCCTCCCCGTGAAGCCGGAGGATGGGGGTAGCAGACGGAGCCCCACTTGGTATGTGGGGCACTTTATTAAACAGACCCACTCACAGGCACTCAAATTTTTGTTTAGAAACGAAAGGTTTAATTATCAGATGGTAACATTTCTGTGGCGCGGAAATAGGCCCAGTTCTGCTACTTCTCATTTGTGCCCAAGCAAGTTGGTTTACCATTCTGAGCCTCAGTTTCTCCTCTTGTGACATGGGGGTGATAATTATACCCCAGAAAGGAAGTAGATTTCATTATATCTTTTACTTTTTGAACCATGAGGATGTTTATCCATTAAAACAGTAATAACATGCCTACTGCATAGGGTGGTTGTGTTGAGTAGGACCTAAAAATTCCTTGCTCATTTCTGAAAAAGAGACTGAGAATCCTGCAAGTTTCTAGGGCAGGAGTGGGGAACTTTTCATGTTGGAAGGCCACATTAATTCAGCTGTAATCAAATAAGGCCATGTTCAAGAAACTTCAATTAAATATATTTTAAAATGTACATTATTTTGTAAAAATATGCTGCATACTTAATAATTTCAAAAAATGAAAACTATTTGTTAATTTTAAAGTTAACTAGCCTTTTAATGACTTTGTTGTGTTTGCTTTTTGTTAGAAAGTATTTGAATATTTGGTTGCACCATGGAGGTCCGCAGTTTCAGTTGATCCCCTAGATGGGTATCAGTCATTTGTGACCTTAAGGGCATCTTGATTTGGGTTGGGTAGGATAATGTACATTCGCAGCAATAAGTGGTTGAAAAGCAAGAAAGCATTTTTCGGGCATGTTGCTGAAGGCGTGGGTATTCTGCATTTTTCCATATTTGAATTGGATCTTCCTTAGCCTCAAACAATGACTTTAAAATGTCATCTACTGAGAGTTCAGTCAATTCCATCTGTAGTCTTTTAGGTGCCTTGGTGATATCAACTATGTGAGGCTGAAATGCTAATTTGAGTGATGTCATGATTCTCAAAGTCAGTGAACTTTTCATTGTATTCTCCAATTAATAGGTCTATAACAGCTGCATATTCTTCAAATGATTCGCATTTATCATCCTTCTTATCAGTGACCTTTGCTAACTGGGGAAAATGTTCATCCAAAATTTCCTTTTGAAGAAGAATTGTTTTGAAAAAAGATAGCTTTTTCCGAAATACTTGGATTTTTGGCCACATATCATATGTAGACTTAGTTTTACCTTGCAAAGAAATATTCAAGCATATTGATTTGACATGATATCATACAGAAATGCTGCATTCCTATAGAAATCTTTTTTCAATAATTCACATAGCTGATTCTGTTCTTCATAAAATTTAACTATCTGTTCTTACAGAGATAAAATTTTGGCTAACACCTGTCCCTGCGATAGCCAACACACTTTAGAATAATATGGCAAAACCACACTGAATACATCATCCTTCAACTTTAGGATATTACAAAACTAATGATGCCATGTTACATTTGCACGAGTACAGTTAACAATACTTATAACTTGTTGCAAAGTGTCACTTAAAGTAGTAGCTTTAGCACAGAGATTTTTCTGATGTTCAAATACAATGGAAAGAAATGAGAACATCTGGATCTGTTAATACTTTTTTATCTGTGTAATAAACCCTTCATGATTTCCTGTCATGGAAGGTGCACCATCTGTACATAACACTTGCTAAACATACCAAATTCAGTCCAACTTCATGACATTTATCTTGAAAGTTGTTGAAGGTATCTGTTCCTCATGTTCTGTTCTCAAGAGTACCCAAAGTGAGTAACTCTTCATAGCAAAGAAAATCCTCTGTTATGACCCGAATGAAGTATAAAACCTGCACTGAGTCAGTAGTATCAGTTGATTCATCCAAAGCAATTGAATAATATATATTTTCCTTTTGAAGTATTGCATGAAGTTGTTCTGTTAAGTTGAAGCCTAATTCATGATGCCGATCAGTTATAGTTCTCCTTGAAAAAGGCAGTTGTTTGTATTTTGAAACATTATCGGGGTTAAAGCATCCTACAACTTCGACAATGCATTCTTTCACAATTTCTACCTCACTGAATGGCTTCCCTTTTTTCCCCAAGTATATAAGCTACTTTATAAGTTGCTTGAATGGCATTGTTTCCAGGTCTTATTGCTGCTTGAAATAATTGTCTTTGCTTTTGCTTTTCATCTTTTAATTTCTGCAGTACAACCTTCCATGCCTCTCCCTCTAATTTAAAATATTTGTGGTCCTTATGAGTATTATAATGCTGATGAGCATTGAATTTATTTAATGTTGATATTGCAGTATCGCAAAGCAAGCAAATCATCTTATCTTTAGCAGAAACAAGATAATATTGCGATTCCCAGTCCTCAATAAACATCTGTTTTCTTCCTTCAGCATTGTCTTGGTCTTCTTTGGCATGATGGGCTGTTAAGTAGACAGAATTAAAAATACTATTGACCGGTGCAATTATTCACAAATTCCACTTCAAGCAGAAACACAGTGCACTGTTGTCAAAAGCTGATAACAGACTGGTGTACTCGACCCCCATAAACTCTCTCCAACCAGCCTAACTAGTAGCACCAGTCAGGTGAGGGAAGTTAGAAGTAAATCATGAGCGTAGCAGCCATCAGTTTAGCCCTTATGGCCTACTAATTTTCTAATTGTGCTGGTCAATCTAGGAGGATTATTTTGTTGAAACTTACATTATTCTTTGCCATTTTAAATATGTTCATTTTAAAAATAAAATAAAAATATAAGATGTATTAATAAAAATTAAAGGATTTGTTCATAAAATTTGGATTCAGTCAAAAGGCTGCACTTAAGGACCTAGAAGGCCACATGTGGCCTTAAGGCTGCAGGTTACCCACTCCTGTTCTAGGGTCTTGGAGTCCCACAATACCGATTCTCATATCATCCAGTAGATTTCCAACTCTTTTGTGTTGCTTCTTCATCCCTGATTTGGTATTGCTTAATCTTCTTTGGGATTTTCTTAGTATTGTTCTTGTATCTGAGCAAGGGGGTCTTCTGCATCCAGATGATCACTTTAGAGTTCCACTCTGGTCCTCTTTCCTATGGGGACAGGAAGCCTGACAGACTAAGTGGGCTTGGCAACCCCAAGCCCACATCCCCATTCTCAATCACACTCTGAGTACCCAGTCTTTGAGATTCCAGGGCCAAGAAGCCCTAGCCCTCTTCCAGAGAAGGTGTAGATTAATTGGGCTAGGCCACACCATAGTCTGGTTGTGGTTTGAGATTGTGTCAGAATTGAAATTTGGAGGAATTAAAGGATGCTTCTACTCTGATTTACTCCAAAAAAGACTAGTAAGCATTGAAACCATATATAAATATGAGAGATGCTGATGGGTAGATCAGGATGTCCTTCATCTCTCCCTTATCTAAGGTTTGCAAGCCTGGAGTTTGGCTTTGTTTTTCAGAGTTGATGGTGTTTATCTTATCAACCCTTTGTAACACCTGTAAGCAGGTGACCTGGAGGTAAAGAAGGGTCAAACAAAGTAGATGGGTTGAGTGGGGTGGGGTAGGAGTAGGGGAAAGGGAAGATTTACTTTTGGTAATCTCTATCAGTCCCCTTCTCCGATGATTACTGTTTTCCCTTCTTCCTCTAGATTTCTTGGAATTTTGGTTTGCTCAACTTGCCTGTTCATTTAAATTTCTATCACTATACTCTCACCAAAATTATTGCAACAATGTATCAGTTTGCAAATGTTTTTGAAAGAAATTAGTAACCATGCAACTATTCCCTTTAGTTTCCCTAGTTGTAGTCTTTTTCTGTACTTGATTTACATACCACCTCAAGGGAGAGACATCCTTAAAAATTCCCTAAAATGCATCTTTCATTCTGTCACTTCTCACTCAGAAAGCTTCAAAGTTCCTTTTTTGCCTCTGGGACATTGTGCAAGCTCTTTAGTATAAAGGCCTGATAAAATACAATTTTTATTAATATTTTGTTTTAAAATAAATTCTTACCTGCCCTATTCAACCTACCTGCCCTGAGGGTAGTGACTTCCGCTGGCATTGACCAAATCCAGGGGACACGCTTCAGTCTTTGTCTTAACATCTCTGAGGCATTTGACACTTTTGATCCCTCCCTCATTATTTTTTCAAGCAGCAAACTGAATGGGACCTGATGAGGCCTAAGGTATTTCTGCTTCCTCCATCTCCTCCTCTCTTACCTGTCTTTTACCAACTGATACTAAAGTTAGTGTAAAAAAATAAAAGAATAGTCAAGAAATATACAAGGCTACAATACTTAAAGAATAAGCTGACAGATGGGACAGAATAGAAAATTGAGAAAAAGGCCAAATGTCAATAAGAATTTAGTATAAGATAAAGAAATTGCAGGTTGGTGCTGTACATTCAATAAATGATCTTGGAACAACTGGCTAGCTATTTTGGAGAAAAAAAAATCTCATCTCACTTCTTATACCAAAATATATTGCAGATCAATGAAAGATTTAAATAAAAAAAGAATCCATAAAAGTTATAGGAAAAAAAGAAAACTGATTTTAAAAAAAATGTTGTCATCTGGAAGACCTTCCTAAACATGACCCCAAACACAGATGCCACAAATGGATACATTTGATTACATAAAATTAAAAATCAAATGACTTATGCACACAAAAACTTTCTAAACAGTTGCATGATAAAGGAATTTTAGGGAATAAAACAAAGGATAATTCCCCTGAGAGACAACATACTTTTACAAATAAAAGCAAAAGGAGAGAGAGAGAGAGGAAAAATGAGCAAAAGTTATGAACAGGTGGTGCAGGGAAAAAGAACAAATTGTCAATAAACATATGAAAAGAGGTGATAAAGATCTTTATGAGAGTAGCAAAGATTTAAAACTTTGAAATACTCAATATTGTTGAGAATGTGAGGAATTCCAATATATTGCAGGAATGTAAATTGGGAGAAAAGTATTAAAAGCAATTTGGCAATAGCTAAAAAATTTTAAATGCACATACTGTTTGAACCTCTACTCCACTTCTTTGCCATCTGCACAAAGATATTTGATTATACGAGGATTGTCATTACAGCATTGTTTGCATTTGTAAAATACTGGAACCAACATAAATATGCTTCAGTAGGGGACAAGTTAATGAAAATACTATATAGGCCTACAATGGAATGCTATACAGATACCCCTCAAAAATGAGTTAGATCTACTAATGGGAAGATGTCTAAGATTTATTTATTCACTAATTTATTCAACAAATGTTTGTCGAGTGTCAACTATTGGGCCAGTCCTCTAGGTTTCAGGACACTGTGCAGAACAAAATAAACAAAGTTCCTGGACTCATGGAGTTGGAGAGATGGACAATAAGCAAATCAAGAAATATATATTAATAGTATGAAAGATGCCATGAAGGGAAATGAATCAGAGTATGAAGGATGGAGACTGATTAGGGTGTTTTTTTATATTGGGTGATCAGGGGAGGACTCTCTGATGAGGTAGCCAAATGGCTGCTGCAGTTTTGAGTTTCAAATCTGCATGTCACTGGGCTTTTATCCCAGAGAAATAAAAACTTGTGTTCACCCAAGAATCTGCACAGAGCATTATTTGTAATACTCAAACCTGGAAACAACCAAAATGTCCTTGAATGCTGAATGGTTAAACACATTGTGGCCATCCATATCATGGAATACTACTCAGCAATAAAAATAAATGAACTATTGAAACAAGCAATAGCTTGGATAAATCTCAAGGGAGTTACACTGAGTGAAAAAAGTCAATCTCAAAAGGTTACAGTGTGTATGATTCCATTCACAACATTCTTGAAATGACAACATTCTAGAGATAGAGGACAGACTAGTAGTTGCCAGGAATTAGTAAGAGGGGAGGGAAGGCCATATCTGTGTCTATAAAAGGGCAGCATGAAGGATCCTTGTGATGGAGAAGTTCTGTATCTTGACTGCAGTGTTGGTCACGTGGTATCTACACATGATAAAATTGTATAGAACTAACACACAAAGACATAAGTGCATGTGAAAATGATGAAATCTAAATAAGATTGGTGGATTATATGAATGTTATTTTCCTGGTTGTAATGTTATACTATACTTATGCAAGTTACTATTGGGAGAAACTGGGTGAAAGGTATGCTGGATCTCTGTTATTTCTTGCAACTGTATGTGAATCTACAATTATCACAAAATAAAATTTAAAAAAAATTTCTGCATATCACAATGTCCATATCTTGTCTTCTCCTAGTCAGCAAAGCTCAGTGTTTTGCTCTTAATGGACTAATCACTGTGGAGGGAGAAATGTCATGTGCTGATTGGCTTAGATTTGGTTTTGCTACTTATCCCTGAACCAATTACTGTGGCAGGTGGGCTGAGATAATGCTTATAGGTCTATACCAGTTAAAACCTATCCTTGAAGTCAAAACTCTGAAACCTCATGGGTGCTGTGGACTGGATGCTGGTGAAACGTCTATAAGGTCAGCTATAACCCCTTCCCCTACCCTCACCCTCTTTAGTCAACTGGGCCATATATCCATTACAATTAGGTTCTCCTGGGTAAACCTAAATAAGGGCCTTAGCTGTAACAGAGTATTTATATGTCTCATGTAAAAAGACCAGAAGAAGGCAGTACAGGGCTAGTATGGTAGGTTCACTATCCTCAGTTTCTCAGTCTCTTTCTATTATTCTGCTTCAACATTCTTGGGTATGGCATCTACCTTGAATGTTATCTCATAGTCTAAGATGACTGCTGGAGTTTCATAATCTAGATGGGAGAGAAAAAGGGCAAAACATCATTTGTCCCAAGTGAGTAAACCTCCCTTTAAAAAAAAAAAAAAAGGTGTCCATAAAAAAGGAGGTGACCATTTAATTCATTGCTTAAACTTAAACTTTACCTTTGAGAGAGAAAATGGTGCCTTTAATAACTATACGAGGACAAGAGGTGGAAATAGAAAGTATCCCAGATAAACTGGAACAAATTATTACTCTATCTTTGAAAATCCTTCTCAGAAGTCTCTTCTACTCCACAGAAACAACTTCTACTTAAGTATCATCACCTACTGCAAAAGGAGGTTGGAAGATACAGTCTTTCAGCTGAGTCCGTTGCTATCCAGGATAAAAATCTGGGTTCTATAAAGAAGGAAGGAAGAAGGTGAGAATTGCTATTGGGTAAGGCAATTAGCAGTTTCTTCCACAGACCCTGAGTTAGCACTATCTGTAACCTGAATTTCACATAGTTTCTTTTGAAACAAGTCCTTTGACTCAGCCTTTACCCTCCTCTCCGAAGGCACTCAGAAAAGGATGTGAAATGTGGCTAGGGCAAACCCTCCTTGGTCCTCATCTCTTCCCTCTCTTCTTCATTTTCCAACATTTTTCCCTCAGCCAAAAGTCAAAAGGCTTCACAAAACAGACCTGAGACGTTGTGTGTGCATGCCCCACGCAATCGATCTCATCAGCACAAACTGTCAGGTGTGCTCCGAGGAGCCCATCAGGAACAGCAGACACTCCTCTCACAAGGAAAATTCCAAGTGTTCAGAGGTTACCTTCCAGGAGAAGACAAAGGCCAGACCTCTCTTTTGGTGAAGCCAAATTCCTTCCTACACAAAAACCATGAACACAAGATGAGAAAACTTTCATAAAAACATTAGAAATGTGTCAAACTTAGTATAAGTAAATAGTCAACTCTTCTGTCATCCACCTTACCCCAGCTTGGAGGAGAATTTCAGAGTAGCTTGTAAAAGGAAACAAAGTGGAGAGTAGTACAGTCCCTGTTCAGCTGCTTCTTGCCTTTGCTCTCCCATCGACATAAAGGTGCTGGCTGGCAGGGGAGGGGCTGCTGAATCCACATTTAAATAACCCTGGAGATGGCTGGCCATGGCTCTCGCCTGTAATCCAGCACTTTGGGAAGCCCAAGAGGGAGGATTGCTTGAGGCCAGAAGTTTCAGACCAGCCTGGGCAACAGTGAAACCTTGTCTCTACAAAAAATAAAAAAGTTAGCAGGAGTTTGAGACCAGCCTGGGCAAAATGGCAAGACCCTGTCTCAAAAAAATAAATAAGCTTGGAGAGATGTGGTCAAATGATTCTTAGTAATCTTGTTAGGTAGATAGCAAGGGACCTCTGAGACTCTCCTAGGGAGAGTCTTGCCTTGCCTTGGTGCTGCCTCGAGCAATTGCCCCACCTGGGAAGGAGGACAAGGGCAGGCACCCCATCTTAAAAGCTGCCCCCTTAAACCTGCCCTGAGCAACTGCCACAGCTGGGGGAAGGAAGAATCCCTACTAATCTGCAAAAGAATGCAGGGAATCCCCCAGCCTGCTGGCCAGGCAGCGCAGGCACAACAGGATTTGGAAAGTGACCTAAGAGTAACCTAAGTCTAATTATCATGTCATTAAATTGTGCATCAAAGTGGTTCAGTGGTGACATCTGAACCACAAGGAGGGCCCAATCCATACACTATAAAACAGGACCCCAGACCATAATCGGGGCCCTTTTGTTATGACAGAGGGGTCCATTCATTGTCTGTGGTGAACGTATCTTGCTCTTGCTCTGTAAATCTATCTTGCCCTTCCTCAATAAACTTTGTTTCACACTTGCCTTGCTTTTGGTGTGTTTGGTCATTGTTTGGCCAAGAGCACACCAAGAACCGAGAACAAAACAGAACAGACTATGACCCAACAATCTGAAGGTATTTCTGGGATTAAAAGTTGGTGGACTTTTTTGTTTTTTGTGTTTTTTAATTTTTTTTTTTGAGACAAAGGGTCTTGCTTTGTCACCCAGACTAGAGTGCAGTGGTGTCATCATAGCTCACTGCAACCTCAACCTCCTAGGCTCAAGGGATCCTTACAGGTGGTACTATGTGCATGTCTTAGCTATCCAAAAAAATTAAATTTTAAAAGAATAAGGAAACAAATGAGTTCAAGTATTTAAAACACTCCTTTCTGTGCAGCGGAGGATACTGTATTTTAAATTTCAAAGTTTAAAATGGTGTTGTTTAAGTTAAAAAAAAAAAGACTTTAGTTTCAGAAATTTGCTGTTTGATTTTGAGAAATATTGATCTATTTACAAGTAAACCCTGAAAGTTCTTCTAACATTAGAAGCAGCATGAGGTATTTTATTTTGAGATACTGAAAAGTTTCATCAGAAAACTATCTTGCTATTTTCAGATTTTTTTACTATTCAAATCTAATACAAATGAAGTCTAATTTTTTGATCTAGTTGGGCCTATGTGAGAAGAACAGGGAGTGAAAACCAAAGTAGTTAAAAAGAAAAAAAATAAAATGTATTAATTTAAAAATTATGGAACATGTTACAATGTTATTATGTCATTATATGTCATTAAAAAGAATATGTATACTGATATGGAACTTATATATAATGTAACTTATACTGTCAAACTAAAAATAAGTTGCCATACATTATATAAAATGAATTAATTTTTTGTAAAATAATGATAAGCTAATGTATATACTGAAAAATATCTGGAAGAATATAAACCAAATGGATAAGGGGATGATGTGTTGAAAGGACTGGGAGGAGAGGGTGGATTAGAAGTGATTTTTATTTTCTAGGTTATATATTTGTGCAATGTGTGTTTTATTTTGACTACAAGAATATGTTATTTTGTAAGCAGAAAATATGGTAAAGATCATTTAAAAGTTAAGAAGAAGGAGTTAGAGAGTTAGACAAGAGACTGCAAAGGTGTAAAGCCAAGAACTCAAGTCACACTCCCTCCCTCCTTAGCCATTTTTTTTTCCAAGTTAAAATTCCTTTGTTTTATTATATGGTTAGTACTTTCTACAACCACCTCAAATCCTTTGTGGCTGCTTATAAGAGCAATAATAAGTAAACTGTTGGCAGGATATTGGTAAATTCTAAGAAAATCTAACTTGCAATATGTTCAGGGTTGAATATGTGGAAGAAAATTTGGAGACAGTACTGATAAATTTGGCTAGATAAAGATTCATAAAAAAAAAAAAGCAATGGAGATAAAACTAGCTGTGGAGGACAAAGACTCTGAATCCTGAACCCTAACAGGGGAAGCCCACGGAAGCTTTGTAAGCATAGCAGGGACCTGCTGATGATCTGGGCCATAGTAAAGGCAATACCAATAGGAGGACCAGTTTGGAACATTTTGCAATACTGCTACAAAGGACATTAGCAGGAAAGAGTTAATAGAAATGGAGGAATGAGCAGAGAGGTAGATAAGAATCAGGACACTCTGTGCTATCCTCCTCAGCTACTGCTAAGAATGAAGTTGAAATGGTCAAGGAGGAGAAAAATATCTTAAAATAGACAGACAAAGAGGAGTACAGTAATAAAGTGAGCTAAAGTTGGAGGAAGAGAGGGAGAGCAAGACATCTGATAAAGAGAGAGGGATTTGCTTGCACTTTTGGAAGAAAAATGAGTTCTCCTTTTGAACAGGCATGGCTTTGTAGTTTTCTGACCATCCCACAGAAACCCTAGCCAGACAGAACCCAAAAGGCAAACTGTCAGAATGGACTATGTGGACTCAGAGGAAGACTGAGAATAAGTAGGAGAAAAAAAATCAGGAGACTTAACTTAAGTAAATTATCCAAGGACAGAGCCAGGACTGGTGTCCAGGTAGGTTGACTCCAGAACCTGGGCTCTCAACATCTACCCTGAACAGCCTCTCTTAACCTGAGCCAGGCCTCTGCCAGGCCTTTTATATAATAAAAAATCAGATACTCGTATTGTTAGGTTTAGTTGGTTCTCATGACAACATTCCCTGGTATAGATCATTTCTTTCAGGAACCAACGTGAAGAGTCCTGTAGATTATACAACCAATTTAGGACAAGAGACAAGATACAAGAACTCAAGGCATACTCAGGTAATACTGTCATTGAAAAATGTGATTGTCATTAGGCATTTAAATATCATCTCTTTCTGAATTGGTAATTTGCTCCCCAGTATTTAACTGTATTCTATTTCCTGGAGATCAAATAATTGAAGACAGTGAGGGAAAAGTTAATCTGGCCCATTCTTTCAAACAGCAAGGATTTGGGGATTTCCTTTAATACAGGCACTTTGATATGAGCAGAGTATGCCTGGTAAACACCCTAGACAAGATTCCTGCCCTTAAGCTCACAGACCACTGGGGGCTGGGTAGACGCAGGGATGGTACCTGTCTCCAAGATGGTCAGCATCAGTTTCTTCTCTCCCCCTATGCACATGACATTGCATCATCAAGAGGTGCAGTCTGTTCTTCCACTCCCTTGAATATGGGCTGACCTATGAATTCTCTGACCAACACAGGATAGCAGAAGGGATTCTACACCAGTGCCAGGCCTGGCCTGTGAGAGGACTGACAGCCTCTGCCTTGGTCTGTTAGAGTCCTGAGACACTATGGAAGATGGCTGTATTAGTCTGCTTGGGTTACCATACAAAATACTGGCGACCAGGAGGCTTAAACAACAGAAATTTATTTTCTGGAGACTGAAAAACCAAGATCAAAGTGTCTGGAGGGTTGGTTTCTCCTGAGTTCTCTCTCCTTGCTTACAGGCAACTGCCATCTGACTATGTCCTCACATGATCTTTTCTCTGCACACACACACACACACACACGTACCTCTGGTGTCTCTTCCTTTTTTTTTTTTAGAGTCTTGCCCTGTCCCGCAGCCAGAGTGCAGAGGCATCATCACAGTTCACTGCAACCTCAAACTTCTGGGCTCAAGCTATCCTCCTGCCTTAGCCTCCCGAGTAGCTGGGACTACAGGCATGTGCCACTATGTCCAGCTAATTTTTTCTATTTTTAGTAGAGTTGGGGGTGGGGGTGGGATCCTCGCTCTTGCTCAGGCTGGTCTCGAACTAATAAACTAATAAACTAATAAACTAATAAAACTAATAAAAGATTATGTTCATAAAAACATATTAATCAATAATGTATTTTATTATAAGAATATATCCATAAGAATCTTTTATACTTAAACATATATTCTTCATGAATCTCTTCTTATAAATTTATTTATTCATATATTCATTAATTCAGCAAATACTTATTGAACAAATTATTGAATATAACATTTATTCACATATAATTTTAGTTAAATCAATATTCACAGCTTTCATCATTATGACTTTGGAATATTTTTCACAGCTGAGCTAATGGTATACTATAATTACTTTTCCTTTCTTTAACAATCCTTTGTTCTTCCTGGAATTAATAATTGTCTCTTGCGTCTTTGCTTACTTTTCCAAATATTTATTTCTAATTCAACACCAGTTTTCGGACACTGTTTTGTGGTCAAACACATGAGGCAATATTTTCAGTTTCAGTTTGTTTCATTTTCTCCCCTGGGAGACGTCTCTGTTCAGCCCTTCTTTCTTCTGTTCCGCCATATACCTACTGCTCTCTAGCTAGCAACTCAGCAGGTGCCCCGACACTTTTCTTTACCTCTCTTTGCGTTAGGTCCTCAATTACTAGGTTTCATATCCTTTTTCTTAGTTTAACTCCCTGTTTGGTGGAGCAATTCTCCAGAAGCTTCCTGAGAAAAGATATATGGGAGGTAAATTTTTTTCTGAGACCTGAAAATGTCCATTCACGTTTGAATGGTAGTTTGGCTGGGTTCAGAAATTTAGCTGTGGAAATTATTTTCCTCTATGGAAATAATTTAGAAGGTATTGCCTTCCAGTTTTCAGCGTTGCTATGGACAGAAAAGATGCCATTCTGATTCCTAATCCTTTCTGTGCAACCTTTTTGTTGTGTCTTCTTTCTGGAAACTTTAAGGATTTTTACTTCATCCCTAGTGTTCTGATGTTTCACGATGATGCGCTTTGATGTAGGGCTTTTGCCACACATTATGCGGGGCATTTTGTGGGCCTTTTTAATGTAGAGATTTAAGGTGTTCAGTTCTGAATAATAATCTTGTATTATGTCTTTATTTCCTTTTCTTCATTTTCTCCTTCTCTTTTCCTAGAAGCCCTGGTCAGTTTGATGGCATATCTTCTACTATACACCCTTTTTTTTTGAGACAGAGTGTTACTCTGTCACTCTGTCACCCAGGCTAGAGTGCAGTGGCATCATTGTAGCTCACTACAACCCCAAACTCCTGGGCTCAAGCAATCCTCCTGCCTCAGCCTTCCAGAGTATTAGGATTACAGGCATGAGCCACTGCACCTGGCCTCACCCTTTTATATCTTATCAACTCTCTGTTTTCCATCCCCCCATCATATGCTTTCTAGGAGATTTCTACAACTTTATTTTGAAATGAAAAAAAATTCTGCCATCGTAATATTAATTTTAAGAGCTCCTCCCCTTCTCGTCTTGTTTCATGAGTGCAGTATCTTCTCTTACCTCCCTGAAGATTTAATTATAATTTTTTAAAAATCCAGGTTTCTGCATTGTATCAGGTCATTAAATATGAAATGTCCAATTTCAAATCAAAAGTTTGGTTTGTTGTATCTCAAACAAGAAGCAGTACAATTAATCAAAGTATGTGCCTAAACTATCAACACAGTTTTGCCATCTTAATGGTAGCCTGTTTATGCCAGCAGTGAAGAAGCCTGGAGAGCGAGTAGCGATGAAATCGTGAAAGGCGTTTTCCACAGCTTGTTGAGAATTGAATATTTTTCCTTGCAAGAAGTGATCCAAAGCCTGGAAGAAGTGGTAGTCAGTTGGTGCAAGGTCTGGTGAATACGGTGGATGACAGAGTTTCCAAGTCCAGCCTCTGTAGTTTGAGCAGTGTTTTTTATGTGACATGTGGTCGAGCATTGTCTTGCAAGAGGATTGGCCTGTCTCTAGCGACCAATCTTGGATGCTTAATCACAAGTAACCTCATCATTTCATCCAAGTGGTTGCATTACACATACGCTGTAATTGACTGACCAGATTTCATGAAGCTGTAGTGGATAATACGAGCACTGGACCACCAAACAGACACCATTAGCTTTTTTTGGTGAATATTCAGGTTTGGACCGAATTTTGGCACTTCATCGTTACCCAACCATTGTGCTGAACACTTGCTATTGTCAAAAAGAATCCATTTTTCATCACACATAACAATATGGTGTGGAAATTGCTCGCCTTTATGTCATGACAGCAAAGAAAGGCAAGCTTCCAGACGATTTCTCTTCTGACGCTCGTTTAATTCGTGCAGAACCCATCTATCCAGCTTCTTTACCTTGCCAATTTGTTTCAAATGGTCCATTATTGTTGCAATGGTAACATCAAACCTTGCTGCTAATTCACACATAGGTTGAGACAGATTCACTTCCACTACAGCTTTCAGCTCATCATTACACACTTTGGTCTCAGGTTGCCCATGTGGCTCATTTTCAAGATTAAACTCACCAGAATGGAACTTCTCAAACCATCGCCATACTGGGCGTTCATTAGCCACATCCTTCCCAAACACTTTGTTGATATTTCGAGCTGTCTGCACAGTATTGGTTCCATGACCGAACTCATATTTGAAAATAACACAAATTTTTGACTTATCCATGGTTTCACAAAAATTTCTCTAAAAAAAAAATGTGAAAGATAATCACAAGCCAAGACACGTATTTGCAAGACTGAGGATATACCTTCACAATAAACATAAAACAAGAAGTGTCAAAGTGAAATGTCAGAGTTATCAACTGTCAAAGAGTATTTAAGGAAATAGGACATTTCATACTTAATAACCTATTTGTTTCCTCTTAGTTCCTCCCCACGCCCTCCTGTTTGTATTCGTCCTTGTCTTATTGTAGAAATTATTTCAGAAACATCTGGTTATCCTTGGTTGTCGTTCATATTTAAAATAAAGAACTTATTCTGGAAGGTGTGTGAACCTGGGCCAAGCTTGTAGACTGGAGAGTTTTGGGGCATCAGATGGAGGCCTGGCCATTTCTTGCGGGGACCTTCAAATGTTAGTGTCTGTCGTTCTCTACCTCCGGGAGATTTTATCCCAATTTCCACCGACCTACCCCTTCAACCTCCTGCCGGCTGTAGGTGGAGGGGAGATGAGCCTGTTCGTCTAGTTCCGGGAGTCTGGTGAGGAAAGAGATGGGGTTTGGGCTCGGTGCTGACATTTGCTTCGTGCCGCTCTGGTTTTCCACTCCCGTACTTCTTCTTGCATCTCCTGACCAGGTCAACACCCGCTGCTCACATCGACAGCCAGTCTTCATGCTCCAGGCCCCCGAACCCCACTCGCCCTGTCCCTCTCTGGTCTACACTGACTCTCCTGCTTTCTTGCCTGGTCCGCATTGACTCTCTCACTTCTCCCCTGCTGAGCTCTTGCCGATTCGGTTAGTTTGCTTAGCAGCATCTCGGCAACAGAGCCCTGCTGTGTTCTTTCTTGTCACGGATAAAGGGGCTCTCTCTTTCGTCCAGTCGGAGTTGGGGCTGGGTTGTTGGATGCTCGCGCTCCTGTACCCAGGAGTGGACAGGGTAGGGTAGATGGAAAAGAGGAAAAGGGCGAGAAACGCTGAATTCTAGTTCAGATTGAGAGGAAAGCCTGGAGAGTTGAATCAAAGTTCCTGAATCGATGGAGAAAAAAACCAAGAACTTTTTATTTTTTAGACAGAGTCTCGCTCTGTCGCCCGGGCTAGAGTGCCGTGGCGACGGCCTAGCTCACAGCAACCTCAAACTCCTGGGCTCAAGCGATCCTCCTGTCTCAGCCTCCCTAGTAGCTGGGACTTACAGGCGCGCGCCAAGACGCCTGGCTAATTTTTTCTATTTTTTGGCGGGGGGGGGGGTTTCTCAGTCTTGCTCAGGCTGGTCTCGAACTCCGGGGCTCAAGCAATCCTTCCCCCCTCGGCCTCCCAGAGTGCTAGGAGCACAGGCGTGAGCCACCGCGCCCAGCCAAAACAAGAACTTTCTATTAATTTATAGGGATTTACTTTTCCATTTCTCGGATTAAACCATAAACTATAAAAATAATAATGGCACATACTAGGCACAAAAACATCGTAATAATTGAAGATTATATTCATTTGGGGACACCTTTTCCGGGTGTCAGGATGGCCGAGTGGTCTAAGGCGCCAGACTCAAGTTCCAGCTTCCTCAAATTGAGGATTCTGGTCTCCGAATGGAGGCGTGGGTTCGAATCCCACTTCTGACACGTGCTTTTTTGCAACCCCTCCTAATCTGTCACTTTCTCGGCCATTTCTGTTTTCATTCTTCGTTCGATCTTCTCCTTTTCGATCCTAACTACAATGATGGACTCTCAATGAGGTCTGTCCACTTCCTTTTGCATCTTGTTCTCTACTTAATCATGAATCACGTGCTCTTTGCTCTGGTTAGTTCACTAATCCAAGGACTGCCTTGGGGGAAAATTAATCTGGCGGGAACAGAAAGACACATATACGGCCTTTGTGATTATAGTCTGGTCCCGAACTCACGGATTATCAGGATAGCATATTACATGTCATTACTAGCTGTCAGAACCGGTCAGAAATCAAAGTAGCGGAATTGAAAGCAGCACGGTTCACTCTGCTAAACCATCCGAGGCAAGGCAAAAGGTGAAACGTGAAAGGTTCCACCGAGATTTGAACTCGGATCGCTGGATTCAGAGTCCAGAGTGCTAACCATTACACCATGGAACCCTCCTTGAACCACTCTCGACACGCTGTCTACTTAGGGTCTCTTTCCTTGTTTTCTCTCCCTCTCTCACCGACTACAATTAAAAATAAAATACCACTTTAAGTGAAAGTTCTACGTTTCTTCCTAATTTACTTAAAATAATTTTTGCGGGGGCAATTTTTTTTGATAGAAAATCTCTGCGCTTCTCAGCGGCGGGGCGATAGAGGTGTTAAACACGGGTGGGAGGGGTCCGTACACTGTATCTATCGTGCCTTCTTCCTAGGTTTCTTTCCCTATATCTCAAGGGCGGGGCAGGATCCTGATCCAGGAATATGTTTACTCCTGGAGATTATGATTTGCTTTAATTTCCAAACCACGAAAGGGCAAATTGGATTTGTCTCACCATTTGAAAGGGAGAAAAGTAAAATACAGTATCTCCTTTGCACAGCTTCACGTGTTCTTTCTAAGATACCTATAGATGCCTCCAGAGCGACCTCGGAGTATCTTGGTACTTCCTTTCCCTTGAACTCCACTCACTGGTCTACACTAACTCTCCTGGTTTCTCCCAGTACCTTGGTACTTCCCACTCACCTATAATCACAGGCTTGAACTCTGAAAATCTGTCCTCCCGCTCCAAAATGCCTTAAGTGCAGGACTGAGTCTCACTGTTTTTTGATAGCCCGAGGTCTGGTACTTAGTTCATCAACGTTTGCTGTATGAACGCATAAATGAAAGGATGAGTGAATGAATGAAGAATGAATACAAAGTGGAATAGCACGGTTTTAGATTTTTTGGAGACTTGTGACTTTTTGGAGACTTTAGACTTCTTTTTGCCTTCACTCAGTAGGCTAAATTTGACAGGGCTAAGGGGAACTAATTTTTCTTTTTCTTTTCCTTCCCCTGCCTCTCCCCCTCCTCTTCCTCCTTCATCATCTTCTTTAGCCTTTCTGGGTCCCAGCTCCCAGGTGGACATTTCAGTGTTCAAATGGCCCCACAAATAGGTGTCCTTGGGTGTGGATGACCAATTGAGGATGGCATAGTGCTGAACACAGTCATTTATTTTTTCAAATCTTGAGATAACATGATTATTTATCTAGTAACTGTAAAAACAACACAAAACAAAAAGACCATATATGTAGCATGACTAGAAGAAATACTAAGGCATAAATTATTACTTTAGTCAATATAAATATTAATGATTGGCCATCTGTGCTTAATGTGTCTCTGGTGTCTCCCAAGGCTGCATTGCTAAGGAACCGTTGAATCATTTTCTGGCATTCATTTTTTTGTTGTATCTCCAACCAAGAAAGGTGCCTGTCATAAAATGCCTGCTCAATAAATACGGATTGAATTGAATATATCTTTTGGGAGGTGAAGATGAGGACAGTTAAATTTGAGGACTTCTGGCTAAATGACTATAAAGTGTTCTTAAATATCTACCCCCTTCTTCCACACACATAAACTTTCCATTCTATTTCCGTGAGTCTCCTAGCCTTAAAAAATGATCTAAACTATCTCAGACCCAGGTAAATAATGGACCAGATCTTTCTTCTCTAGCACAGGTATCATTTTTTTGTTGTTAATTCTATGAGCCTCCACCTTATGTGTCAAAAAAAAAAAAGACACAGAAGAAGAAGAAGAAAAGAAAACGAAAAGAAAAATGTCCACTGGTTTTAAAATGATACCAGAGCTTCAAAAGAGTACTGTTCAACTAGAGGCCTTAAACTGCCCTCTGAGAATAGGCAAAGGGAGAAAGGGTCCATGTGACTATTTTTTGATTGTTTGTTTATTTTAGCCTTAGCACATTTATCCCCTGGAAAGAACAGTGGATAAAGACCTGGGAAATAGGGCAGATGGCCATGGGTTTGTTTATTTATTCTTGAGTCTGGTGTTAAGAAGGCTGAATGTTTTCCTTGGAATTGCCCATATTGGTTCACAAATATTGCAAGGTGAATGCAAACACATGAAGGACACTGAAGGGAATGACTGAGGGAAGAGATGTCTGAGTCCCAAAATCCAGGAACAATTTGTTTCCTGGTAATCTGAGCAAGAATAGTTTGCAATCACCTGGTAGCACAGTTGAGTCCAGAAAGAGCAAGTTAGTGTGGCATAATCACCAGTAAAGAACCCAACTTAGCTGGAGTGTCTTGTGTAAATGGAGCTTCAAAACACACGGCCTTACCTAAAACTGAAGATCACAGGGACTTCCTGGCTCCTCATCTCTGTGTATCTGGTTGATTTTACAAACTAGAAAGACATTCTTTCATGTATTTATTCACTGAAACCTACCACCATATTTATTTTGTTTTCATGATGTGGGAAAGCAAAAGAAAAATGGAAAAATGGTCTGTATCTGACAAAACTCATGATGTCTGGAGAAAAGCAGACAATTACACAAAACTTTCCTGAAGCTATGGTAAAGGCTAAAATAAGTGATGGATTGAACCATAGCAGAACATACCCAATGCCTACCAAGAGGAACACCGGATTAAGGGCAGGTAGCATGAAGAAAGGAGGGTAGCCAGAGGAAGGAAGGGCTGAGCTGAGGCCTGCTGTATGCTCCCCAGCAAGTGGCATTTCTTTGCTATATGTGTCAGGATGGGATTTTTTAAAAATTCACTTAAAATTATAAATTCACTTATTCGATTTATGAAATGAATATCTACTCATTCTAACAACTCAAGCAAAGTGTTTAGAGTAAAATTTATAATCCCCCTCTTTCCTCTCCCCATCGCTATCACTGAGAACAATGAAGTGTGCTCTTCTATACATTGTACTGTTTTAGTATTTGGTAACATTCTTTATTCCGGTAACAACATATCTGAGACATCATTCATAGTTCAATCTCATTCTTTACAGTAAAAGTTGGGCCATATTGGGGCCATATGTCTAAGGCTTGTCTTCCCCACTAAGCCTCAGGGCAGGGACCCTTTCTCCTGTCCCCCTCCATATCCTCAGTACCTGATTGTAATTCTGGAGCGGGTAGGAAGGAGAGTTCAAGGGAAACTTCCAGGAGAAAGCAACTGCTAAACTGAGGCCTAGAGGATGAAAAAAGCTATGCGAGCGAAATGAATTGCTTGCAACAAAAAGAGGGTGCTCCCAGGAAGACAAAGAGATGCGCACATAAAGACCGGAGCGCCCCTAGCTGGTGGAATGTAAGGGGCAGTTGCGTGGCAAGGCGCGACGCCTTTCCTGCAGTCACCACAGCTCAGATCAGCATAATTAGAGTTCAAAATGTGAAATGAGAAGGCTGCTGCGATGCTGAGAACAGTGGCAGGTTCAGATAGAATTCATTCCTTCAGTGACGTAGGTAGTACCTGTCTCCAGTTGCAGCGGGTCCGGGAAGACTCATAGCCATTCATTGTCCATCATTTATTGAATAATGTAATAAGGAGGTCCTACCGTATCTGCAGGGCCTAAGTACCTGGCACATAGTAGGCACTGAATAATTTTTTAAAAAAATAAATGAATAAATTAAACAAAGCCCTGTTTATATGTTGGACATCTCTGAGTGGTGAAAATACAATGGCGGTCAAAGAAATAAATTTCTTCTTTGACAGTAAGTACTAATTCTTTATTAATTGAAATCATTAGTTGAAGGCTTATCATGTGTTGGACATTGTACGAATGAGCGTTATCTCTGGCCCCTTGGAAAGCAGAAGTAGGAGAGGAACCTGCCTGACTCAGGAGACTGTTAGAATTGTCCACACCGGGCTTGAAAACGGACGTATATCAGGCTGTAGGGAGGAGGAAAATGGTCTGGCAGCGGTGGGATTCGAACCCACGCCCCCGAAGAGACTGGAGCCTTAATCCAGCGCCTTAGACCGCTCGGCCACGCTACCACCCGCAGACTCTCCCTTCATCATCGCTTCCCGTGGAATGGATAGCGCCCCTTTCCAGTCCTCTAGTCCTCCCCTTCCCACAGGGCTACTTTCCCTGCCCGCACGCCCTCCCTACCGGCTTTTTTTTTTTTTCAGCAGTGCCTCCCGCTCCCCAGAATAGCCCGAGAACCCCCTGACCCTCAACACTTAGCTTCCTCACAGCTTCCAGGTGGTCCCCGCACGGGACGTCGCAGGTGGTGCGGGAGGAGGCTCCTGCCGCGTTTGTCACCAACACAAGGAAAACCGGTCGCGCAGAGATTTCCAGAGGATTTGTGGGCTCCACATCCGCCCGGACTCCAGGGAGTAAGCCCACGGAATTAAGAGCAAGTTCGGCTTTTGGTTTGAGCCGGTTGCTGATAAGGGGAAGCAAGGAAAGAACCCTGAGACCGTCTCTCTTTGCTCTTCTTCATCCATTTCGGGGGACCGAGCACCTCCACAAAACTTCACAAGGGAGGCAAAAGAGTACAGTCCTTATTATCTAAGTTTTGTTTGCCTTTCAGAAGGTGGCTCGTCTACGAAAGCCCTGATCATAGAGGAAAAAGCGGCTGCCCCTGGCCAAGGAGTGAGACAAAAAATCTAGGGCCAGACACAAGACTTCTGCAAAATTCGGGCTCAGTTGCCTTCACAGCCCCTAAAATCTCCGCAGAAAAGTCCATAGGGGAAACGGGGTTGGCCCCTACCTTGTGCTTGGCTTTGTCAACCAAATTATTTTAGACGCGAATTAAATCACAGTTCCGCCTTCTTTTGAAACACTATGATTCAGAGAATTTAAAACTGATTCTTTCCGTCATTGGAAGGACAAAGAAAGAAAGGAAGAAAAGGAAGGAAGGAAGGAAGGAAGGAAGGAAGAAATAAACAAACAAACAAACAAACAAACAAACTGATTCTTGAAGGGATGTTAGTAGACATTCTGTACAAGACGGCAGCCGGTAGCCTCCTTAGCGCAGTAGGCAGCGCGTCAGTCTCATAATCTGAAGGTCCTGAGTTCGAACCTCAGAGGGGGCAATGCATCTATTTTCTGTGTTTCTCTTTGTCCTAATACAAAAGAAGCAAAACAACGAAATCGATTGACAAATCCTTGTGTTTTCTCTCTACTTTTTCCCTAGAAAAGTGTACACAATATGTCTTGTAAAAAAAAATCAAAGAAAATTTCTTTGATGAGACTGAACGGATAACTGGCTGTTTAACAGAACCAGGTAATGTTCACTTATGAAATAGTGATTTTCACTAAAAATTAAATATCCAAAATTCTTCTTTTTCTTTTTTCTCCCACACCAATTGCAGATAGAGCTGGAAGATTTTTCAAATGCTTTTCACATATGCTTGACAATTGTCTTTTTTATGGAAACACCAGGGTCAAGAAACCTGCCAGTTCTAGAGCTGAAAGAGGTAGGAGAGCATGGAGGGTTGTACTGAGAATGGAGACAGTGTAGTGTGGTGCAATATATTTTTATTAATCTCTTACTTGGTTATCTTTTACGATTCTTCTGGACCTGGCTTACAGGTCACCACGACATGCTATATGAAAAACAAACAAACAAACAACAACAACAAAAACCTTCCCCCTCGGTCTCATTGCATTGTACCTTTTTCCTGCTTCCAGTGCTGTTGACCAAATCTAAGTCATTCAGCCTACAAGATGCAGGAAGAGATAAAAAGAGAAAAAAGAAGAGATAAAGAAAACAGGCTGATATTTAGAGTCAAGATGAGGCCCTGAATCAAATAATAGTAAAGTAGACTGATATTTATTAATAATATCCTGCTTTTGAGCAGCTACTATGTGCCAGACACTATTCAAAGCTGTGACTATTAATCTATTCTCTCTCAGCTTCAAATCCACCCTCATATACTCTGTTCCGTCATGTTGGGTCTGGGTATCTGCAAATTACATTTCCCAAACTCCTTTGCTCACTGGCTTTCTCTTAGGTTCTGTCAATAAGAGGAACCAGAGGGAGAGTGGAAGGGAGGAGGAGAGAAGAAGGGACTGCTTTTCTGAGTTTTGTTCTTCCTGTCAGGTCACTCCAACAATGGCAGTTGAGTCTAACCTCTGTGTGTTCTTTTACACATTCTCAGGACATCTCCCTGTGCACTTGCATAAGTATAGCAGCAGCAGCAGTGGCAGGCAGTGGCAGGTCAGTGCTTCCTGCTTAGAGCTCCCCGGTGCCTTTTCTCTTGGGTCCTAACCTCTTCCCTTTTGTTCCTCCAACCGTGCAAGGAAGTAGCTACTGCCTGTTGTTGTTATCTCTGGGTTACGCAGTGTGCCCAGCTGCAATACTTAGTCTTATTTCTTAACTAGACCCTAACTGATACATAGCGGTTGCAGGTATAGCACTGTGCACAACAGAAAAAGCTCCTGCTCTCATGGCATTCACATTGTAGTGGGAAATGACAGACAATAAACCCTTAACCAAATATATAAAATGTCAGGTAGTTGTACATGCCATGAAGAAAAAGAAATTACAGCGAGAGAATAGATAATAAAGGGGAGGGTGCGACTTTATAATAAAGGGTGACCAGGGAGGCCTTTCTGATAAGGAGGCATTTAAGCAGAGGCCTGAAAGAAATGAGTGAGTGTGAGCTATAAGGCTATCAGGGAGAATAGAATTCCAGGCCAAGGGAACAGCAAGTACAAAGGGCTTGGCAGGAGTGTAATTAGCATGTTCAAGGAAAACAAGAAGACTAGTGTGGCTGAAGGTCAGTGAGCAAGGGAAAATTTAAAAGGAGATGAGGGAGTGAGTATGCATGTAGATCATGCAGGGTCTTAGAGGTCATGATAATGATCAAAGAGGGAATTTTTTGCCTAGGGGTGAGGATGGTGGGGTGGGAAAGAGACCAAGGAGTTAAATTAGTAAATATAGGAAAAATTGTGGAGATCAGCCAGACAGACCTTCAGAAAAAGACATTCTTTTTATAGTTTTGTAAATATTATTTTTATAGTTTTTTATAAAAACTATAATTCAAGAAAAAATTTTCCTAATTAAAATCAAAAGCATCCACTTTGCGCAGTGGCTCACGGCTGTAATCCTACTTCTTTGGGAAGTCGAGGTGGGAGGATCGCTTGAGGCTAGAAGTTGGACACCAGCCTGAGCAAGAGAGAGACCCCCTCTCTACTAAAAATAGAAAAATTAGCCGGGCACGGTGATGCGCACCTGTAGTCCCAGCTGTACGGGAGCCTGAGGCAGGAGGATCACTGGAGCCCAGGAGTTTAAGGTTGCAGTAAGCTATGATGACACCACTGCATTCTACCCAGGGGGACAGAGCGAGACTCTGTCTCAAAAAAAAAAAAAGGAAAGAAAGAAGTAACAACAACAGTAACAAAAACCCCACAAAGAATTCAGCCCCAAACAGTAGTAGCCTTATTCATTTCCTTAAATGTATTTCTTAAATCCTCTTTTCTTTACTTCTTCCTTGGAATATCTGGCAATGGTGTAGTTGGGAAATTCATTATTTTAGCACTTCATTTCTCTTGTGAGCTGTTATTCTTTAATCAGTTCATTTGACACACAATTATTGGTTATCTAATATGTGCAAAGGCGGAATAGGGAATGAATTTAGAGACAGAAAAGACACAGGCTCTACCTTCAAGACATATAAGATATAGTGCAAAAAGAAGAAAGAAAATAACATTTATTTACCACCTACTATGTGCCACATACCAACTTTAATAGATTTCTAGGGTCTTACAGTGTGCACAGTTTTTTATTCCTCTAATACTATTTTAATCTTCTAATTCTATTTTCCCTTTATTCTGATTTAATTCTATTAACACAATTCTGTTTTATTATATTTTAGACTTTTTTTTTTTTTTTTAAGAGACAGAGTCTTGCCCTGTCTCCCAGGCTGGAGTGCAGTGGCTCCATCATAGCTCACTGTAACCTCGAACTCCTGGGCTGAAGCAATCCTTCCACCTCAGCCTCCTGACTGAGGCAAGCGCCACCACACCCGGCTAATTAAAAAAATTTTTTTGCGGAGATGGGGTGTGTGTGGGGGAGTCTCAATATATTGCCCAGGCAGGTCTTGAACTCCTGGCCTCAAGCTATCTGCCACCTCAGCCTTCCAAAGTGCTGAGATTACAGATGTGAGCCATCATGCCTAAAATATTTTAGTCTTCTAACCCCACTATTCCTAAATAATGCCATAAATAAATGTACCATAAGCCAATGATTGTTCTAAGCAGAACCATCTGAGATGGAACAAGAAATTGCTTCTTCAAGTGACACAACCAAAACATAGAATTATTTTATAGTAATAATAATAGTACTAAAATTAATAATAACCAACATCTATTGAATTATTACCATGTGCCACGCACCATTCCAAGAACTTTGCTTGCATTCTCTCATTTAATTTCAAAACTCAGATGGAGTTATACTTGCTTTTTTTAAAAAAAATTTTTTTTTAAATTTTTTGAGGTCTGATCTTATGTATTAGTTACTCCTAAAAAATCTTGTTTTTAACTGTACTCAGATTTAGATGTAGAAGCTCTCAGGGAGGATAGCCTGTGTTTTTTGGCAATCTGTTCCTGGCATTTTTCTTTGGCCTCCTTCATTCTCTTGGCCAAAAATTTAGCATATTCTGTGGCCTTTTCCTTATTTTTCTTGAAACCCTATTTCCTCAGAGCAGCATTTGGCATTTGTGTTGCAGGACACGTGGAGTAACAAGACGCTGATTCTTGGGTTCTTTGGTCCTAGGTTTCTTAAAGGAGTTTCTTACAACATATTGATGGACATCATCTTTTTTAGAGTTCGAAAAGTTTGTGGATTCTGCTAGCTCTTTTGGGCCCCAGGTGCCGAGGCACCATATGTATCAGTCAGTCCAGGAACATCCTTCTCTCCTTTTTTTTTTTTTCAATAACAACCAAGTTGAGAATGCTCAGATTGACATTCATAATGTAACCCCCAAAAGACTTGCACTTTCTTTCTCCAGTTCTCCTTGGTCTATAAAAGGAGTGCCTCATACTCAGTAGCAGGCAGACACCACCATGAATCAAGGCAACCTTCTTCACGGGGAAACCTTATTTGTCATTCCCACCACTGATTTGGACCACATAACCCTTCCCATTGTTCACCCAGAGCATCAGCAGCAACTTCTGTGGCCATATACGTCTCATGAAAAGTACGAAGTTTGTGTTCATCATTCATTTCAATAAGTTTATGGCAGCCAGTGACTGGTAAGGAGATGTTCAGCTTCATGTTGAAGCAGCTGATCACCTCTGAGGTGCCACGAAAAAGAGCTTCTTTGAAATTTTTGAAACCTGGTGTGGCAGGCAGATTTTGAGATGGCCTACCAATAATCCCTACCTCCTGGTATTCACACTCTTGTGTAATCCTCTCCCCTGTTAGGCTGGATATGGTGACTTATTTTTAACGAATAGAATATGGCAACAGTGATGGGATGTCATTCTTGTGATTAGGTTTCATAAAATTGTGACTTCTGTCTTGTTGGCAGACTTTCTGTTGCCTTCTTAGCTTGTACGCTGATGAGCAAGCTGCCATGTTGTAGAAGTCCACGTGGCAAGCAACTTAGGGAAGCCTCTGGCCAACATCTAGCTAGGAACTCAGGTCCTCAGTTTAGCTCTTGATGAACTACATTCTGCCACAATTCAAATGAGCTTGAATGTGAGTCCTTCCCCATTAGAACCTTTAGATGAGAGCCCAGTCCTGACTGTCTGATGCCTTGTGAGAGACCCTAAAGCAGAGCATCCAGCTCAGCCCTGCCTGGACTCCATATCCTTAGAAATGATCAGCTAATAAGTGTGGTTTGGTTTAAAACACCGAGTTTGTTGTTTTTTGTTACACAGCAATAGATAAATTATAAATTTGGATTTCTAGATTTAACTGCAGCAGAGTCACCCAAGAGTCTTATTGAAAACACAGATGCCCTGGCCTCATGCTAAAATGTTCTGATTCCATGTGTCTGAGATGGAATCTGTGAATCTGGATTTTTAAGAACAACCCCAGGAGATTTGAATGTAGTCAGCAGAACAACATTTTGGAAGCCCTGGTCTAGGATGTGCTTTGCTATATCCATTTATCCCATATTGACTGTCACTGGGGAGACCACTTCCTCCCAAGATTGTCCTTGTTTTCATTTGATCACTTAGGGCTTGCTCACTGATCAGAACTACCAGCAGTTGCCTCAGGTTTCCACATGGCTCATCAAGAGTAGAACAAATGCTCTGTGCTTCCCAGAGAACCCTCAAAAGATCCAAAGTGCCCTTTCCTTTTTTAGAGGCAGGGTCTACACTCTTGCTCAGGCTGGTCTTGAACTCCTGAGCTCAAGTGATCCTCCTGCCTCGGCCTCCCAGAGTGTTAGGATTACAGGCGTGAGCCACTGCGCCCGGCCTTAAAGTGCCCTTTCCTATTCTGCTTTATTTCTGCCTTTCCCTGTAAAGAACTTTTTTGGTAAGTGAGCTGCTGAGAGGAATGAATCACCTTGACACCTCCTGTCCTCTGGGTTTCCAGGGGAAGCGTGGGACCAAGTCTTCTTCCTCCTAGATGTTCCTGATTTCTCTGCACCTTTCCTCCCGACGGCCACATGTCGCTAGGCCAAGTCTGCACAGCCTCCTACTGCACAGTGGCCTAATTTATGTTTTTGCATCATCTCTTGCCCCATTCTGACTCATTCTTTCCATGAAACCAGTGTAACCTTTTAAAATCACCTCTGATTATGGCGTTCCCTCTTGCTTAAAATTCCCAGTGGCTTCACCCTCCTGCTAGGATGAATTCTGCACTCTGCACTGCTAGCCACAACCTCTGGGTTAGTCAGTCAGTCAGTCCATCACTGGTCTGTCCCTGACTTTCTGTCCACCTCACCCCCCACCTCCATCAACACTCTCCCAAGCTCTCTGCACTCAAGCTCCTCAGGCCTCTTTCATGTCTCTGAAAGTGCTCTGCTCTTTGATCTTCCTGGAACACAGGAGCCATATTTTTGTCAACTAATTACTACTAAGCCCTCAGTTCTCAGTTTAAACATCACTTCCTGGGAGGAGTCTTCTCTGATCCACTGTAAGAAATCATTTCCCTTTATAATCCATTTTCATGGAGATGGGGGAGGGGCGTGTAATTTACGGTGTGCATAATTTTGTCTCACCTTAATTTTCTATCTCTGTGTTCCCCTTATGCTGATTTAAACCTATTAACATTTTTCATTTTATCTTATAATGTGGTTGTGTAGATCACCTCAAATCTGTTTTTGAATAGTAGCGTGAATAAATACGTGATCAGAAATGTACCACGTGACGATCATTGTGTTTCTTCCTTTGAGGAAGAAATTTCTGTTGCAGGATTTAAGGGAGGAAAGCAGATGAGAGATTAAGTAACTTGTCTAAAGTGACACAACCAAAATGACTAACTACAACGTTCTAAATGATCTTTTATTTTACAATAATAGGAGTAGTAGTAATATCTAATTTTCATCGAACTGTTAGCATGTTCCAGACATGATTTTAAGAGTTTACTTGCATTATCTCATTTAATTAAAAAACTCAGGTCATGAGATTATACTTGTTTATTTCTCTTAACACCTTGTAACATGAACTTTTTCTTGAGAGCATTTATCACAAAGGCTGTTTAAACAGTTATGGTGTAATTCGTGGTTTAATGGCTGCCTCTCCCTTTAAAAGTGTAAACTCCCCAGGGCAGAGATGATACCTTTCCACTGCTGTAAACCCAGGACAAAGCAAAACGCCTAGCTTAAAATGAGTTCTCAAAACCTATTTTTGTGCGCTGTTTGTGACAGACATTCTTAAGGTCGCTGGGGAGAGTGCAGCATAACCTTTGAAGGCTAAAGACAAGTAAACCAGGTGACTATGTCTCTAGGTATATACTCCTTTTAGAAGTAATTGTTTGGATTGCATTACACAAGGATGGGAGTTAATTTTTTTTCCGCGAGGTGGGGGCACATATAGTTGTGAGTTAGATTTGAATGGGATAAAATTAGAGTTGGTAATAAAGAAAAGGCACATCGACAGAATTAAAGAAGAAAGACTTCAAAACTGTCTTCATGCAGCTTTATTCACACTAGAATATATAGGAAAAAGAGCCCCTCGAGAGCCCGGATAGCTCAGTCGGTAGAGCATCAGACTTTTAATCTGAGGGTCCAGGGTTCAAGTCCCTGTTCGGGCGTTCCATGTGGCTTTTAGTGTCTGATTCTGACTTCGTATTTGAAAAAGAGGTGACATTTTATGCGGGATAGATTACATACGTTGTGAGAACGACAAAAAAGAGGAAAACTCACAAAACCTTCTAGGGTCAAATATTTCTGCCCACAAACAAATAAACTTAAGAAAGATAGTGAGGTGAATACCTGGGACCTCTACAGTGAGACAGCCTCAGATATAGTGAATAAAGCTAACATTTAAGGAACAACTTAGAATACATAGTCATTAACATTTTATTACTCCTGTTACTCTGACTGTGAGTGCACAGAGTAACCTGTTGTTATTTGTTTTTCCAGTGTAGAGCTTATTTACATAGGAGGGAATATGCTGATCAATTACCAAAATGCTATAATATGTTCACATTCTGGCTTGGAACGTCCCTGACATTTGGTTATTGTGAGTCAGTCCTGCAAGCCTGAAAATTTCTGGGTGAATTAAAAATATTTTCTGATTCTGCAGAGGAGAGGAACAGGTTCTGAATGGTGATGGCTGCAACAAGTATTAAGCATTCTCTGAGGAGCTGCCTGAACAGCCTGGCAATCCAGCTGTTAGGCCTTTCCCAAATCTTTAACTGCATTTCTTTAACTGTGGCAGACACATGTTTCTGGAACCAGAGGCTGAGGGGTCCATAAGGCACTAAGATGTTTCTATGCCTCCTTAAGTCTGCACCAGAATGAACTGTTGAGAGAGCTATCCTGAAATACAGACCCCCAAGGTCCAGACATTTTGGAGGAACTTCTGAAGGAGTGTCCTCTCTTTTCCCAGCACAGGCTGGGCCAGAGAGGTATAGCCTGAAGGATGAATTATGGTATGTGTGACTCCTGAGGGGATTATTGCAAATAATCCAAATTTGAGATGTTGATTGCCTAGAGTAAGATAGTGACAGGAAGTATGAAAGGCAAACAATAACATTTAATATGCTAATTAATTTATTGATTTATTTGAGAAATACTTATTGTTTATCAGATACTGTGCTAGGCAGTGGAAATATAGAGGTGGATAAAACAGATTCAGTGACAACTCTAATAGAATTTACAATCTAAGAGAGTGGGTGGGGAATAGACAATAAAGGCATTTAAAAAATAAAAGGACAAGGAAACTATATAGTGATAAATTCTATGAAGAAAATAAACCAGGTTGAGGTGACATGATGGGAGGCTGGCAAGTGAGAAAAGGGATGGTTTATTAGTTTCCTAAGGCTGCCTTAACAAATTACCACAAACTGGATGGCTTAAAACAACAGAAATTTGTTTTCTCACAGTTATGGAGGATGAGTCCAAAACCAAGGTATTGGTTGGGCTGTGCTCCCTTTGAAGGCTCTAGGGAACAATCCTTCCTTGGATCTTCCTAGCTTCTGGTGGTGACTGACAATTCTTGTATTCCTTGTCTTGTGGTAGCATAACTTCAATCTCTGTTTCTGTCTTTACATGACTTTCTTCCTGCTGTGTGTGTGTGTGTCTCTATCTTCACGTGGCCTTCTGTGAAGACAGAGAGACACCCTAATCCAGTATGATCTCATTTTAACTTAACTAATTACATTTGCAAAGACCCTATTTCCAAATAAGATTAAATTCTGAGGTTCCAAGAGCCCAGGCATTTTTGCTGAACACTGTTCAATGCAATATAGATGGGAAAGCTAGTTAGGACCAGATTATATAAGGAGGTCATGGCAAGGAGATTTTGTGTATATATGAAGAAGAAACAACAAGACTTGCTGGGAACATTGAATGTCAGAGTTTTTTCTATCCATTCATTTTTCTTTTCTTTTTTTTTAAATTTCAGAATATTATGGGGGTACAAATGCTTTGGTCACATAAATTGCCTTTGTACCACCACCCGAGTCAAAGCTACAAGGTACCCATCCCCCAAACAGCATGCACTGCACCCATTTGGTGTTAATTTACCCATCTCCTCCTCCCTCCTCCCACCTGCCCAATCCCCGATGAATGTTACTTCCATATGTGCACTTAAGTGTTGATCAATTAGTATCAATTTAATGGTGAGTACATGTGGTGCTTGTTTTTCCATTTTTGTGATACTTCACTTAGAAGAATGGTCTCCAGTTCCATCCAGGTTAATACAAGAGGTATTAGTTCACCATTTTTTTATGGCTGAGTAGCACTCCATGGTATACATATACACATTTTATTAATCCACTCATGTATTGATGGGCACTTGGGTTGTCTCCACATCTTTGCAATTGTGAATTGTGTTGCTATAAACATTCGAGTGCAGATGTTTTTATTATAGAATTTTTTTTTTCCTTTGGGTAAATACCCAGTAGCGGGATTGCTGGGTCAAATGGTAGGTCTACTTTTAGTTCTTTGAGGTATCTCCATACTACTTTCCATAGAGGTTGTACTAGTTTGCAGTCCCACCAACAGTGTATAAATGTTCCTATCTGTCCACATCCATGCCAGAATTTGTTGTTTTGGGACTTTTTGATAAAAGCCATTCTCACTGGAATTAAGTGATACCTCATTGTGGTTTTGATTTGCACTTCCCTGATGATTAGAGATGTTGAGCATTTTTTCATATGTTTCTTGGCCATTAGTCATCTTCTTTTGAAGTTTCCGTTCATGTATTTTGACCACTTTTTAATGGGGTTGTTTGATGTTTTCTTGCTGATTTGCTTGAGTTCTTCAGAGATTCTGGTTATCAGTCCTTCATCAGATGTATGACATGCAAATATTTTCTCCCATTTTGTAGGCTGTCTATTGGCTCTAATGATTGTTTCCTTGCCTGTGCAGAAGCTTTTTAACTTGATCAAGTTCCATTTGTTTATTTTTGTTGTTGCTCTGATTGCTTTTGGGATCTTCTTCATAAATTCTTTGCCTAGGCCGATGTCTAAGAGTTTTCCAAAGTTTTCTTCTAGAATTCTTATGGTTTCAGGCCTGAGGTTTAAGTCTGTTATCCATCGTGAGTTGATTTTTGTGACAGGTGAGAGGTGCGAATCCTGTTTTAGTCTTCCATGTGTGGCTATCCAATTTTCCCAGCACCATGTATTGAATAGGGATTCTTTTCTTTTTTTTTTTTTTCAATAAATTAAGTTGCACCAGTAGGATACTGTCCCAAGAAGAAACTGAAATCAGAGGAACTTGGATGAAGCAGCTTGCCGGTTGGAAAGAGATGGTGGTAACAAGTTATTACACGTAAAGGAGAACTGAAGTAAGATCTTCCAGGACTTCGTCTTTTTTTTTTCTCCCCTGCTGTCCAGTCTTCAGATCTTCCAGAACTTCAAAAGCAGTCAGGAGATAGAAAGTTGAGACTTAGTCTCTTCCACAACGTTAGCGCAGTTCAGGAGTTGTAGAAGGCGACTGGCCATGCAAAATTGCGGTAATTGGAATGGGACAAAACTGAACTGCCCCCTCTGAGGTTCGAACTCAGGACCTTCAGATTATGAGACTGACGCGCTGCCTGCTGCGCTAAGGAGGCAGGTGGCGAGTCACTCTCACCATATTTTTTTAACACTGAATTTTACTTTAAACTTAATTGTCCCGATTACTTCACCTTAAATTTCTAAAATGAAGTGTTCTTATGGAACGTCTTAAAAGTTCAACAGCTTCCAAAACCTGAATCAGATGAAGAAAGTTGCTGCTGATCCTAATGCTTTTGTCCCGCTCACTCTGAACTGATAACCCCTACTTTTTACATAAACGTCCTATCAATTTTGTCTTGATGGAACCGGAAACCAGCCTGCGTCGTCCCTCACTATTCCTCTCTCCCTCCATACTGGGTCTTGTCCATCGGGAAGGTGTTCAAGTGTTTCCCATGGGAAACGAATAATTCAAGTGTTTACTATCTTAAACAACAAAACAATTTCCTTTGACCAGGAGCCGCAGTCTTCAGCTATCGCTTTCATTTGCTCCCGCACAAACTTCTTATAAGGCCGTCTGTCCTCGTTTTTAGAAAACACCTCCCCGAGTCCCATTGGCTTTTCAACCCAGTGCACTCTTCCCGGATCACTCCTCCGTCTCGAGGAAGTCCAAAGAGCGTTCCGGGACACCTGGGACTCAATGGTTCAAAGAACAAGGTGCTCTTGGTGCAAACTCTTGAGAATCTGCTAGTATGTGAGAGCGGCAGTAATAGGAGAAGGAAGGGGTGAAAAGCTTGGTTTACCCACTGTCTTGGTTCGCCAGGGGATCGTCCCGGTTTTGGCACTCAAAGACCCTTTTCCCGGGAAAGCCCTTCCTGGGATGTGAAAAGTCCAGGTTTTTGGTTTTCAGCGATGGGGGCGGAAGATTGGAAAAAACACTCCCCCCCCAAAAAAGTGATAGCTCCACTCCCACCCCACCCGCCCAGAGGCCGAATGAAACACTGATTTTACTGATTGTCAATGGATAGGGCATAGAATTGTCCTACTTCTGTGGTTGTTGTCGCTGTTTTCCCCCGGCCGCTGATGATGGGAACCATGATTTTCGGTTCATGCTTCACTCCCAGTGATGCTACTTACATGCTCGATGTTACGTGTTTGCAGTCGTGAGCGCTAACAGTCGGTCTTTGACTGTAGATTGACTGTTGTGTTGCGTTAGTGCTAGGTTGTATTGACAGAGTGCTAATTTACCTTTTAATATTGTGAATATTATGACCATATGTTCTAAGAGTTCAGATAATGAAAACGAGAACGGTTATCATGCAAAGGCCAGCATGACCCCACACATCACTGAAAAAAATCTAAATGTGTCGTTTTAATGATAGGACACATACCACTGGATTTGGAGGATAAATAATCAAAACAGAGCATACTGCATAATATTCAAGAAAGAATTTGGATGTGAAAGTATTTAGAGAGACTGAATCTCAAAAGTCTGGGGTGAGACAGGCAAGAACTTTGGAATAAAATGTTTTTTCGTCTCCCCAAAATGACACCAATGCTCAGTCAAAAATAGCATTGAGCATAATAGAAAATACACTCATTATTTTACTGCTGCCTTGATTACTCTATTTCCTGATTCAGAGGTTTCATCCCGTGGGCAAAGAAAAGAGGATATTTTGATACCATGTATTGGCTCCTTGTAAGATGACCTTGCTCTTTACAATGTATCAAGTGATGTGTCAAATCACTGGTAACCAAAAAAAAAAAAAAATTCCTCTAGCTCTTACATACTTTAATTTGAAACATGGCATTGAAAATCATCTTCTTGATTTGTGCAAGGATTTAATAAAACCACCAGAAACATAAAACAAACCATTGTTGACACTTGGCCAAATACAAGTTCGACATTGTTCATCTATCTGCATGTCAGGCAGACAGTGCAAACACAAATTTTGGCAAATTCCATTCAGACTATAAACTTCTTACCAAAGAAAGCAAAAAGATCTTACATGCTAACGTCCTGCACAACACTGCTGAAAAAGGACTGTGATTTGCTTACTTGTGATATTGAGGCTTTTGTGGTTTATTGAGGTTTATGGTAAATTTTTAGTTTCCTGAAAACGTGCAGAATCACTGAATGAGATTTTTTACTTTATAGAAATAAAAGGAGATAGCCTCCTTAGATGTGTGCCTAAAAGATGGCAATCAAAATTGCTGGCCATAGAAAAAATGTTGATATGTTGGCTTGTTGTAAAATCATATATTCAAAGTGTGGGACAAGAGAAATGCCGTTCTCTAATTTGAAAATACTTTGAGGGTGAGAATGGAGAAAAGGACTACAGTAAAATAGACATTTATACTTTCGTTTGTTTGATATTGTCAAAAAACAAAATTTCAACAAACTTAGTTTAAAGATCTGATTGGCTATTATTAGCAATTCATGAATCAGGCACCATCTCATCTATAAAATAGAAAGATGTTCTGATGAGCCCAGCAGAGAGATGGGCTTTATAGGTAGAAATGGCTGAAGAAATATAAACAAGGAACAAGAAGCAGATCGGTCATTTCAAAGTTACTTTCCTTATAGGGTTAAAGCAGAGGGTACTTTCTTGTTAGGCTGGCCCTTTTCTATGGGTTGCAGTGAATCTCTTGGTTTTCTAGAAAACTGGACTGTTTTAAAGTTCAGTTTTGTGAACTAAAACAAAATCTTTAGCCCCCCTGCTGACAGAATGGACCTCCTCTTGGCCAAGGGGATCCCAGAAAAACCCTAAAGCTGAGTGGCTGGCCATAAGAAGAAAGGTCAGATAAGCCTCATCATGCCTTCCTTATTGACCTTTCTTCCATTTTGGAGATATTCTTTCTAACAGTAAGATACTAAATCATTAACAGGCCTAAGGCTATACAAAACAAAGCTTAAATCGCATCTGTAAGCCATCAATTTACTTAACAGATCACTTGAGTTTCAGTAAATGATGGGTGGCTTGTCTCTGATTAACAGATTTCCTTATCTTAAGCTAAAACATTCCAAGCCTTTAGACAAAGCTTCATTTCTTTAAACAATTAGAAATCAAAGAATCTTTAAAACCACCTATAACCTGTAAGCACCCCGACCCCCTCCTGCTTTGGGATGTCCCGCTTTTTCGGGCCAGATCTATGTACACCCTCCAAGTATTGACTAATGATCTCGTGTGAAATTCCTGTCTCCATGAATGTATAAAACCAAACTGTAACCTGGGACCACAGGTACATTTTCTTAAGACCACTTGCGGCATGTGCTCCGGGCCAGTCAAACACATTCTGCTCAGAATAAACCTCTTTAAATTATTTCACAGAGTTTGGATTTTTTTTCTGTTAACAGTTTGATTATTTGGCACCTAGACAAGTGACTCCCTTCTGGTTTGGTCTGGTCTGTTGGAGCCTAGTGCAGGAGCTCAGTCCAAAACTATGGACTCCCATAAATTTTAACAATGTTGTGGCACAAAAACTCATAAACTGAAAAAAAAATTCTATTTTTTTGAAATAAGACTGCTTCAGAATGCCAAAAAAAAAAAAAAAAAAAAAAAAAGTACCAGAAAAGGCAGCCAAATTAATCAGGACTTTATCAATTTATTTACTAAAAGTGTAACTTATTTGAAATCTAAGTTTTATTTCACAAGTTCAAATTACTGATATGTTTTAAAACCATTTTCCCTGAGAAAGAGAGGTTTAAGTTATGATGACATTGAATATTCAATGTGCTTTGGAGTATTTAAAATTTATGGGCATCTTAGACATGTGTATGATAGGATGAATTTATAGATGCAAAGGACGTGATTAACAAACAGCTGCTTCACCAAAACAAGCTTGTAGATACAAGGTGGGTGGACATTTTGGGGAAGCTAGATACTAATTCCTATAAGCCTAAAAACCTGCTGTTGCTAGTAAGTAAATTCCTGAGTATTCAATGCTCAAATGCTTTTGTTGAAAGGATATTTAGTGTGATTTTATCACATTGGAATTATATCAGGAATCTAAGTAATATGAGCTTGATAAGAGCAGAACTGCAAGTCAAAGTGAATTTTATCTTTGAGTTTATTCAGATTTAGCACTATCTTAGAGAAAATAAAGATATCCTAAATATTGTAGCTGGTTCACAGAAACAATATTGGAAAAGGAAGCAGAAAGGGTAAAGATGTCCTACTGTCTTGTGGGACAGAAAGAAACATGTCATTGTTATTTTTTATTAAATATAGGTAATATCTGCTTAAATAGCTTCATTGTATTTTTATTCTTCTTTTACATTCTTATTGTATTTTACAGTCTTTGCATTTATAATTTTCTTATTTTAATGTACCTTGAGAGTTCAAATAATATAGCCTATGAGACTTAAATATCCAATAAAGAGTTTTAAAAAGTTAAAATAAATCACTGCATCAGAGAACAGAAAGAAACATTGTAAATATATTGATGGAGGGGGTGCCCCAATGAAGGGAGGAAAGCCCCCTGAACTCACCAAGTAAGTTCTTAGCTTCGTGCAGGAAAAGAATTCAAGAGTGAACCAACTAGCGACAGAAAGTTTATTGAGACAGAGACAGACAATAGATTCTACTCCACAGACAGAGTAGGGGTCCTCTCCTGAGCAAGAGGGGGACCACTAGTGGGGCAATGGTAACATTTTTAAATGTTCAATAACATTGAACAGCCCTACGTGACTAGCATTATCTTGAGGTCATAAACTGCTGTCACAGAAAGGTAAGCATAAGCAGTTTGTAAGGCATCTGGCTTAGTAATTCATCCATCCTCAGGTGGTCCCAGGCCAGCAACTTGCTCAGGGTGGTTAGGATCTGGTATTAGTCAAAATGGCTGCATTCAGGCTCTCTCGACCTTTCTTTTCTGCCTTATCCCTACATTAATATTATTATATTTTCTCATACATATTATTTATGTATTATAATTAGCCCTATTATTAATTACTACTAATTACCATTATTAACTAGTCCTATTATTGTTTTGTTTAAATAATAACATTTATGCAACATAAAAGTAAACAAAACAGAATAGTATATAATTTCAAACATTTATTTTTTAGATTTTATGTTAAAGTAATAGCGCATATATATAATTATTATATATTTTATATATTTTTGGAGGGGAGCATCTAGCATGGCTATGTTTCAGTTGGCTCTCTAAAAAGTTGAACACCCAAAACAACTGCCTCACCAAAGTTTGAAACACTTTTTATGAAAAAAATAAAGAATTAAGAAGAGGTCCCAGTAAGCATCAAGGACAAAGTCTGGCTTACAGGATGAAAGTGGATGAGTTCTGATAGACAATAATGGTTTGTAAATGACTAGCAGTAACAGGATGGTTGTGTTACAGCCTTGCCAGTTCATTGCCTGCTGCTTAAGAGGAAATCAATACACTGAGACAGCAGGGGTTTCCACAGAGAAAGAGTATAATATCACGGGCACCATGCAAGGAGATGGGAGGAATTCCTTAAATCTAGCTCCCCAAGGATTTGTAGGAAAGGGTTTTTAAAGATAGTCTGGTGGGCAAAGGGCTAGGCAATTTGGTCTGCTGATGGCTGGGTTAGGGTAGGGGTAGAACCATGGGGTATAGAAATTGTCTTCTTGTGTTGAGTTAGTTCCTGGGTGGGGGTCAAAAGACCAGTTGAGTCAGTCCCTTGGTATGGGCCACTGGTCTGGGTGGGTCAGCTAGTCCACTGGAATGAATGGCCTGGAAGATATCTCAACACCTAGCCTTAGGTTTCACAAGGGTGATGTTAACTATGGGTGTAATTAAGAAAATTAAGAATCTTTATGAGCATTAGCTATGTAACTCATGAGTAGCAATCATAGGAAAGCAGACTAGGGAACAATGGCTGGTTATACATATATTATAAGTATACCTATACCTTTGCAGAGTTCAGGCCCCTACCACAGTTCCTACCTCGTGGCCCTTTGTTAATTTTATAAACTGCAGTTTCAGTCACAGTAGCTGTTCCTTCTTTTCAGATACTCGTTCTTTGGGTCATGAGACTGCTCCTGCCTGAATAATAATATAATTCTAGCAAAACCCAAAGACCTTCTGGTTTCATTACTGCTGTGAAGAGGAGTAAAAGAGGCCATCTCATTAACTTGAGGCTGGTATACTTCAGCTCTTTCATTAACATTGTCAACGGAAAAGAACCCAAACTCTGTAAAATAATTTAAAGAGGTTTATTCTGAGCCAAATAGGTGTGACCATGGCCCAGAGAGCCATGTTCAAGAAACCTTGAGCAAGTGGTCTTGCCATGGTTGGGTTACAGTTTGGTTTTATACATTTCGGGGAGACAGGAATTACACATAAAGTCATAAATCAATATATGGGCGCATACATTGGTTTGGCCCAAAAAGGCGGGACATCTTGAAGCAGGGGAATACAGGTTATAGGTGGGTTTAAAGATTCTTTGATTTGTAATTGGTTAAAGAAATGAAGCTTTGTCTAAAGGCTTGGAATGTTTTAACTTAAGGAAGTCTGTTAATCAGAAACTAGCCACCAGATGTATACCTGACACTGTATACCCAGACTCAAGTGATCTGTTAAGTAAATTGATGACCTGCAGGTGTGGTTTCACCTTTGTCTTCCATGGCTTTAGGCTTGTTAATGATTTTGTATCTTATTGTTACAAAAAAACAACTCCAAAAGGGAAGAGGGACACGATGGGGCGTGTTTGACCTCCCTTCTCATGGCTAGCAATTGAGCTTTAGGGTTTTTCTGAAGTCCCCTTGGCCAACAGGGGGTCCATTCTGTCAGCTGAGGGGCTTAAGATTTCATTTTAGTTCACAACGCTCAGGGATTTAATATTTGTTATAGATGACCCCCAGGGGTCAAGTGAAGAATGTGTTTGCATAAAGAGGGAATATCAACTGTGCCAAATGCCACTGAGAAGTTGAGCAAATTGCAGCCTGCGAGTTGACCATTGGATTTGGCAAGACAGCTCTTACTGGGACTTGACAAGGGAGTTTCAGTGGAGTGGAGGGAAGAAAAGCTTGGTTTAGAGTGGGGTAAAAAGATGAGCACAGTTAGGAGTATTTTCTCTCTACTCATTCAGCTATTCAGATTCAGATTTGGAGTAAGTTCTGTGTTTGATTTGACCAAGAATTGGTAGTAGGACAAAAGAGCTGATGGTTTTGCAAGCTAGTAATGCTGATAATCACGAAACCTAAGTTGTATAAAGAGGGGAGTAAAGATGTGAGAGGAAGGGGATGCATTAAATAATTTTCCAGTGGGCAAGAAAAAATGAACTGAAAGGCAGGAGGTGGGGGCAGTATAAAATGTCATTGAAATTTACATCTTTGGCTTGGTGCCTGCATTTTAGGTTAATGACAAGGTCAGGGGTAGTGTGTTTTGCAGGTTGTGACACCTTTGTGGTTCATGAAATCAATTCAGTGGGTCACGACCAGAATTTTGATTTTAGTGAAAGAGAATAGAATGCAAAATGTCCAAATGCGTTGCAAATAAGCAAGAGTTGTGATGTAAACTGTATTTGTTATAGGTTTCACTAAAAAAGTTTGAAAAACAAAATGGGAGAGGAAGAAAAAAATCTTTAGAAATGAAAAAGTCAAGGACCTGGGGAAGATGGGGTGGAGACTAAGGGCTGAGGGAATGTGTGTCTCCCTGCACCCCTGAAACCTATTTGCTAGACAAGGTTGGGGAAGCTCTTCAGTATATCCTCTTTAGCAAAAGGGAAGGAAGACACCATGAGTAGGATTTTTTCTCACAAGTTTCATAAACACCTGGAGAAGGTGAGACGTCACAGGAGCTGGCTTCTGACAGAATAATTCAGGCACATTTACTGAAACCAAGCTTTTTGAAGCAGGAAGAAATCATAGTGCTCAAATTAAGGAAGGTGATCATGTTTCTTTCCACAAGAAGACTGTCCTAGATTTTATCTTAAAACATGTTTTTGTTACTCTCTTCTTATCCTTTTTTTCTCCTCCTTTTTCTCCTCATCCTCCTCCCTCCTTCTTCCTCAATTTGTGAGATGTCTAAATTCTCAGTCCGTTTTCTTTGAGCATGCTAGGGAGATAATTCCCACCAAAGCACCCCCGTCAGCTCTGTGGCCTTCCTTTCATTCAGCTCCAAAGCCAGTCTTGCTGACCCTGGGAACATCAAAACATCTTAGCATGCAATAGCATTTCTTCATCTGCATGAAAAACCGTGCAAAGGCACCAGACTCAAAGTTTGTTGTTCTTTTGTTTTCTTACTTTTTTCAAATCTCACTTCTCCAGAAGAAATGTATCATCTTGGAGAAGACCTGCCCCTCCTGATGGCAAGCAGATGGCATCACCACACTTGCATCCTTTTTCAGTCCCCTCCTCTCTTTTACTTCCCACATCCTGACAGCCATCCTCATCCTGTGAATTCTACCTCCTCAGCTCTTCTGAGTCTGTCTCCTTTATTCCACTGCCAGGTTCCCGCCACTGTTTTACTTGAGACCTTTTCTCTCCTCCACCTCCTCCTTCTGCGTCTTTCCTGGGTTACTGTAACAGCCTCCAATCTGGTTTCTTTGCTTCTTGCTTGCTTTTCTCCCACTATTTCTCTACACAGGCTGTCACACACAGGTGTCCTGCAAAAGGCACTGGCAGAGAAGGTGAATGGCGGCTGAAATCTGACCTGAGCTCTGGGAGTCAAGCCATGAGTTCTGGAGAGAGGTGCATTTTCCCTTTTTTGTGCTTCATCAGCTGTGAGGGTTGCCTTTCTGTAATTCATCCAACCAAAGTGGGTTATTATTACATTATTTGCACAAAGGCACTCTGAATGCTAGCTGTGGCCCTACTTCCACAGTACTGGCAGGACAAGCTTGCAAAAATACCAGTCATACTGACCTCTCTGTTCAGAAGGACACTTTTCTGTCTCCTTATATCCTTTTAGGTAAAGCTCAAAGTATTTAGCATTGTCAAGATATGGCTCACAGAGTGTTCTCATTACCTACTAATATGTAACAAACCATTCGGAAATGTAGTGGCTTGTGGGAGGCAGAATAATGCCCTCTCCACCCAAAATATCCACCTCCTAATCCCTGGAAACTGTGAATATGTTATCTTACATGGCAAAGGGACTTTGCAGATGTGATTAAGGTTAAGGATCTTGAGAAAGAGAGATGACCCTAGTCACAAGAGTCTTAAAAGAGAAAGGGGTCTAGGCATGGTGGCTCATGTCTGTAATCCCAACACTTTGGGAGGTCAAGGTGGGAGGATCCCTTGAGGCCAGGAGTTTGAGACCAGCCTAGGCAATATAGCAAGACCTTCGTCTCTACAAAAAATTTTTAAAAAATTAGCCGGGTGTGGTGGTACGTGTCTTTGTTCCCAGCCACTCAGGAGCCTGAGGTGGGAGGATTGCTTGAGCCCAGGAGTTCAAGGCTGCAGTGAGCTATAAGGACAACTGCACTCTGGCCTGGGCAACAGAGTGAGACCCTCTCTCAAAAACAGAGAGAGAGAGAGGGAGAGAGAGAAAGGGGAAGTCGAAGAGTAGGTTAGAGAGATATGACTTGAGAACTCCACCCACCATTGCTGGCTTTGAAGAGCCAAGAAAGGCCTTTAGAAGCTGGGAATGACCATTAGCTTACAGCCAGCAAGAAAACAGAGACTTGGGTCCTACAGTTGCAAACAACTGAATTTTGTCAATAACCTGAATGAGCAGGAAACAGATTCTCCCCTGGAGCCAACAGAAAGGAATGCAGCCTGCAAATACCTTGATTTTAGCACAGTGTGACCATATCAGACTTCTGTCCCACAAAATTCTAATATAATAAATTTATGTTTTTCAAAACCACTAAATTTATGGTAAGGTGTTATGACAGTTATAGAAAACTAACACATGGCTTAAAATACCAACCGTTTTATTATCTCTCATGATTCTGTGGATTGACTGGGCTCATCTAGGAGATTCTGCTTCATGTGATATCAGCAAGGACTCCACTCCTCTGAAGGTTTGATTGGGCTGTGATGTTCAAGATGGCTCACTCACCTAACTGGCAGTGACCATTGATGTTGGTGGCTTGCTAGGAGCTCAGCTGAGGCTGTCACTCAGAGTGCCTAGCCATGGCCTTTCCATGTGCCTTGAGTTTCTCACAGCATGGTGACTGGGTTCTGAGAGGGAGCATCCCAAGATTTAGCACTCCAAGAAACCAAGTCAGAAGGTGCAAGGTTTCTTAAGGCTCAGGCCTGGAACTGGCACAGTGTCACTTCAGTGAAATTCTATTGGATTAGTCAAGATTCACTGTGGGAATGGGCTAAAAATGGTGTGATTGCTGAGAGACAGGCTACATCGAGGTCAGTTTTTGGACACTAGCTACCACACAAAGTAACTCTTTTGGCCTTTGCAGCCTCGTTTTCATCTTTTTCCTCTTGGTTCCTGAACCTTTGATTTTCTGCTCAGGTCTGGTTGAACTAGGAACTAGTGATTTTACCAGATAGGCACACCTTTCCAGCTTTGCTCCTGCTAGTGCTTTATGCAGAGGATCTTTCTGTGCCCTTCTTTACCTAATTATAGTTCATCTTTAAGAGACATTTCAGCTGTCACCTCCTCCAGTAAACCATTTCTGTCTTAGGTTAGGTGCCTGTACCGGTGATCCTGTACACAACACCATGATCTTACATCTGTTGAAGAGCGTATGAGTAAATCTAACTCTTACTGATTTACTTGTCTCTATTCTTTATCGGGCTATAAGCTCCTTAGACGAGTGCACTTTGCACTCTCAGATTCTCTGGGTGGACCTAGTATATATGGCATGAAGAAAGTTCTCAGTAAATGTTGGCTGGCGGGAGGGGTGATTGAACAATTCTCTGCATATATTTATTACTTACCACAAGATGGAAATGCACTGAACATGAAATTGTGCAGATATCATGGTTTCTACCATTGAAAAATTATGTATGCATAAGGACAAGAACTAAAAAGGAAGAAAGAAAATATCTATAACCACTGTGGACCTGGAACTGTGGTTATCTTTTGTCTTCTCTTTGTACTGTAATGTTCTAATATTATAATTATGTAACGAAAACAGGCAGAACCATCAGGTTCCAAAGTGTCAAGAACCTTGTCATTTGCAGCATGGGCCGCTGATCAGCAATATTGACCTAACCTGGGAGTTTCTTAGAAATGCAGGCTATTTGGACCCCATCCCGGAACTACAGCGTTAGAATCTGCATTTTAGCAAGATCTCCAGGTGATTTCGTATACACACTGAAGTTTGCGAAGCACACTGGGCGCAGTCATTCACTCTTTCCCTTATTAAAATTACGGCTATTTGTTTAACTGCCCATTTTTCGAAGATTCCGAGCACAGCATAGTAAGGGATGTTCAATCACATCTAGGTCAGTGCTTTCTGCGTGTCTTTGGCTCGGATCTATCAGGCACTCTGGCAGTCTAGAGTGGCAGTGGGCTGGGCAGTAAGGGAACCGCTCCCGGATCCCGCCTCCTAGCACACGCCGCCGGCGCCCGCAGCCTCCAGGACCTGGCTGCCACCGTGTCAAGCGCCGGGCGCGGCGGCGCGCGCCTGTAACCCCAGCTCCCCGGGAGGCTGAGGTCGGCGGATCGTGGGTGCTCGGGGGTTCGCGGCTACGGCGCTGTGTGGAGCGGGCGTCCGCACCGAGCCGGGCACAACATGGGATTCCCGGGGCAGCCCGGGGGTACCAGGTTGTCTAAGGAGCGGGGACCCGGCCAAGGCCGGACACAGAGCAGGTCAAACTCCCCGTGTTGGGCTGCGGTGGGACCGCGCCTGCGAGCAATGCCTGCAGTTCCGCTCGGGACATCTGACGAGACCCGGTCTCTTTTCTGTTACTTCTTTTTTCAGGATTTTCTTCTTTAAAAATCCCCAGTGTTGTTTTTGCAGTACAGACAACCACGTGACTTGATTGGTGGGCCTTGCAGATGCTACTTTTTGCTCAATCTTCAGCTTTTGCACGCAGGGAAAGGCAATGCAGTCAGTTGGTGCTCCAAGAAACTCTTCTTAGTGGCTTATTATCCTGGGGATTTCTCCACGCTGCCCTCTTCCTTTCCCAAAACAGCAAGATAATAGTCTGTATTGCACTTTGCAAACACGGCTGTATAAGAATTTGACAAAGATTCTTTGCTTGGCCAAACTTTAGTCAGGGTTCTGAATCTTCTGCTAGGTCCATCTATGCACTTCCTTGTAAAATCCAGCGTTAGCAAAGAACCCTGCCAAGTCAGTTTAGCAAGAATCCCCTAACATGGATGTCTGATCATCCTCAATATCTGATCAGGTTCCTTATCTTCCACTATTCCCCAGGTAATGTCTGATCACCTTGGCCTGTCTTCAGCAAGAATCCTGTTAGGTTTGTTTAGCCAGAATCCCCCTTTCCCCTGATGTTTCCTCTTAGTAATTTCCTATCCACTGGTCCCCACACTGCTTCTTGGCTATAAATTCCCACTTGCCCATGCTGTATTCAGAGTTGAGCCCAATCTCTCTCCCCCACCGCAAGACCCCCTTGCAGTGATCCCTATACCTATATTGATAATTCTGAGTAGTCTTCCTTACTATGCTTTAAGTATCATTGAATAATTTTTTCTTTAACAAATTGCATTGTATAACAACTTTATAATCTAAGAGAGAGAATTTTGCAGATCTGTATTTCCAGCTTTTGTGGGGACTTCTCACACAAAAACCTGTATACAAATATTCTTATTGGATTGGACAAACGACCTACAAAGTCACTTCACCAAAGAAGATATACAGATGGCTTTCATGTAAGCACATGAAAATGTTTTCAACATCCTCAGCACTAGAGAAATGAAAATTACAACCACAGTGAGATATCACTATACACCTATCAAAATGGCTAAAATAAAAATAGTGGCAACACCAAATGCTGATAAGGCTTATACATTGTTGGTGGAAATGTGAAATGATGTAGCTACTCTGAAAACTGGTTGGCAATTTCTTAAGAAATTAAATGTGCAAGTACCATACCACCTAGCAGTTGTACTCCTGGGCATTTATCTTGGAGAAAAGATTTATGTTCACACAAAAACCTGTACACAAATGTTTATGAGAGCTTTATTCATAATAGTAAAAAACTGGAAAGGACCCAAGTGTCTTTCAATGGGTAAATGTTCAAACATATTGGTAGATTCATACCACAGAATACTACTAAGCAATAAAAAGGAAAGAACTATTGATGCACTCAACAACCTAGATGAATGTCTGGAGTGCAAAAAGCCAATCCCAACAGGTTCCATAATGTATGATTCCATTTATATAACATTTCTGAAATGACAAAATTATAGAAGTGAAAAACAGATTAGTGGTTGCCAGAGGTTGAAGCAGGGGCAAGAGGGAAGCGGATGTGGCTACAAAAGGGCATCATGAGAGATCCTCGTGGTGATGAAAATGTTCTGTATCTTGACTTTATCAATATCGATATCCTGATTGGGATATTATATTATAGTTTTGCAAGATGTTACCATTGGGGCAACTAGGTAAAGGGGACATAGGATCTCTGTGTTATTTTTTATAACTGCATGTGAATCTATAATTACCTAAAAATCAAAAATTTAATTAAAAAAAAGACAAAGTCAGGACCCTGAGAAGTATCCATTTATAAAGAGGCATTAAGGGGGGGAGGAGTGAAGGCTGAAATGGAGCAGGCAGAGAATATAGAGAAAAAAGGGGGAGAGTTGAGTCCTGAGGTCCAAAGGAAGACTGCTTCATGAAGGAAGGATTGTCAATGGGTTTGCATACTATGCAAAATTATGTGTAGGACCAAAAAAGAGAGTCAAGACATTTTGGGAAGTTGATGGTAATGGTCCCTGAAATTGGAAGGCAGACGTCAGCTGATGGAGAAGCAAATGATGAGGCAAGGAAATGGAGAAAAATACTGTTCTTCTAACAAGTTTGGTGGTGGGTGGAAAGAAAGAGTCTGGGATAGTGCATGAGGGCAAGAACAGGAGGGCATGTGTTCCATTTTTAGTGTCAAAATGGAGATTTAGGCATTCTGTAGTTTGGAGAGAGGCTGGTAAGGAAGAGAGAGATCAAAGGACATATGGGCAGAATGGAATGGGCAGAGGGGGTCAAGCTCAGATGAAATATTAAGTAGCCTTGAAAATGAGAAAGAAACTTTCCCTGTGAGTGGGAAGGAAGAGATTACGATATGCCAAGAGCTAGCAAATTAGGAGATGGGGGAAAGGAGGCTGAGGGAATACCCTGGCTCTCTCTCCTTCAAGGCTCAGCATCCCCCCTCCCCCTCTAGCCAGGAGCCACCTCTTCAATTAAACTCAACTTAGGTGACACCCTCTTCCAGGAACCTTTCCTTCAGCTCTCCTGTCATGCCTCTATCACTTCAGAGTTGCATGAGTCCACTTAATAAATATTTAATGAGAGAACATAGATTTTAAAAAATGTAATTGGTATTCCTCATATTAAACTTCTCTCTTCCACATCTGTTTGGACAACCAGCAGTACCCTTTGTATTGGGAGCTGTCAGGGAATACGACTGGGGGGAAAAGAGGCCTCATGAAGTACAAAGAATAGAAGAAAGAGGTCCTTTGGGATTTGACTTTGGCTTATGGCTGTTGGGATAACTCCATGGGAATGAAGAAGGGGTAGGTTTGGAGAAGGAGGAACACAGAATAAGTGGAACAGAGTTCAAATCTAGAAAGAAGGTATAAATCTTACAAAAAGAGACAAGTGACTTTCCTTCAGCAATTTGCCTCTTCTCTTTTATCCAGGGAGATGTTGAAACCCACACCTAGGGTTCTCCTGGAACAGTCATTTTATCGCACAGTTCTCTTGTGTCTTCCTGTATGAATTTGAGAAAAGTTTGCCCCTTTATTTCGTTTTAACGAGTACTTCCGTATTTGTACAGGTAAAATTCACTATTAAAAGTGTGAGCCCTTCTGCCGAAACCCGGGATCGAACCAGGGACCTTTAGATCTTCAGTCTAACGCTCTCCCAACTGAGCTATTTCGGCTCCGCCCACGCTGCTATAAAATAAAGTGTAATGACTTTATCACTTCCGTCTTTTTCGTTCCTCAATATTAAGTATTTATTTCAAAAACACCATAACGAGTACTATGAGGGAACCAAAAACAAATTTTAAAATTATTTCTGTCTTCAAACGGTTCACCATTTTATGAGGAAAAGGCAAGAAGACAATTACACATTAATGCTACAATTTATTCCTGCTTGAATCCACATACCGAAGCAGAGGAGGTCCCACCATGCAGCTACTAGCCTTCTGAATTAGTCCTTTTGCGTTGCCACACCTCCTTGTAGTTTGGATTTTATTGGTTGGTTCAGAACAGGACGTCGGTACGAGGTCTTGCGCTGGCTCACCGAGGAACTGTGAACGGGAAACTGTGCATGTGTGGAGTGCTAGTTTCATAAATTTATTTAAGAAAGCTTCTAGTATGTTCCCTGGTGGTCTAGTGGTTAGGATTCGGCGCTCTCACCGCCGCGGCCCGGGTTCGATTCCCGGTCAGGGAAAATGATTTTTTTTTTTTTTTGCCTCTGACAGCAAAGATGAAATCTCTAATGAGCAAACATTATGTTGGGTATAAGTGATTTTTTTCCTTTTTCATATGAGGCGTTTTCTGCCTAATACCCCTGCGCCTATCTTGGTATGCCAAGTGTAAAATAACAAGCCGTGTGATTTTCAAGGATTATTAAAAAGTTATTAATGAATACTTAATCTGGTGTAGATCGAGTGCCCGGCACTATTCTAAGCACTTTAAAATTTTTAACTCGTCAATTGGGTGAGTCAGTAAGTGGGAAATTTCGGAGGCAATTGATTAACTTTAGAAGTTGGTTGTTGAGATTAGCATAACACATTGGAAAGACAGTTATGAAGATGAGACGGAAGAAATGGGAAAGTAGTTCCCGGGATATTTGATTAAGAACTCGCTGTGCGGAGCTTCTGAAGCCACGAGAGCCGCGGGGGTTTAAACACGCATTCCACCTCCCTCGGATTTTCTCAGTTCCACACTGCTCCAGCTGGCGCTAGGGGATAGCCCCAGAAATACCCGCGCAGTAACTCTGAATCCTGGGCCAAAGCCGCGCCTCAACCTGTCTTCCCCTATGAACGTACAAATTACCTGTTTTTTCCTAAGAAGGGGAATAGGGGAAGGTCATAAGCATCAAAGGGAAACTGCTGTCACAAAACTGAGCAACAGACAAACGATGTATTCAGCATCTCTGAATGCACACCTGAGAAATTTACTGATCGCTACCTGAGAAAAAGCAGACTTTATTATTCTCCTGACTTTTGATAAGATTTAGTGTCTCTGTGCTAATTGGCTCCAGTCTGATAGTATTGAGGCATGGATCTTTGTTACTTGGTGCCAATCTAAAAATAATCAAAAGGCTCAGGATCCAGTTAAACGAGTTTATTCAAGCGCAAAGTGTGAGGGCTGTCCAAGCAAACACGGACACCAAAGAACGGTGATCAGTGCTCCCGGTGAGGAGGAAAAGTGAGGATTGGTTTATACAGGCAAACACAGAGGTCCTGAATAGAATTACATTTTCCATACAAGGCTAACACATAGATAAAAGATTTGATTGGCTACTATTGATTACATTTTAAGGGGGTTGCTTAACGTTCTATTGTGTAGAGGTGACAATCACAAGGGTCTTTATCTCGAGTCATTTAGCCTAGGTTTGAATGAAGACTAGGGAGTTTGGTTAATGTACTCACCTCAACACAATGGTCATGCACCAGAGAAGAAAAACAGCCGAGTTTCACGACTGTGTTTCCAGGGATTAACTTTTCCCCTTGGTAAAATAAATTTGGAAGGTCCTGAAATTTTATTTTCTTTTCACATTGGTCTGTCTAAGTAGCAGCCACACATGTATTGCTTATTATTTCTTTCTTATTTCTTATAAAATTTCAATGTACATATAACTTCTCCATAAACTTCCAAACAAGGATCATGGTGTCCCTGATCTTGTTTTACCAATAGATGGGAAACATGATGTCTTATGATCATGTTAAATGAAGCAGTACTCTTTCTAATTTATTGCACATTCCCTTCTCTTCCCACCGCCCCCCTCCCACATAGATTCACAATTTCCAAAACTTCTTTGAGCTGGGACACTCCTTTGTCAACTTGTCAGTTCTCTCCTTGAGTTAATAAACTTTGACACATTATGTAAGATCAATTTGACTAAGAAATTTTGTTTTGACATAAGCATAAAAGTAGTATAGTTTGTCAAATTCCTATATATACTAAAGATATTCGGTGCCTTTCTGTCTAACGTTTCATAGGAATTCAACCCTCTAGGCCTGGTGGCAATCACTTCCTGAACACCACCCTCTTCTCATGATATTGTACTTTGTCTCCTCTATGTGTAGCAAGGATCCTTTGCTTCATTAGTTTTTATGTCTCTGTTTTTAGGGGACAGTCTAGTTGGGACTGCTGAATATGCTCGTAAAAGAAACTATCTTGATTAATGGCTATTTTTTTTTCTTTTCCACATAAAGCTAATTGGATTAGAGACGAGGAACTCTTCTTTGAAAGCTACATGATTTTCTTTCCTTCCTCTATTATGAGCTATTACTCACTGTCTATGGAGAAAAAAATCTCCTAATTCTGTATTTTGGCACAGTAGGTTTTGTTTATTCACCAAACTGCTAACTGATTACTTGTCAAATCAGAGCAAAAGAGGCAAAAATATAACAAGCTAGAATCCACATCAAGACAAGAGGAAGATAGAGGATGTAAATGGCTGTAAGAAAAAGACAACAGCTGGGGTCAATAAATCAATCTATGAATATTGAGAGCCAGTAGGCTTGCACTACACTAGTCACTATGGAAAGCGAAAAATGAGCAAGACACAATCGCACCTCTTAACATCCCTAAACCCCAGTTTTCTCATCTGTAAAATAGGAATAAGTTAGTATTTACTGTATAAAGTTGTGAAGAGTAAAGGAAATAATGCACAAAAAGTACTCAGCCATACAACTGTCTGAATCCATACATTATAGTCATTATCATAATTATTATTATTCTGTGGTACTTATGTGGAGAGTGGAGGAGACAGATATTGTGGATGTCAATAGAAAAGAACCCAAACTCTGTAAAATAATTTAAAGAGGTTTATTCTGAACCGAATATGTACAACCATGGCTTGGAGAGCCACGCCCAAGAAGCCTTGACCAAGTGGTCTCACTGTGGTTGGGTAACAGTTTGATTTTTTACATTTCAGGGAGACAGGAATTACAGGTAAAGTCACAAATCAATACGTGGAAGGAGAAGTACATTGGTTTGACCCAAAAAGACAGGACATCTTGAAGTGGGAAGTTATAGGTGGGCTTAAAGATTCGTTGATTTGCAATTGATTTAAGAAATGAAGCTTTGTCTAAAGGCTTGGAATGTTTTAACTTAAGATAAGAAAGTCTGTTAATCAGAGACAAGCCACTGGACATATACCGAGACTCAAGTGATCTGTTAATAAATTGATGACCTGCAGGTAGTTTAACCTTTGCCTTACATGGCCTTAGGCCTGTTAATAATTTTGTGTCTTATTGTTACAAAGAATAACTCCAAAAGGGACAGGGCATAACTAGGCGTGTCTGACTTCCCTTCTCCTCATTGCCGGCAACTCATCTTTAAGGTTTTTTTTTGGGGGGGGGCCTTTGGCCAAGAGGGGATCTATTCAGTTGGCTAGGAAACTTAGAATTTTATTTTAGTTCACATGAATAAGTTTTTTATTGGACAGAAAGAGTCACCTGCTAAAATGAAGTGTTGAAAAGCACAGTGGGATGTGTGTGTTTATGTGTATGAAAAAGAGAGATTCCCAGGCAGGGTAGAGAAGGGCCTATTTGATGTGGGCTTTGAAAAATGAACAAGATTTCTGTGAGGGAACAAATTGGAAAATGGCATTTCAGGACAAGATAATAGGAGAAGCAAAAGCACAGAATAGTGAAAGCTCTTGGACCATTCAGGACTTTTACCTCTGAACTAGAAACCTGGAAAATCTCTGCTACTGATGTTGAGACAGTACAGGGATAAGACTCAGGCCTCACTTCTCACCAAGGGAGGCAACATGGGAGAGCATGACCCAGCCTAATTAACTGTAGAAGGAAAAAAAAAAAAAAAGCCACAAAACCCCAAATGACCTCCTAGCCACTGTTGTAATTCAGTCCAGGAGGGGGACAAACCATCTGTCTCTTGAGTAATGTTTTCCAAGACCACTGAAGCAAGATGCTGACGCTAGCTGATAAGGAAATTGGCTGCAAAAAAACCAGACCAATCTGGATCTAACCACTTCAAGCCAAAAAAGACCCCACTGACCTTACCCTGACTTTTTCCTCATTATAATCTCATTTTAATGCTAAAAGTCACACCAAGGGGTGGAGATTTAACATGTTAATGAGACATATCACACATGAAGAAACATGTAATAAAACTATTCAGGCACAAGAAAATCTCCACCTCTACGTGCTTACATGTCACCCTTTTCCCACTTAAGCCTCTTTAAAACTCTCCCTGAACTCCCCTCTGGGAGCCAGCTTGAGGATTTTTTCTTTGTGCTGTCTCTCTTGTGTTGAACATAAACCCCAATAAAGCCTTGCCTGCCACTCTCATTTGGCCTCTTGCTAATTTCTATCATGACAGCCCAACAAGGTTCATTGCCTGCTGCTCAAGAGGAAGCCAATACCCTGAGACAGGAGGGGTTACAGCAGAAAAAGCAGGTGCAATGCAAGGAGACAGGAGGAATTTCTCAAATCTGTCTCCCCGAGAATTTGGGAGAAAAGGTTTTTAAGGATAGTTTGGTGGGGAAAAGAGCTAGGGAATTTGGTCTGCTGATTGGCTAGGGATGAACTCATAGGGTCAAGAAGCAGAAATTGTCTTTTTGTGCTGAGTAAGTTCCCAGGTTCCAAGACCAGTTGAGTCAGTTCCTTGGTACGGGCCACTGGTTCAGTTGGGTCAGTTGGTCCACTGGAATGCAGAGTCTGGAAGATATCTCAAAGATCAGGCTTAGGTTTCACAAGGGTGATGTTGTCTAGGGAGCAATGAAGAAAGTTGAGAATCTTCATGACCATCAGCTACATGACTCCTGAGTAGTAAGCAATTACCGGAAAGCAAGGTAGGGAACAATGGGTGATACACACACACACACACACACACACACACATATATATATATTTTAACTATGCCTATATGTTTGCAGAGTTCAGGCCCCAATCACAGTTCCCCAGTTCCCACATTATGGCCTGTTATTTACTTTATAAAGGGCGATTTCACTATTACATAGAAAGCTCAAAGGTCTGCGCAGGTAACAATGAGACGGTGCGTCAATTTTCAATTTCAAGTTTCTAGCCATACATAGTAAAGCTAGAATAAGAGTTCCCTAAGGATGGCAGTAGCTGACAAGTCCAGCTCCTACTGGTACTTAAGTGCTTCCCAGAAAATCTCTCAGGTTGGTCAGCTCTGGGGAACTAATTTTAAATGCTTTAAAATAAGCTTGGTCTCTAAAGAGAGGACTCATCAGAGGTCTGTGTTTAAGTCCCAGGACTCTGTGAGGATGGTTGCGAATCTCAGTCTCAAGCCCAGCCTACCAAGAGAAGCAAACCGGTTGGACTGAAGCTGCGGGTCCCTCTTGACCGAAATAGAACCAGGGAGAATGGCCGTCCTCGTTTCCTAGAGAGGGCACCCTCAGCCTTTTTGGACAGACATTTTTGGCACCAAGGACCGGTTTCGTGGAAGACAATTTTTTCCATCGCCTGGGGATGGTGGGGGGAGTGTCGTGGGGTGGGGGTTGCGGTGCGGGGCTCAGGCGGTGATGCGCGACCCGTTTCCTAACAGGCCACGGAGCGGTAATGGGCCGCGGCCCGGGGCTTGGGGACCGCAGGGATAGAGAGTACTAGTAAGTGCCTCGCCAGGGACCAGGAGGAGGGATGTATTTATATCCCATTTAAATTCCTTGTTGTAACTCTGTGTGCCGCGTGCATTTAGTCTATCCTGAGAAGCACGCTTGGGCTCGTTACTTCTCGGAATCTTGGACTCATAGATAGGAACCGGTCAGGCAGCCGCACGTCCCAGGGACCCCCACCATCTACGCGACTGATCCTTGGGGGCTGTGGGAGAAGCCCTCCTCCTCTTTTCTTTCTCCTTTCTCCCTCTTCTTAATCCTGGCTCTTTCAGGAATCTTGGCCTTACCTCCGGGAGGGGGCCTGTGGAGGGAGCGCGGTTGCGGGAGTGCTCCTGTTGCGGGTCCAATCCTGCCCCGGCCTTCCTACACCCAAACTGCCTTTGTCTTCTTGGGCTTTTCTTCAGTCTTGTCTCGCTGCAACCCCCTACCCCCACCCCATTCCACAGTGCATTCCTAAATTCCTCCAAGCGGGCCTTTCGAGATCCACACTGTTAACTTAAATAGTAAGTGACAGAAAACGAGGGTCACAATCAATTGAGGTTTATTAATCCAAGATTTTGAAGACGCAGGGAGGAGGGGCGGGGAAAGCGAAGCCCACAAGGATCTGCTGGGGACTGGGCTCTCCACAGAAGGTGTTGAGAACTTTGCTTTTAAAGGAAAAAAAAGGGGGTGCACAGGGAAGAGGGGAGGGGTGAAGGAAGTGGGCAGCGAGGCAATTGATGGTATTTTTCTGAAGTTCTATTTGGTGCTCAGTACATCTACGTAAGATGAGACGAACATTCAAAAAAGGGAGTAGCGAAAATAGTCAATGTTGTGATCTTCTTAGGGAGGGTAGAGGAATGATCATATCTCTAACTTGGTTTGCCTCTGTGGAGATAAACTTGTACTCAACATGTAAGAGTTTACTTAGGCTAGCAGTCCCAAGGTTATTTAGGCCAACAGTCCTAAGGTTATAATTGACATGCACTCATGTTATAGGGGCTGTATGTCTTCCAGCTATGCGGAAACAAGGTATTGGGGGTCAGGCTGGGTGGTGGCTGAACCCTAGGCAGAGGTTCTTTGGTGATGTCCCGGGAATGCCGAAGAGGGAAGAGTCATAAGGAAAAGACTTCGTGTGAAGGGCTGAAGGTGGCGACATTAGCTAATAGGGAAAATGATGAGAGACCATCAAACCGGGAGGGGTAGTGTGGCCGAGCGGTCTAAGGCTCTGGATTAAGGCTCCAGTCTCTTCGGAGGCGTGGGTTCGAATCCCACCACTGCCAGGATTTTCTTTCTTACTATGGCCTGGCCTAGGAGACTTCTTTCTTCATACCCAGTGTAGACTGTTCACACATCTTCCACTGCCAGGCCCATTCTTCCTCCACATTGATTTCTGTTTACCCAGGAACCAAAGATATCCACTCCCAGAACAGTGCTCCTCCATTATAGAGAGGCCAATATATTCCAGGTGTCCCAGATACAGCAATGAGTAACACAGACACACACAGAAAGTTTTTATGGCATATATTTCCGTATTACAAACAAACGAATGGATGTCAGACTCCTGGAATCTGCAACTCAAGACAGATCCTGTCAATGCTTCCGAAAGAATAATTTATGTTCAAAATCAGCTGCTGTTCTTCCTCCAGCCTCTCTGTAGTGTGCTCATTTCATGTTTGGAACCCTAGTTATGTGGATTGGAGAAGACGTGACTCTAGGGAAAGCGCCAGCGCCTTGCCTTGCCTCACAACTGCCGGACATCAGCGCCAGGTGCCTTCACTCCTCTGCCGGCTTCTCAGCGCCCCACGTCTCTGTGGCCTTCTGGGGAACGCTCTCTCTCCTCTGAGCAGTTCTCTCTGCACGCATCAAGTCTCTCTCTCATTCTCTGGGCTTTCTTCCTGGAAACTGTTTGTCTGGAAGTTTTCCTTAATCTCTCGCTCTCCCTCCTACCAGCTCCAGAATTACATTTAGGGAAGTTATGGAGAGGCTATGGACGGGAACAACACAGATGGTCTGTCCCTGCCCCCATGGAACTTAGAGTTTAACAGAGTTCTCATGGGGCTTGAAAGCATTTGTTCAATTATTGCCCAAATATGGTACAATCTGTACTAAAAAAGCTATAGCTCTCTATGTGTAAACTTTGAATGATGTTCTAGATTTAAGAAAATAAAGAAGTTAGATAATAATATGTAGTGTATGATAGATAGAAGGACAGTCACCAGATTGTTTCCAGTGGTTACTGTTACGAGATAGTTGTCCATGGGTCTCTCAATTTCTGCGTGTATTGTAAACCAGTCTCTGTACTGTTTTTACCAACAACCAATTTTCTAATTCTCCATGGACACCAACTAGGGGTTCAACAATTTAATTCTAATGCTACCAGAAGTTAGTGATCCCATAGGTTAAGGGCTCAGATCCACAAGACTGCCCCCTACTTTAGAAGCCAGTAGCAAGTCCCAGACCTCCTGTACTTCTCACTGACTATAAATTGGTGGTTCCCATAACTCCCTCCTCAAGTTTGATAATTTGCTAGAATGACTCACAGAACTCAGAAAGACATTTTGCTTACATTTACCAGTTTATTATAAAGGATACAACTCAGGAACAACCAAATGGAAGAGATATATAGGATAAGGTATGTGGGGAGGTACTTGGAACTTCCATGTCTTCTCTGGGTGAGTCACCCTCCCAGCACCCCAATTCATTCACCAACCCAGAAGCTTGCTGAACCTTGTCATTTAGGGGTTGTTATGAAGGTTTCATCATCATACACATGATCAATTATTAACTCACCTTCAGTCCCTTTTCCCTCCCCAGAAGTTGGGGAGGAGGGGAGGATGAAAGTTCCAGGCTTCTAATTAAGGCTGGGTCTTTCTGGTGGCCAGCCCCTGAAGCTGTCTATCTAGGGGCCCACCAAGCATCATTTCATTAGAACAAAAGAGGGTTCTATCACCCAAAAAATTCCAAGGGGTTTAGGAGCTATGTACTGGGAACCAGGGACAAAGACCAAATATAGATTTCTTACTATGCCACAGAGTCATTAACTGCCTTTTGTTTTGGACTGTTTTTCAAGGGTATTTGTATAAAAAACATCCTTGGAAGTTAGAGACAGTGTCTTTATCTGGAGCCAAGTACATTCATGCTTACTGGGTTCCCTAAGCTCAGGGTTCCTCTCCCACTCTGCGTGCACCCATGCATTTGGGCCCATTTGAGTCACCTCTGTGGGAACTGGTGCTTGAGGAATCCGCATAAAGCCTGATAATCTGACTTCTGCCATTGCTGTAAGAAACAAAATGTCATTTGTCTTTGACTCAGGAATCTCTTGTCTTCCACCAGCAACCATGAAACCAGTAAGCTAATTTATTATCTTACAAGTACCGTAAAATCTCAGATTGTTCACAGTTCTTGATAGTTACATGTTGTCAACAGGCAAGAGAAGAGGAGACAGAGACTACTATTTTCACTTTTACTATTTGGTGTTTAAATTGTTACCACTTATGTGTATGTTGCAATTCAAATTTCAGAATTACAAAGCTACAAAAGGACAAATATAGGGTGTTATGAGTGCATAAAATAGATCTCAGCTAAAATAACATACTTCTACTGCTATTTTCTTATTTGTACTTCTAGATATTTATTTCTCTTTTCTTTCCATTTTGGAATTTAAGAATTTACTTCTGGTATTCACTATCACCAACAGGTTGCCATCTTCCATTCTCTCAGTACAATGTATTCTTTCATACTGAGACATATACTATACTATAATTATATTTTTTGGCTAAATTGATCATACGGGATTTATTAGCTGCCTTGTCTTTTCATTTGATTAGTTTTCTGTCACTATTGCATATTATTCCCTAATCCTCTGAAAGAACTGTGAAACTCTTAAATATTCTTAATAGTCAAACGCATTAGTTATTATGATTTTTCCTTGAGGTCCTCCCAGAGTTCTCCATCATGTTCCAGTATGGTCTGCTCGCTGGATGGCTGGAATCAGGGGCTTACCTTTGCCTCCTTTCTCTGCTGTAAAGTCTGTTTCCTGGATCCCATGTCTTTTCCCCCACCCCTTGATTTTACTTGTTTGTTTGGGTGGAGCCTATGATAAAATATACATGTAAGGTAACTTTTTTGAGATCTTCCTTGTTTTAAAAATGTTTATTTTACCCTCATACTTGATTATTCATTTGGTTAGGTATAGAAATCTAAGCTGAAAATCATTTTCCTTCAGGATGCTGAAGGCATCGCTCCATTGTCTGTCATCTTTGAGTGCTATTTTTGCTTATTCCAATGGTGCTCTATTTCCTTGTCCTTTGTAGTTGATCTTTTCAAATTTTTTTCTGACTGAAAACTTTGGAAATCTTTCTTTTATGCAGAGTATTTTGTAATTTCTCATTGATGTATTTTGGTGCAAATCTTTCATCATTCATTGAACTGGGTGCCTGGCAATCCTTTCTCTCTAGGTACTAATTAACTAATTTTCTTTATTTCTGGAAAACTTTCTATATAATTATTTTGATAATTTCTTACTGTCTGTTTTTATGTTCTCATCCTTTTTTTTTTTTTTTCTTTTTTTGAGACAGGGTCTCACTTTGTCACCCAGGGCCCTGGGTGGAGTGCAGTGGTGCTATCATAGCTCGCTATAACCTACAACTTCTGGGGTCAAGTGATCCGCATGCCTCAGCCTCCTGAGTAGCTAGGACTATGGGCATGCACCACCATGCCCTGCTAATTTTTAAAAATTTCTGTAGAGATGGGTTTTCACTATGCTGTCCAGGCTGGTTTCAAACTCCTGGGCTAAATAAATCCTCCTGCTTTGGCCTCCCCAAATGCTGGGATTACAGGCATGAGTCACTGTGCCCAGTGGAATCTATTTTTTTCAACTGTAAATTTTATGAATTCTAAATACAGTGCAAGTATTTCTTTCTTTCTTTCTTTCTGTGAAGATTCCAGAAGTACATAGCAAGTATTTCTGATGAAAATTTAATGTACAAACTGAGATATGGTATAAATACACACTGGATTTCAAAGACAGCACAAAAAAATAAAATTAAATACTTCATTAATACTTTCTTGATTCCATGTTGAAATGAAAATATTTTGAATAAACTAGGTCATATATAAAATATATTTTAAAAATTAATTTTGCTTATTTATTTTACCTTTTTAATGAGAGAACTTTAAATTATATGTAAGGCTGGCATTATATTTCTATTGGACAATACTAACCTGGAACATCACTAGTACTTTTACATCAGCATATGTGCTCTTCTCCCTTCCCATCACTCTGACTTCCCCTCAGAAGTAACCACCATCCTAAACTGTGTTTATTATTCCTTTACTTAAAAAAAATTTACCTGTATGAATATATCACTAATCAACGCATTACTTAGTTTTGCTTGTTTTGAGCTTTATAAAAATGGCACCATACTGTATGTTGTCTCTGGGATTTGCTTTTTCTACTCAACATGAAATTTCTAATATTCACCCATGTTATTGTCTATGGCTGTGGTTCATTCATGTTCACTGCTGTGAAATATTCCATAATCTAAATATAGCAAAGTTTGTTTTTTTATTTACTTTTGATGAACATTTGGGTTGTTTCTAAGTTTTTGCTATTATGAACAATCATGCTATGAAAATCCTTGTACATGAATCTTGGTGCTTATGTGCAAATTTCTCAGGGTATATATCTAGGAATAGAATTGTTGGGTTGTAGGATAAAGTTCAACTTTACAAGATAACATCTAAGAGTTTATTATTAAAAATTATTATTGCTTTCCAAAGTGGTTATATCAACACTACCATCAGTAATTATCATAGATCCATATCCTTGCCAAAACTTGTCAATTTTATTAACTTTGTTAATGTAATGAGTATCTCATAGTATATTATTGTGGCCTAAATTCTTTGATTTCTGAGCATAAACAGCTTTTTGTCTGTATGTTTGGTCATCATTTTTTTCAAATTTCTATGAAATACTTCATGCTTTTTGCCTGTTTTTAGGTTATCTTTTGCTTCTTGATTTGCAGGAGTTTTTATATTAGGTTGAACAATATTAAATTGCCTCTAGTCTAAAAATGGCAATTCATATGATTCAACCTAAAATATTTTAGATAATAATTATTTGCCAAATATGTGTGTTCCAGGTATCTTTTTTGCAATTCATGAGAAAATTGTATTTTTACTTTCTTTATAGTGATTTGATGAAAGAATTCCTTCATTTTAATCTAAATGAAGTTTTCAAAATTTTTTCTTTAAAATTAATTTAAAGTTAGCCTTTTATTGGTGTGTTGAGAAATCTTTTCTTGACCTGAGGGCATACAAATATTATCCAACACTTACTTGTAAAAGAATAAAATCTTGCCTTTTATAAATCTCTGCCTTTCCTTCTGCCCCATTGGTTTATTGACTATCTTTATACCAATGCCAAACTGCCTAATTACTACAGCTTTAAAATATCTTGACATCTGATAAAGTCCTACCCCTTTGCTATTCTTCTTTAAGACTAACTTGGCTATTCTTGGCCAAGAATTATAATATATAGAATTTCAATATAAATTTTAGAATCAATTTGTCAATTTCCACAAAAATGCATTCTTAGGGTTTTTAGTTAGGTTGCAATGAATCTGTGGCTCAATTTGGGGGGGAACTAACATCTTTACAACATGGAGTCTTCCAGTCCATGAACAAGTAGTCTTTCTTTCATTTATATCATAATTTTTCCAAATATTGTTATATTTTTATGTGAAGCATTTGCACATCTTTTGTTAGATTAATTCCTAGGTATTTGATGTTTTTTCATGCCATTATAAATGGCATTTAAAAATTTTTTCATTTTTGAAGTTTTATTCCTGGTGCATAGAAATATAATTGATTATTATTGAACTTGTACTCTGTCACTTTGTTGACTTTATTAATTTTAATAACTTCTCTGTAGATTCGTTTGGGTTTTCTTGATGGACAATCATGAATAACAATAATTTTATTTCTTCCTTTCTTATCTTTATACCTTTTATTTCCTTCTCTTGCCTTATTGTAGTGATTAAGACCTGCAGTACAATGTTTTAGATATAGTGAGCATCTTTGTCCTGATTGAAGAGGAAAAGCTTTGATTCCACCATTCCACCAATAGATACGTCATGCAAGTATTTTGTAGATGTCCTTCAATAGAATGAGGAAGTTCCCTCCTATTTCTAGTTTTCTAAGATTTTTTTTTTCTTTTTCTTTTTTGAAACAGAGTCTTGCTCTCTTGCCTTGGCTAGAGTACAGAGGCATCATCATAGTTCACTGCAACCTCAGACTCCTGGGCTCAAGCAATCCTCCTGACTCAGCCTCCTGAGTAGCTGGGACTACAGGCACGACCCCCCCCCACCCCCCCGCCGGCTAATTTTTCTATTTTTTGTAGAGATGGGGGTGTCGCTCTTGCTCAGGCTGGTGTCGAACTCCTGACTTCAAGCAATCCTCCTACCGCAGCCTCCCAGAGTGCTAGGATTACAGACGTTAGCCACTGCACCCGGCCGAGATTTTTAAAAATATTGTGAAAAGACAATAAAATATTTTGCTGTATCTAATGCTTACATGATTTTTTCCTTCATTCTGTTAATGTGGTAAATTACCTTCATTGAGTTTTGAATGCTAAGTCAACTTTGCATTACTAGAATAACTTTAACTTTTTCAAGATACATCATCTTTTAAAACATATATACTACTGGATTCTGTTTGTTAGTATTTTAAGATTTTTTCTCACTACATTCATGAATAATAATGGCATGTAATTTTCTTTTCTTTCTGGTTTCCTTGTCAGGGTTTGATATCAATGTTATGCAGGCCTCATGAGTTTGTTTAATGTTGGCATTATTTTTCCTTGCATGTTTAGTAGAATTAATTGGTAAAACCATTTGAGACTGGAGTTTTCTTTCTGGGAATATACACTTGAATAATTGGTATCAGACTATTCAGATTGTATATTTTTTCCAGGATTAGTTTTAGAAAGAAGGATCTTCCTAAGGAAATATACCAGATAAACCTGGTAAATCTTTTCACCAGAAAGCAAGGAATCTATTGAAGACTACTATAGTCATGTTAAACCAAAAAAGCTTGCACTGACACCTATGAAGTAGTCTTACCAAAACCAAAGATATTTTGAATTTGATAAAGCCCCTAGATCTAACTACTAATTTTAGGACATATAGGGGCAGAGGAATATGTTAAATACCAAAGGGGTGCAATAATTAAAATCCAAACTCTGTGAAACTCTTACAGCACAACTGACCTAGTTAATCATTAAATAAATTCCAAGAAAAGAAGAAGACTGTGGGGAGAATTTATGTATTATATTAAAAGACTTAAGACACATACCAACTAATCACAATGTATAGACCTTATTTGAATATGGATTTTTTTAAATATTAAAAAACGGAAATATTAGAGAAAAATTTGAACACTTAATGAATTTTTTATGATATTGACAAAATAGATAACTTTGTGTAGGTGTGATAATTGTACTATTATTAGTATTTTTTTTTTTTTTAAGAGACAAGATCTTGCTATGTTGTCTAGGCTGGTCTTGAACTCCTGGGCTCAAGGGATCCTCCCACCTCAGCCTCCCCAGTAGCTGGGACTATAGACATGTGCCACCATGCCTGGATCTATTTTTGATTTTTAAAAAGGAGGTATCATCTCCTATAGATAATTAAATATTTATGGATAAAACACAATTTCTAAAATTTGCTTCAAAATAATCTTGTGCAGAGAGAGTGGGTGGGGATATAGATGAAACAGGATTAACCCTGAGTCAATAATTGTTGAAGTTGAATGTGTTATGGAGTTCATTTTTCTATTTTCTCTACTCTCACGTGGGTTCGAAATTTTCATTAATAGACTTTTTCTTTAATAGAGGGGACTATAAAACTGATGGGAAGTTCTGACAGCATAACTTAGACTTAATCTTTATTGTAGGTTATCTGGGTGGACCACGTCCTGAGAAACTCCTGATGTCATTATCTTTAGGTCCATCCCCCTGGTTGGATTTCTCACAAAAAACTGTTTTTGTCTTTAGCCTGAAAGGTGAAAGCCTGACCCTCAACATTCTGGGAGACAATGAGTAGACTGGAGGTATTAGCATTCAATATGCACGTTTATTCAACACTCCCTTTTGGAAACTCGTTAAAAAAGTGAGTTTTATCCAGTGATTTTCCTCAGTAAATTATAACCAGATTAGTAACTCTTTTTTGGTAAATTTTCAGAATTACAACTACAGTTATCTTAGGGTTTCAAGCAACACTAACATGTTTTATCATTCAACTATGTATCTGATCTTTGAATTCTTTCAACATCATGCCTACCAAACTTACTAACTTACGGCAGTCTATTCCAGTTGAAGATCTCTTAAACATACAGAAATGTCTATCTGTAGCTTCTACCCATGGATTGTAGTTCTATGCCCTGTGATAATTGCAGAACAAGATAAACCCACTGCTCCCGAAGTAGTCCTTCAAAATTTTCAAGACAAATCAAAAACTTTGTTCGCCAAGTAAAATATCTGAAATTTAATCAAATGCTTTCTCACAATGTTCATTTTAAATGTTCAGGATGTTTTAAATCATCAAAAGATTTCCAGAGGTCAAGCTAGTAGTTTGGAGTTTCTTACTATAAGATCGGGTGTCAATTGGGAGCTTTTAAAATGTTGTCAGGATCACAGCAATATTTTAGAACGATGATCATGTTGAAGATGGACTGGTGAAGGTAGAATCTAGAAGTAATCTATTTGGATCCAATACAGAGACCATGAGAAAGGGATGGATATAAGAGATACTTAAAGTCCTGAAAAAGTGTGAATTTATTAATAAATCTGAAAGACTATTTCATATGCCATGCAAATGGACATAGCAAATATTTAAGAAATAAACACTTAGAAAAATTTCTTTGCATTTATAACTCAAAGTGGGGCAGGCTTCATGCTCTTTACATATGTAAACTGCCACTTGAGCAGTGTACAGCTGATTTCTCCTTATCTGAATTTAAAAATCTGCCCTCCCCCATCTCCCTTTTCACCCTGAATCTCAGCAATCCTGATATACTATGTAGAAGTACCATTCAAGTTTTATGTAAAAAAAAAAAAAAACAACTTGCTAAAAATGATTTATGTTTATCAATTAAAAAACTGTTTTGTGCTTAACTGAGGTAAAGCTTCATGTTCAAAAGATGTGGTGCATGCATGTGGGAATTGCCTAGGTAAGCCTGAGCTTTTGGGGGTCTTTTGTGCAGAATTTACTAGTTATGTTATCCCGGGCAAGTTTCTTAATCTTTCTATGCTTCAAATTCCTTATCTCATAGGGATGTTGCATGGATTAAACAAGTTAAACTATGTAAAGACCTTAGAACAGTGCCTGGCACACAGTAAGCGCTAGTAAGTATTTATTATTATTATAAAGTGATTAACAAACTCTTGAAAGTGAATGTGCTCACTGAAGAAATAAATACTAAGTAGGAAGGTAAAGGATAATGCCTTTGGGGAATCTCCCACTTAGGGGTAAAGAAATCAAGAATAACCAATATAGGAGACAAGAAGGACCAGTCTAAGAGGTAAATGGAGAAACAGAAAGTGTAAACACCAGAATCATTACACTCAGGCATTGGTGGTCCAAATACTGAATACTGAGGTGGTCTGAGAAACAGTTCCTGGACAGAGGGATTTCCTACTCTCATCAAGTTCATGAGTTCTCCATACTTGATGTTTTCTTTTCTTATGTCCAGTAAGATTTGAGCTCACTCTGAAAGCTTTTCCACATTCCTCACATTCATAAGGTCTCTCCCCAGTATGAACTCGCTTATGTCCAATTAGAGCTGAGCCCTGACGGAAAGCCATGCCACACTCATAGCAGGTATACGGCTTCTCACCAGTGTGGATTCTTTTGTGCTGCCTCAGGACTGAACTATGAGGAAAGGCCTTTCCACACACCTCACATGTGTAAGGTTTCTCTCCAGTGTGGATTCTTTGATGATTGGTCAAGTTTGATTTCCCACTGAAAGCTCTGCCACACTCTGAACATTTATAAGGCTTGTCTCCAGTGTGGATTCTTTGATGGATGGTAAGGCAGTGCTGGTCCTGGAAAGATTTCCCACAGTCCGCACATGGATAGGGCTTCTCCCCAGTGTGTTCTCGTTCATGAGCCCTGCGCTTACAGTTATGATGAAAAGCTTTCCCACACTCCTCACACTTGTACTGTTTCTCTTCAGTGTGGATCTTTCTGTGTTTGGTGAGCTCTGCCTTGATACTGAAGGCTTTTCCACACTGGGGACACCCATAGTGTTTCTCCTGAGTGTGGATTCGCGTGTGTTTGCTTAGGTCTGAGCTCCGACGAAAGGCCCTCCCACACTCACTGCACTCGTAAGGTCGCTCCCCAGTGTGGATTCTTGTGTGTTTGGTGAGGTCTGAACTCCCACTGAAGGCCCTCCCACACTCCTCACATTCATATGGTTTCTCCCCAGTGTGGATTCTGATGTGGGTAGTAAGGGAATGCTTAAACTGGAAGGCCTTCCCACAGTCGTTACACTCATAAGGCTTTTCCCCAGTGTGGACGAGCTGATGCATGCAGAGATGGTTTCTGGTCTTGAAGGCCTTCCCGCAGTCCCTGCACTCGTGAGGCTTCTCTCCACTGTGGGTTTTTTTATGTCGGCAACGAGCTGATCTACTACTGAAGGCCTTCCCACACTGGGTGCAGTTAAAGGGTTTCTCTCCTGTGTGGATTATCTGGTGCATAGAAAGCTGATTTCTGGTCTTGAATGCTTTCCCACACTTGCTACATACATGTGGTTTCTCACTAGAATGAATTCGCTCATGGAGAAGCAGGTCTGAATGCCAACTGAAGTTTTTGCCACACTTGGCACATTCATGGAATTTCTGTGCTGTAAGAACTCTATTACACGGAATATGTTTTGAGTTTGGATTGTCGTTTATTCTAAGTACCTTCTGATTCTTTCCTTTCTTGAAGGTCACTTCCTCAGAGCCACCTTTCTCTTCTCCCAATTCCTCCTTTATGGGTGTTTCCCACTGATTCTCTAATCTGACATCCTGTACACAAACTTCTCCAACGTCAGGATCTCGGGAAACAACTTCCAGGAGACTGTTAAATTCCACCCTGTAGGTTTTGCCATTTTCAAAAACCTCTTGTTCTGAACTTGCCTTCTCATTCTCAGGCCATGTCTTATCAGCTGATGCTTAAATGAGAAAATAAAAGTGTCAGAGGAAAGGAAGTAAGTGAGATGGGAGAGGTGAAGCAGTACTAAGCCGTTCAAAGAGTAAATGACTTTCCCATGCTGGAAAAATTGCTAACATTGTGGCCAAAGGTCAGGACAGTTTGAAATAATAAAAAAAAATACCAAGATATTTTAAACTCAGCAAACTTTATAAAAAAAATCCTTACAAACCTACTTCTCCTCTAGAGTCTTCTTGTTTAGTGAATGGAAACTCCACACAACTAGACTCCTAAGCCAGGGAACTGGAAATCATCTTCAACTCCTTCTCCCTCCTTTCATATTTACTCAGCCAACATTTTATAAATTTTACCTGTGAAGTGAGCTGCAAAAGGGTACTTCAATGCTAATGCAGCCCCCTTTCAAGGAACTGTCTGCTTTGCTCTCAAGAGTGGGCCCTGGAGAGCCATATTTTTGCTGCGAGACTCAGCCCATCTGTGTAGGGCAGATTAGATCTGAGCAATAACTGACTCAAACCAAGCCAGATTCATCTCGGAGTTTGGAATTGTGATCTGAGAGCAGTTAAGGCCAGACTCTAAGAGTAGCTAAATTTTTAGCACTTAAATTTGAGAAGTAGTGGTAGTGGGATGGTATATGGTGCAGGGGAGGGAATGTTCTGCCACCTGGTCTGAGAAGCAGAGAAGGTCAATCTTGCCAAGAAAGAATGAATGAAGCTGACTCACAGAGAAGACAGCTGGAGAGAGGGGTCTGATGATGTTTCAGTCTCTTTTAGAGCCTGATGCATACCTGCTTTTAGGTTCCATGACACACCCTGAATAATAAATAAATTCATGTTCTTCTGCTTAAGCTAGCTTGAGCTAATTTCTATTGTTGGCATCCAAAGGGTCAAAATCAATCTTCTTCTTATCTTTTAATTCTATCCCTTCCTCTCCATTTCTACTGCCAGTGCATTCTCACTAGCTAACTGGAATAACCCTCAGATGTCCTTTAGTCTGGCTCCCCTCATCCATCCTCTGCACTGCTTCCAGAATATTCTTTCCCAAAATAAGACCTAATCATGTCATTCTTTAGCTTAAAATATAATACCTCCATAGCACTCTATAGTAACCCAACAGGAAAGAAGTAAAGCACAGAGTCAAGAGCCCTAGCACCAGAGTAAGACTGTTTGGGTTCAAATCCTACTTCTGATGACTAATAACTGTGAACTTGGGAGGATGACTTAACTTCTCTCTTGCCTCAGTTGCTTTATGTACAAAATGGGCTCTAGATGACCCACGATAATTAAGTGAATTAATGTATATAAAGCACTTGCCACACTAAAGTACTTTAATCAATGTTAGCTGTTATTATAAGAGTAAAACTCAAGGTCCATAGTTTATTGAAAACTCCTAAAAACAAACAAACAAACAAAAGTCCTTCAGATCATGATCTTGCCCCATTCTACTGCTCCTGAACCTTCCCAAGCCCACCCCAAGTCCTTTGCTCTGGTCACACTGAACTATTTACACTTTATATTCTTTTACTCCTCAATACTTTCTCATATGTTATTCTCTTTACCTAGAGTGCCTCTCCCCCTCTTCAATTTATTGTTCTCTGAGCACTGGAGTAACTGATACACAGAGGGGTGATAAATTTTCTGAGTTCTTCTTGAGGGCCAAATTGCAAAAAACCTATTAGATAGGCTGCAAAGAACCAATTAGATAATGACAGGATAATTGCCCAAATAGTTTCTCGTTGGTGGTGGTTTTCTTTTCCTTAAGATTTCCTAAATGGATTTCCTTTCTGGGCCCTTCGGGATGGATGACCCACCACTAAGAACATTCTATAACCATTTTGTCACATGGAAGATCAGAAGGACTGAAAGCTTCTCTATCGCTTACCTGGGTAGGAGCAGCTCAGGGACCCCATATCCTGTAGATCTTGAACAAAGGGCTCTGCTCCTTGCTCCAGATAAGAGATCAAATGAGGTTTAGGAAATGGAAATCCTGGTTGTAGAGAAGAAATAAGAGTATGCACAGCAACACACAACTCTCCTGATACTTAGCCCTGATCCTTCTGTTTGCATATGGAGACAGGAAAGAAACGTCTATTTAGGTAGAGAAAAGAGTTTATTCAGGGGTCTACTAACATATGAAAGAACATGATCAGGGACTTTCTCAGAAAAGTCATACTCAGAAGGGCAGAGAAGAAGATTCTGGGAAATGGTCATTTGGGTATACTTCCCTGCTCCTTCTAGGAGAATGGGAATCTGCATAGGAAGACTATCAGTTTTGGACCCCAAGAAGGCAGTTCATGACTAGGAGCTGAATATAGAACACCTAAAATGAGAGGCTTGAGGAAGCAAGAACGCAGGGAAAACAGAAGCTAAGTGTCTCCTTTTTACCCAGGCAGAGTTCCATTCAAAAGACTAAGAAAACACAATTAGGTTAGTCAAAAAATTTTCTTGCTACGTAACAGAGGCAACTCAAAATTCTAATTTTGGGGCAAGATCCTGACGATAAAGAATGAGGGCTGTGATTTTCAGTATGAGACCCCATATACATCAATGAACAAAGAAATTAAAAAAAAAAAAAAGGAAGGGAGAAAGCACTAAGCCAAGTGCAGGGAAGATCCTTACCAAGTGATACCATGTTCCCATAATTTTCCAACATGACATCCTTATAGAGATGCCTTTGAGCGTAGGTCAGACACTGCCACTCCCTGCTGGTGAAGTTCACAGCTACATCCTCAAATGTCACTGACTCCTGAAACATTACATTCCTGCTGTCCTGGAGAAAACCCCATAGTTTCCCCAGGAAACAGGCAGAAGAAAGGAATTTATAGAAAGAAGGTTTACAGATCTGAAAGGCTGCTATCATTGGTGAATATTTGGAAATGACATGAAAGGGAGCATGGACTTTCAATATCGAAAAATAGTGAAAGAAGAAACAAGTCACAGGTGGTTTGTCATCCAACAAAATATTCCTTATGAGAGGGAGCACCTTGATTTGGGAGCTACACAGTCAGAGAATGCAGTAAAAGTAAGGTCATATTTAGGATGTAGTGATATATTTTCAGGAAGGACCAAAGGGGCCTCAGCTCACTTGGGCCTGTCTCTTCAGTGTGATATCTGCTTCTAGCAGGTTTCCTTGGCTTCCATCTTTAGCAAAGGCAGGATATCGAGCAGTTGGTAAAGCTGAGGGAAGAGAAATAAGCCAAGAGTAAATTTTGCACACTATTAATGAAAGTTTCCACTTTCAGCTTCTCTTCCCCAGATGTAGAAGCTTCTGCAGCCCTAACCTAGGGGTTAAGTCTACTGCCTTACAGTATTCTCCTTCTCCATTATTTTTCTAGTCTCAGCTTCCAGTGTTGGGTATCAGGCCCTGGCACAACAGCCAAACCAACTCTTGGAAGTGCATTTTCCTCTTACTTACTAGATGTTTTCCTCTGGTCTATCTCTGTCCTGGAATAACCTTACCCTCTTCTAAGCAGATCAGGTAAAAAGACCCAAATCACTGATTCCCAGCTTACAGGATAACTCTTCTTCCTGTATTTGAATATTGATGTCATTTCCTCCAAAAGACTTGTGGTGGGAGGAGAGGGATAAAGGGGGGTTGGGGGGAGGCACTGAACAGAAATATCCAGGGATAGACCCAAAGCTTATTTCTTCGGGTAACTTAATGGCTGGTCTACCTCCAGATAGTTTATTAGAATTTTTTTTACTTGTTCCTTTTTTTTTTCTTTTATTTGTTTTGATCCAGGAATCCAGCAGATCCTTGTTCTTAATTAGAAGAATCACTCTTCTCCTGTGATTATGAGCCTTTTTCCTACTAATCCCCTAGCACTAAGCCATCCTTCCCACACCAGTGTAGTATAGCATATACAGCATTTTAAAATGCAAAAGAAACTTTATCAGTGTGTCCAAGTATAATCCATGCAGTTGGGTGAGAAGTAGTTTCACATTACTAATTAATGGGGCCCTATTTTATCCTTTGCAGGTCATCTCAACCTTTCTGTAGCTTCAATGTTTAAGGTGACATATCTTTCTTGATAGTTCATCAACACAACCCTAAATCCAAGTCTGAATGATTGCTTTCTGCTATTAAGATACCAGCAGGGTTGGCCTCAGGCTCCTGAAACCATCTTTCACATTTTACCAAAACTCTAATTTAGAACCAAACTGACTTCTCATAGTAATTGCCCAAGAAGACTCTTTTTCAGTTTAGGCTACTCTTAGCTTTTGACCAAAACCAAGTCTGTATCTCAACCATGGTAGTTCCACTCAGTTTTTCCACTGTCTCACTCCAAGAGCCCCAAGTTCCCTTATAACTCTTTGTCTCAAAAAGTCCTAAACTCATCTGGACAGCACAGAACTCACAGTAGACATGTTTTGCCCTGTAATATTACATAACAGTTCTTTTCCTTATAACTTCAACAAACTTAAAGCTCTCAATTGGATTTTTTTCAACCAACATATTATTATGAATATATTCAAATATATAAAAAGTTGAAAAAATTATATAGTAAATATCCACATAGCAACCACTTACATTCTATGATTAACATTTTGCAGTATTTGCTTTATCACATATTCATACATCTATCTATCCTTCTACCTGTTCATTAGTCTATTTTCTTTTCTTTCCTTTTTTTTTTTTTTTTTTTTGAGATAGAGTCTTGATCTGTCATCCCAGCTAGAGTGCAGTGGCGAGATCATAGCTCACTGCAATCTCAAACTCCTGGGCTCAAGTGATCCTCTTGCCTCAGTCTCCTCAGTAGCTGGACTACAGGTGTGCGCCACCACCGTGGCCTATTTTCCTACTTTTTGTAGAGATGGGGTGTCGCTCTTCCTCAGGCTGATGTCGAACTCCTGACCTCAGGTGATTCTCCCTCCTCAGCCTCCCAGAGTGCTAGGATTACAGGCGTGAGCCACCCACCATGTCTGGCCTTCGTTTTTCTTTTTTTCACTATTTAGCTCTGCCTAAGCAAGGACTCAAAAAATTTGGTTACCAATTCACAACTGTTCCTCTCCACAGCAATCTTTAGTAAAAGGCAAAAGATTTATTTGCTCTGAAGAGAAACCAGAGCTATTTTATTTTTTCATGCATTTCAAAGTAAGTTGAAAACAGTACACTTCACCCCTAAACACTTTAACATGCATATCACTAACTGGAGTTCAATATTTGTTTACATTCTTTTCAAAATTTATTTATTTATATATTTACTTTGAGACAGGTCTTGCTCTGTTGCCTGGGCTAGTGTGCAGTGGTGTCATCATAGCTCACTGAAACCTCAAACTCCTGGTCCCAAGGGATCCTCCTGCCTCAGCCTCCCATGTAGCAGGGATTACCGGTGTGTGCCACCACCCCAGGCTAATTTTTCTACTTTTTTGTAGAGAAGAGGTCTCGATCTTGCTCTGGCTGGTTTTGAACTCCTGACCTCAAGTGATTCTCCTGTCTCAGCCTCCCAGAATGCTAGGATTACAGGCGTGAGTCACCACACCTGGCCTTATTCCTTTTTTTTAGGTAAAATTTACATATAGTGAAATGCACATGTCTTAAATGTACTACTGGATAAATTTTGACAAAAGCACACTCCTATATAACTCAAATTCCCCTCCATATAAATTCCCAATTAGTTTTTACAATATATTCTTCACAACTGAGAAAGTCTGTCAACTCATAGTGATTCTTACACTTCATTTTTTAGCTTTAGAATTTGAAAAGTCAGTTTCTCCTTTCAAGTTAAAAATGAACTTAGGAGACAGGCTACATGCAAAAACAACATAAAACTATTTGTTAAAGCAGTGTACAGATATTTTCTAGGATGAGATTAATATCTTTATATTCTATGTTAGGTAACTGTAGATTTTATGATCCTGAAAACCCACCATGGGAGAAGAATTAAAGACCTTTTGAGAAAAAGAGGACTGGGAGACTCAGGTCAGAGGTGAACCATAAAAGTGTGTATATTTTTATATTAAAAAAAATAAAATTAGCACTCAAGTTTAGCAATATCTATTATTTTCTACATCTAAACTTATAAAAATATTCTATATTATTAATTTTAATTTTTGATTCCTTGTACATGTGATATTTCAGGATTTCTCCTTTGGAAGTTTCAACAATATATTTAGAAATGCATTTTACTTTTCTTTTTGCAGGTATCATATACTAATAAGCCTACTTTTGGGTGTGCTTAGTCCTCTGTCAAAAAGTCTATGCCTTTCTAGGTCTGATTTTATGGCTCCAGAATTGCTAAATATCATCTCCTAGGTCTTACCACTACCAGTCCCTCTTATATAAATCTTAACCAGTTTCCTCTTCACATATGCCACCAAATGGCACAAAACTTCATGGTAAAACCTTTGCTTCTTCTTTTGCCACTGCTTTATCTTATATTTCTCAGGTACCTTTATTATAATTTAAAAGTCTCAGGGTTCCAAAAACAGAAGTTTTACAGAAGTAAAACTATATATATTCAATTTTACATATTGACAAAATTGTGATTGTGTAGGAGCTAATGAATTATACCATGAGTTTCATATGTATAAATATTTATGTACAAATATGTATGCTATTTATCATATACATCAAGTTATACATATAGTAAATGATTGAATGCATTCAATTTCTTTGATAAATTGCTTTGTAGAATCTTTTATGAATCCTTGATGATTTTTTCCAAATTCGGTTTAAGATGAGGGCAAAGACTGAATAATTTAGTTCCTCTTGATACTGATCTGAGCCTAGTACAGAGACAACAGAAGACTTTCTATAAATGCTCAATAATGAACAGATTTTCGGGCCCTAGGATGGTATCTTCCACCCATTCTGTGTCCACATTCCATTCTCAGCTGCCATGACTCCTGCCACAATACCCTGTGTGCCTCACCTCTCTCCTGAAGGAGCCGGGTATCAGGGGGCGTCCAAAGCAGCTGGCTTGATGGTCCTGGACTCTTATGCAACAGCACAACCTATTGCAGGACACAGAATGAATTCAGGGAGGTTATGGAGATGATAAAAATACATAGGAAGATGCAATCAACCATAAAGGTTTGTCCATGGAAATTGTCACTCAGAAATATCAAAAGGGGGAAGAAAATCATGGACTCAGTTCCTACTATACCTTATGAAAAACAGAAATAGTATCTAACTAATCTCTACTACTACAAAGCTTTAACGATCACTAGGTCAAGCAGGAAAAACAGTATCTAGAAGGAGACACCACCACCATTCCCACAGTGTTCCTTCTTTCTTGGACTCACTTCTTCGTCCTCCTTGTGATGTACTGCAGACCCTCCTCTTCTTACCTCCTCCATCTTTTTACCCAGGTTTCTTAGTCTTCCACCACTGTTCTGGTGTCTTCCTGCTGGTCAGATCCAGCTCCCAAACAAGTTACGAAGTGACTCCTGTTGATGACAGCCTCTTTTGGGGGACATAAGTCTTGGTGGTGCCAGCCAAGGGCCCTTTCTGACCCATAGGGCAGCTGCTGCTTGGTTTTATGTGTCAAACACCACCCTGGATTTGGGGTTCATCAGCAACATTAAGCCAGCTGTGATCTCACATCTTGTTTTTCTGCATATTTGATGAATGGAAAAGAGGAATGTGACCACAGAAAAAGGAGGGAATCACTGAGGACCTGAGGCATCTGTGGGAAATGAGGGCGTACAGGAAGACAAATTAAAAATGTGAATATATCCAGAATACAATCTCTACTGCAAGCCAACATCACCTGTACCTCCCCTCCCAATGTGGTTGACCTTTACTGCAGTAGCCTTCTAACTGGTCTCCTTTCTTCTATCCTTGCCTTCCTTCTGTCTCCTCTTAATAGAGCAGTCTGAGTGGTCTGTTTACAACTTAAGTTGGATCATTTCATCTCTCTGCTCAAAATTCTCCAATGGCTCAATCTTACTGAAAATAAAAGCTGAAGTCTTTACAGAGGCATATAAGGCCCTATAGAATGTGCCTGTTACTTCTAGCCTCCACTCCTACTCACTTGAAATAAAAGCTGAAGTCCTTAACAGTGGCATCCAAGTCTGTAAGATGTGACCATTACCTCTGACCTCTTCTACTATTCTCCAAATTCAATCTTCTTCAGTCACACTGACCTTTCTCTTCCATCTTAGGGCCTTTCCACTGGCTGTTCCCATCACCTCAAGCTATCCCCATGATTTCTTGCCTTCTCCAAGTGTTTGCTTACATGTCATCTTCCCAAGGAGGTCTACTCTAAGTATCTTATTTAAAATTGCAACCTACCCCCTCCTTTCAATCCCGATATGGCTTACCTTGATTAACATTAATTCTTCTTTTTCTTTATGGCACTTTATCACTTTCCAACATGGTGCATAAGTTACTTATATACTACTGTTTATTGCTGTTCTACCCTCGCTGAAATGTAGGCCCCTAGGCTCCAAGAGGGCAGAGATTTTTGTCTTGTACATTGTTGTGTTCCCAACGCCTAGCACAGTACTTGCATTAGTAAGCGCTGGATTAAAAATAGGCTGAATGAATGAATACATGAATGGATGCTGGAGAGAAGAATAAAAAGAACGGGTCAGGGACCCGGGGAGCAAGCAGAGTGGGAGGAGATAGGAAAAATGGGCGGGAAAAGCCCATCCTGGGGAATGGCTTTGAGGGAGGAAACCGCCGCGGACCCCCTCCCCCTATCTGGTCCCGAAGTCCCCCATCCCCTACCCGCTCCCACGGAGACCCAGGGAGGGGGCGTGTTTAAGTGAAGCGTGCGGCGCCGCGTCCTCCCCACTAGGCGGCAAGTCCGGTCCCATGCCGGTCCAAGGCGCAGACCCCGATGCCGACACTCTCCCCGAGAAATGAGAAACAGAAACCTAGACTAGCTCCATTTCCTAGTCGGCCAGCAATCATTTCCGGTGATTTTCTAGCAAACGTCCCAACTCTCTGGTTGAGGCGTTCCCTAGAAACTCCCCGCCCTCGCTCCTCCGGGTTCAGCCTTGCGGGAGTTTGGGCGTGGGGATGAGGGGTCGAAAGCCTCGGGGTTGCAGAAACGCTGCCACATTGACCCATTATTATCGCGGAAGCAAATCTGGATAGGCATGGACAGGGGTTTTGTGAAAAATATATGAAAAAGGTTACTTTTACTTATTAGCTAGGAACACAAGTAATTGTCTTTTTCAAAAATAAATTCATTAGGACGATTTTAAGCCTACACAAAAGTTGAGAGAAAAGTATAATGAACGCCAATATACCGATCATTCAAATTTAAAAATAAATTTCTGTCACGCTTGTTTCACTCATCTCCTCCATTTTTGTTGCTGAAATATCTTCAAGCAAACCCCAAACATGTTATATCAACTTCATTATGCATCTCTAAAAAATGGACATTTTCTTACAGAATCACAATGCCATTATCCCATCTAACAAAATAATACCTGGTTGTCTAATACTGAGTCTGTATTAAATTTCTCTAGGTACATGAATACACTTCCTATAGTTGTCTTTTTTGACTCAAGATCTAAAGTCTACATGTTTAATTTGATTGTATCTCTTAATTCTTCTTAAATTCAGAGTTAGAATAGTTCCTCTTTCCTTTCTCCCCCCACCCAATAATCAACTCATTGAACAAATTGGGTCATTTGTCCAGCATGCTCCACATGCTGGCTTTGTCTATTTGTGTCCTCATTTAAATAGTTTCTGTAGCCTTGTATATCCCCTAAACTAGACGTTAGCTGTAAAGGTTTGATTAGAGTTAGGTTTAACTTTTTTGGTAAGAATTCTTTGGTGGTGCTATGTACTTCTTATTGCTGCACATCATGAGGCATATAATGTTTATTTCACTCTTTGTGTTGCTAAGATTGATCAGTGGGTCCAATACTTAGTTGTATCCCTCCACATAAAGTTTTCCATCAACCTTTAACCCACTGATGATCTTTGTCAGAATCAACCAGTTCTTTTTCTTTCCTTCCTATTTTTTTTTTTTTTTGAGACAGGGTCTCACTGTGTCACCCAGGCTAGAGTGCAGTGGTGTCATCACAGCTCACAGCAACCTCAAACTCCTGGGTTCAAGCAATCCTCCTGCCTCAGTCTCCCAAGTTGGGACTACAGGTGTGCGCCACCATGCCCAGCTATTTTTTTTTTTTTTAAATTTTGGGGGTATCGCTCTTACTCAGTCTGGTCTCAAACTCCTGCCTCAAGCAATCCTTCTACCTTGGCCTCCCAAAGTGCTAGAATTCCAGGCATGAGCCACCTTGCCTGGCCTCAAAATTTCCCTTTCTAAACGGATAATTTCCCATAATTTTATTGTACAAAGTTTATATTCTAATTCAGGAAAGAACAATCTAAAAAGCATTTGCCACATAGTGGAAACTTAAATGCATATTATTAGGTGAAAGAAGAAAATTTGAAAAGGCTACATCCTGTATGATTCCAACTTTATGACATTCTGGAAAAGGCAAAACTATGGGGACAATAAAAAGATCATATATGTAGTATCTTGAACAACAACAAAAAGATCAGTGATTGCCAGGGGTTGGGGGGAGGGAGGGATGAATAGGCTGAGCATAGAGGATTTTTAGAGCAGTGAAAACACCATGTATAATTGTGTAATGGTGCATACCTGTCATTATACATTTGTCCAAACCCACAGAATGTACAACACCAAGAGTGAACCCTGATGTAAACTATGGACTCTGGGTGATAATCATGTGTCAATCTAGGTTCATCAGTTATAACAAATGTGCCACTCTGGTTGGGGATGTTGACAGTGTGGGAGGGGGTATGCATGTGTCAGGGTAAAGGGTATATGGGAAATGTCTGTACCTCAAGCTCAATTTTGCTGTGAACCTAAGACTGCTTTAAAAATAAAGTCTACTTAAAAAAAAAGTATTTACCCCTTCTTCAAACTTTTAAATATATTGAAATATAACGTGATAAAATATATTCTAGGAAAATACCATATATTGAAAATATTTTTTCAGAAATACAGGATACATTATTTATAATGCATGCTTGTTGGTCTTCATAATCCTAAAAATTGTAAAAAAGTTTAAATGTATGTAACTCACAGTTCTCTTTTAAATATAGCTCCTGAGTAGAGGCTAATGGTGATACCAACCACAGATGCTTTGTGGCAATTTTTTTTCAGACCCATTTTAATTCATCCATTCAACAAACATTTTTGAAGCAACTGTTGTAAGAGCTTGGAATACATGCGTGGACAAAACAGTTAAAGGTCTCTGCCCCGTGCAGCTTACATTCAAAATCTGATTAACTCACCCTCCCGTTTTCTTTGTTTTCTCTCTTCGTACACTGAAGAGGATAAATTTCATATTCAAGTGAATCTGTTCCCCAAACGTGGCAACAGTCCCAAACCAGCCAGGTTGGGCTTCAGCTACAGCTTCTCAGGGGCTGCAGGGCTGGACCAAGGAGAAGAGGCCTCCGCAAGTCCTGGAAAGGCGAGAGGCGCGTTACCATGGAGACTGTGGAAGGCAAAGGCGCCGTCTGCGCTCCACGTCTCCGAGCCGCGGGTGGGGTAGTAGGTCCCTTTGCCTCACCCGGGGCGTGAGGGAGTGGGATTCGGGCTCCTTCGGCTCCACCGCCAGGAAGTTAGGACCCGAAAGCCCTGCGGAGAAGCTGAGGCCATCAGGCAGGTCTGCGGCGGCAGCGTCTGGTCTCTGGGCAGGGAGCCCCCTGCCGGGTCTTTGCGGGGAGGGGGTGGGGGAGGGATGGGGTATGGGGCCTCTGCCGAGCCTTCTTTTTCTTTTCCTCTTCTCGTCTGTTTTTGTCTCCTCTACTTGCTCCTCCTCCTTTAAGCCATCCTTCAATGTTAAACATTTTAAAATTTTTATTTGGCAAACACTTGAATATAGAGCGCTTATTCTGGGTCAGGTCTTATTGTAAATGTTTTATATGTACTTTAATTTTTAAAAAGATATATTTTTAAATTTAAAACTACATTTCTTTCCCAAATGCTTAATTTAGGGTCATAGCTTCACTTTGCATAATGATTCTTTTTTTAAAATTTCAAAATATTAATGGGGTACAAATGTTTTTGTTACACGGATACCTTTTATAACGCTTAAGTCCGGGATTTTAGTGTTCCCATCTCCTGAATAGTGTTCATTGTACCTGATAGGTAAGTTTTTACATCCCCCCCTTTCTTGATTTCCAATGAGCTTTACATCCCTGTGTGCCCATCAATTAGCTCCCAATTATTAGAAAGTACCTGTGGTGGTTGTTTTTCCATTCCTGAGATACTTCACTTAGGATAATGGTCTCAATTTACCAGTTGTGCCACCGTAGGCAACTTTATTTTCTTGTCCAGCATTCAGGTTGCCTATCTAAAAATTGGGATAATGATAGTACTTACCCCGTGCCAATATAGACACAGCCTCCTCTTAACCCTTGGCACAGAAACAATGAAATGTCTGAATTTCTTAAGGGCTAAGGGAAGTGGGGGCAAAGTTCCTTAATTGAGATTTTTTTTTAACCTTTTTGTTACTGTACTGTATTGATACAATCTTTATGGTTGCCTGTTTTTGTAGGAAAGATTTTATGAATCCTCTGTCATCTTTTAAAATGGAATGAAAATTGGATTCTCTCTTTCTCTGCAGTCCAGTGAGATCGCTCCTTCATTTTTCTTGGATTTGAAGTTTAATATCTGAATAATCCTTTATTTCTTCCCTTTTGATGACATTCCTTCATCTAGGCTTTATTCATTGCCCAGGAAGGGCAGAGCTTGGCACATGAGAAGATTTTGGCATCAGCCTTGGATTGACTAGTTATCCAGCGTTGGCCCATCCAGTCTGAAAATGTCATCTCCTTTTCTTGGGTCCTGCAAAAGAGAGGTGGGAGCTAGCCGTCATCTTTCTGCTTATGGGGGAGAGTTCTAGCAGTCGAGTAGAAATGAGCTAGGGCGTGGTATTAAAAGATAGTACCAAGAACTGGTTTGTAGATGTTATATACCCTGAGTATTTTTTAAATAGACCTAAGTGAACATTGGGCTGTCCTTTAAGTGACTGAAAGCCACTCCTTAGCTGTTTGTGAAGCAGTCTTACCCTGCTGTGGCTCTGGAGAGTGGGGGAAGGACTGTAAAGATGAAGATGGCCTAGAGAAGAGAGCTCCTGCTCTGTTCCCTTTGGGTGGGATCCAGTCTACAGGCTCACCAACAGTCTCTGCTATGGTCCATGAGTAGATAGAGGCTTCGGATGCAGGTATGTTCTGAAGATTTAGGAATTTGACCCAGGAAGTCTCCCAAGCACTGCCCCAAGCCATAGCCATAGAGACTGGCCTTCTTGTCCTCTTCTTGATGGATTACCCTGCCCAGAGAGAGGAACAGGGAGTTCAGTTTCCCTGGCAACTTTTAAGAATGGGCTGTGAATACTCTAGGGTAGAGATGATCAGAAAAGATTTTCTGTAAAAGGCCAGATAGTAAATATTGACAGCTTTGCAGGCCATGTAGTCTCTGTCCCACAACTACTCAATTTTGCTGTTGTAGCACAAAAGCAATATATAAACAAATGAGCATGGCTGTGTTCCAATAAAATTTATAAACACTGAAATTGGAAATTTCATGATTTTCAAATGTCATAAAATAATTCTTTTGTGTTTTTTTCAACTGCTTAAAAATGTAAAAGCCATTCTTAGTTCAGGGGGCATACAAAAAACAAGTGGTGTTTCTCCCATATGAGGCCTAGGAAGGGCTGTCCGTTACTTAGGACTTGTCAGTTTGTGCAAGGGTCAAAATCTGCAATTTTCTGAGCACCGACATGACACCACAGATTGTCCACATGGGTGGCTGAGATAGTGACACCTTTGCCTTTGCTTTCTGATGATTCAGTGTATACAAACTTTGTTTCATGCACAAATTTATTAAAAATGTATAAAATTACCTTTAGGCCATGTTTATAAGGTATATATGAAAAATGAATGGATTTTGTGTTTAGTTTTGGGTCCTATCCCCAACATATCTCATTATGTATATGCAAATATTCAAAAATCCTAAAAAGTGTGAAATCTGAAACACTTCTGGTCCCAGGCATTTCAGATAAGGGATCCTCAACCCATGCATGAAGTACAAAGCCCCTCGTGATTGTTTCTTTCCTCTGCTATTGCTGTAGGGAGACTCCTACGATTCTTCCACTTGTTCCACACTGACTTTCTTGTTGTTCAGCAAACACATCAAACATTTCAGTTGCAATTTCCTGGGAATTCTGCTCCCCATGATTTTCACAAGACCAATTCCCTTATTTCATTTAGATTTCTATTCACATGTCATATATTCAGAGAGACTGTCCCAACCATCCTGTCTATATTAACACTTGCTGTCATTCTCTCCTTACCCTGCTTTATCTTTCTTAATAGCACTTATGACGACCTGACATTTTATTGTATGTTTGCTTATTGTCAGAGTTATGAGTTGAATTGTTGTTCCGTGTCTCCCCCAAATTCACATATTGAAATTCTAACCCCCAGTACCTCAGAATGTTACCTTATTTGGAAATAGGGTCATAGAGGCAGTTAAGATGAGGTCAGTAGGGTGGGCTGCAATCCAGTATGACTGATGTGCTGATAAAAAGGGGAAATCTGGATCCAGACATAGGGAGAACTATGTGAAGATGAAGCAGAGGTGCGGGTGATACTTATACAGTCCAAGTAATTTCAGTAATTGCTAGCAAACCACCAGAAGTTAGGAGAGAGGCATGGATCAGATTCTTTCTCACAGTCCTCAGAAGGAACCAGCACACGGACGCCTTGACCTCGGACTTCTGGCCTCCAGAACTATGAGAAAATAAATTTCTGTTTTTTAAGCCACACAGCTGTGGTACCTTGTTACAACAGCCCTAGGACACTACTACATACTCCCTGATAGTATATGTATTTTCCTTTTATGTGCCCTAAGATTTGGGATATGTTTTGTTTTCTCAGACAGGAAAGAATAGTTTTTACTGACCCTGAATCCTTGACAGGGTATAATCTCTTGAGAAGATTAACAAGCTATTTGGTGGCAAATTGATTACTTTGGACCCTTTCTACCTTGCAGTGGGCAGAGACTAATCCTTATAGGGATTTATATGTATTCCAGGTATAGTTTTGCCTTCCCTATCTCTAGTGCCTCAGCTAACACCACCCCCCAAGGACTTACAGTGTCTGATATCCTGACATGGGATTTTGCCTAACATCTCAGACCAGCAGACCCACTTTACTGTGAAGGATATGTTACAAAGGACACATGATAATGGGATCTACTGGTTCTACCATATTGTACGTCACACAGAAATGGCCAGCCTGTTTCCCCACAGCTTTGCCAACATAATAATTAGCAAAACCATTTTATTATATGATAGTATATTTCAGGAGGAAACTGACAACTGTGCAATTTGAACTAGATGGGAGAGAAACGAGTTGGAGAGACCTGTTAGAAAGCTCTTTGGAAACAAAGATAGACATTGAGGCTGTGGGCTAATGTAGCTGCTGATGTGATTATAAGTCACTGTTAAGAGTTGCGGGTGAGGTTTGAGGTACTTTCAGAATTTTTTTTTTGCTAAAAGATCCAGAAAGGACTAAATCCGTCCCTGTCAATTACTTCTCACACCCTCCCCATATGACTTTCCTAAGAGAGTTGCACAAAAGAAATAATAGCCAAATAGTACTAATTATAATAGTGAAGATTTATTGAGCACTTACTAGACACTATGATAAACACTGTATGTGCTATATTTTGCTTAATCCTCTGTGGGGCAACAAGCAGAACTATTCAAAAATGATCCTGGGATCTCACTCTAGATTGCCTAAGAAATGAGCTAGTTGGAACTGGAGTTTCCCCCTCCTCCTGGAAAGAGACACTGCACCTAAACTCAGCTTTCCATGGGACCAGCTGCTTACACTCCCTAACAGGAGGGGCTGCAACTCTCCATAGGATCCATAGTCTCCAGGTATTGGGAAACTGGCCTTCCTCAGATGCTTCCTCAGCTCTGCTGGCATCTAAACCCAGACTGCTTGGCAAACAAGTGGTCTGCTTGTCACATTACTGAATAGTGATGTTCAAGTTTATCCTTTGAGAAGATAGAACAGTTGGATCAAGACTAGAGCCCCAACCGACTGCATGGCAAATAGCTTGGTTTTAGCCTTGGTTTATCTCTCCCTGGGATTGTGAGACTAGATTTAGTCTTCAGTGGTGCCTTTTACTTTCTTCTAAGTCTTAGGCTCCTGTCACTACCTGGTCAGCTACATGGAGAAAATAAATTGAGAAAAGGAGGGAAGCAACATGGCTGGGTCACAGAGAAGACCCAAGCTTAGCTTTGTCTACATGGGCCTAGAGGAGAGGAAAAGCAAGACAGAGCATGGAAGATGTGTTTGTGCCTTTTAAAGCATGGTTACACTTTCCACCAGAAATCAAGACCTTGTTGAAGTCCTAGAATTGTACCAACTAAATTAATGATGGCTCTGTTTTGGAAGAAAGGATTAAATTGAGTTAGGCCTGGTGTGGGCGGAAGGCATTGAATATTACCCCCTACCCATTGGAATGGATTTTTAAAGCATATACGCAATCATGCCACAAGATTAGTTCTATTAGTCATTTCCTTATCTCACTTATTTTCCTATGCCTATTAAGCAAAAGCTGGAAGAGCAGAAAGAGCAAGCATCCTTTATTAATCTCTGGACCAGGGGTGGGGAATCTTTTCATGTTGGAAGACCGCGTTAATTTAGCTGTAATCACATAAGGCCACATTCAAGAAACTTCAACTAGATATACGTAAAAATGTACATAATTTTTAAAAATCCAACTACTATGTACCTAATAATTTCAAAAAATGAAAACTATTTGTTAATTTTAAAGTTAACTAACCTTTTAATGACTTTGTTGTGCTGCTTTTTGTTGGAAAGTATTTGAATATTTGGTTGCAGCATGGAGGTCTGCAGTTTCAGGTGATCCTCTAGATGGGTATCAGTCATTTGTGACCTTAAGGGCATCTTGATTTGGGTTAGGTAGGATAATGTACATTCCCGGCAATAAGTGGTTGAAAAGCAAGAAAGTATTTTTGGGCATGTTGCCAAAGGCGTGGGTATTCTACTGCATTTTTTCCGTATTTCAATTGGATCTTTCTTAGCATCAAAAAATGACTTTAAAATATCATCTAGTGAGAGCTCAATCAATTCCATCTGTAGCTCTTTAGGTGCCTTGGTGATATCAACTATGTGAGGCTGAAATGCTAATTTGAGTGATGTCATGATTCTCAAAGTCAGTGAAACTTTCATTGTATTCTCCAATTAATAGGTCTAAAACAGCTGTGTATTCTTCAAATGATTTGCATATATCATCTTGCTCATCAGTGACCTTTGCTAACTGGGGAAAATGTTCATCCAAAATTTCCTTTTGAAGAAGAAGTGCTTTGAAAAAAGATAGCTTTTTTTCAAAATGCTTGGATTTTTTGCCACATACCATATATAGACTTAGTTTTACCTTGCAAAGAAATATTCAAGTTGTTTTGATTTGACTTGATATGACACAGAAATGCTGCATTCCTATAGATATCTTTCAGTAATTCAAATTGATGATTCTGTTCTTTATAAAATTTAGCTGTCTGTTCTTGCAGAGATAAAGTTTTGGCTAACGCCTGTCCCAGAGATAGCCAACACATTTTAGAATGATATGGCAAATCCACACTGAATACCTCATCTTGCAACTTTAGCATGTTATGAAACTGACAATGTCATGTTACATTTGTACAAGTACAGTTAACAACACTTATAACTTGTTGCAAAGTGTCACTTAAAATAGTAGCTTTAGCACAGAGATTTTGCCGATGTCAGATACAATGGAAAGAAATGAGCTTCTGGATCTGTTAATACTTTTTAAAATCTGTGCAATAAACCATTCATGTTTTCCTGTCATGAAAGGTGCACCGTCTCTACATATACTTAGTAAATTTACCAAGTTCAGTCCAACTTCATGACATTTATCTTGAAAGTTGTTAAAGATTCCCCATGTTCTGTTCTCAAGAGTGCCCAAAGTGAGTAATTCTTCAAAGCAAAGAAAATCTTCCGTTACAACCCGAATGAAGTATGAAACCTGTGCTCAGTCAGTAGTATCGGTTGATTCATCCAAAGTGATTGAATAATATATGTTTTCCTTTTGAAGTGTTGCATGAAGTTCTGTTAAGTTGAAGGCTAATTTATGCTGCTGATTAGTTACGATTCTCCTTGAAAGAGGCAGTTTGTACTTTGAAACGTTATCGGGGTCTAAGCATCCTACAACTTTGACAATGCATTCTTTCACAATTTCTATGTCACTTAATGGCTTCCCTTTTTTCCTGAGTATATAAGTTACTTTATAAGTTGCCTCAGTGGCATTATTTTCAGGTCTTATTGCTGCTTGAAAGAATTGTCTTTGCTTTTGCTTTCTATCTTTTAATTTCTGCAATATAAACTTTCGTGCCTCTCCCTCTAATTTAAAATATTTGTGGTCCTTATGAGTGTTAAAATGCTGATGAGCATTGAATTTCTTTACTGTTGATATTGCAGTATCACAAAGCAAGTAAGTCATCTTTAGCAGAAACAAGATAATACTGCAATTTCCAATCCTCATTAAAAAATCTGTTTCCTTACTTTAGCATTGTCTTGGTCTTCTTTGACACGATGGGCTGTTAAGCAGACAGAATTAAAAAATACTGTTGAGCTGTGCAACTATTCACACATGCCACTTCAAACAGAAACAGTGCACCATTGTTGAAAGCTGATAACAGACTGGCGTACTTGGGCCCCATAAACTCTCGCCAACCAGCCCCATGCCGTAGTGGCACAGTCAGGCAGGGGAAGTTAGAACTCAATCATGAGCATGGCAGCTGTCAATTTAGCCCTTATGGCTTACTAATGTTCTAATTGTGCCAGTCAGTCTGGGAGGATTATTTTGTTGAAACTTATTTTATTCTTTGGTATTTTAAATATGTTCATTTAAACAATAAAATAAAAATATAAAAGATGAACAAAAATGTATTAATAAAAATAAAAGGATTTATTTTGTAAAATTTGGATTCAGTCAAAAGGCTGCACTTAAGGACCTAGAAGGCCACATATGGCCTTAAGGCAGCAGGTTCCCCATCCCTACTCTGGACAAATCTGGTTCAGGGCCAGAATCAGGAGGATGATCTTAAGCAGCTGTAATCAAACTGATTGTAAATAGGACTTTGGAATAACATTAATAACAATTTCCAAGATTTCACAAAGAACTTCCAGCACTTGCATATGTTCCCATTCTGACAAGATATTTAGTTTATTCTACAGTCCAAATTCTCATAAACTCATCCTATAACTAGAATCGGGGGTAGGCAGAAATGTCTTTTGATAAGCCAAATTGTACTAAAATTTATATTTTACTGATATGAAAGACGCTAATGCTGTTTCTAAGATCCCTTTATTACTTCAGAGTTTTCTAATAAGCCTCCTTGTGTATTTTTCCAGCCACAGAATTGAGTCATTGGTATCCAAAGCTAACCCCTGCCTAGATGGTAACACTTTTGAGTTAATGGAGATGCGATTCTTCCTCCCTGACTTCCTTTTTCCTACAGTCCCAATAGCCTCCCAATACCAGTATGGCTGGAGGGCGTCTTTGGTTCTGTCCTAATTCAGTCTCCTACACCCGGCTTCGCCTCCTGAGGCCCCAGAGTGCGTCAGAAGGTGCTATTCCCTCAGGGAACATTTTCTCTTGGCAGGGCCCTCTCACTGTCAGGCTCACTAATTCCTTATGTCACAGAGCGGGCTCCGTTTCTGTCTTTACCGGAGCTCAGAGAGCTCTGCAGGGCAGAAGAAGTCAGTTCTGCTCCATCACCCTGGTCTTGCTTTAACAGGGCCCTGTAGCGGTTGTTGTCAGTCTGCTGCCCCTGGACAGCGCGCCTCTTCTTTCTTCCCCACTGAGTCTTGTCCTGCTTTTCTGCAAGAGGTTCCCGGAAGACGTACTGGGGAGGGTTGCGATTGTTCGGAGTGGTCACTGCCACACTCAGGGCTGCACCCTCATCGAAGAGGCACCTCTAAGTGATTATAAGGCCAGAGGCACCAAAAAAAGGAAGAATCCAAGGTATTTCGAGAGAGTAGCGGAGGCAAATGGGATCCATGGGCTTAAAATGAGGCCTCCAGCCGGGAATCCCCAGTGTCACCGGGGCTCGGAGACCCGCAGAGTTACGTTCGGGGCGTTCATCTCTATTTCATTGCTCGGGGGCTCGTTCGTAAGTTACGTGTAGTGGCATGCCCTTCCGGAAATTAAACTTGGGTCACCCTCGTCTTCCCTCCCCGCACGGTCCCAGCGAAAGAAGTACTGGAAAGTTATCTTGGTCACTATTAAGAGAAAAAACGAAGGAAGTGGCCCTTGAGTCTTGGCTCGCGGGAGGCGCCGAGAGCGCGCGGGTGGGGAGCGCCATCTTCTGGGGAAGGAGTGTAATTAATTACACTCGGTTTGTTTTTGCTGAGGATCGATGGAGAGACTGACACTACGGAAATGGAATCCCCAAGGAGGAAGAGGGAATAGTGATCAGGTCCTCAAGAGTCTCACGCCCGAACAAATTCTGCCAGAGTTACTGGGCTGCAGGCTCTCAGATGGAGATGGGTGCTTTTCGGACCGGAAGACCTGAGAACGATCAGCCACTAAGAAGAGACCGAACGCAGGGCTCACTGAGACGCAATTGCCATGAAAAAGCGGGGAGACCTGTCTGTCTCCTTGGAAGGACCATCGTGGCCTGGATCTGGAACAGTTAGTTCTCATCACAGTGACCGCCCGGTCACTGATTATCCCGTGAAGGACCATTTTTCAATAGCGTCACCTTGTGGCCCTGAGAAAAATGGCAGGAGTGGACTTAGACTCGGGTGCTTTCTTGGCTGGGTGTGCAAACTGATACGAACTCATTTTTGGAACCTGAAATTTGGAGATCATTCAGGGGAAAGGGGACCTCCAAATGAAAATACTGGACGTTATGTTAATACTGCAAGTGGAAGGTTATGAATTAAGAGAAAAATAATAATGAAGAAAAACAATGGGCCATATTTGTGTTCAGAGTTCATAGAATTTTTTTTTGGATTTTTAATTCTATTTCTCATTTTTTGTTATACATAATAGATATACATATTTTCGGGATACATGTGATATTTTAATATATTTATATAACGTGAAAAGATCAAATCAGGATAATTGGTATATTCATCACTTTAAATATTTATCTTTTCTTTTTGCTAGGAACACTCAAATTATTCTCTTCTAGCTATTTTGAAATGTACAATAGATTATTGTTAACTAAAGTCACTCCACTGATCTATTGAACTCTGTGTTATTTGTTCTATCAAACTGTGTATTTGTACCTTTTAATCAATCTCTCTTTATCCCCCTTCCCCCTGCCCTTCCCAGCCTCTGGTAAATACCAATGTACTCTATCTTCATGAGATCCACTTTTTTAGCTCCCACATATGAGTGAGAACATGTGATATTTGTCTTTCTGTGCTTGACTTATTTCATTTAACATAATGACTTTCAATTCCATTCATGTTGCTGCATATAACATGACTTTATTCTTTTTTATGGCTGAATATATTCCATTATGGGCAGGCACAGTGGCTCACGCCTGTAATCCCAGCAATTTGGGAGGCCAAGGCTGGAGGACTGCTTGAGGCCAGGAGTTTGAGAACAGCCTGGCAACATAGCATGACCTTGTCTCTACAAAAAATTAAAAAATTAGCCAGATGTGGTGGCATGCCTGTAGTCCCAGCTACTTTGGAGGCTGAGGTGGGAGAATAGCTTGAGCCCAGGAGTTTGAGGTAGTAGTCAGCTATGATGAGGCCACTGCACTCCAGCCTTAGTGACAGAGTGAGACACTGTCTCAAAAAAAAAATTACATTGTGTATATATGACACACTTTCTTTATCCATATATCCATTGGTGGGCACTTGGATTGATTTCATATTTTGGTAAATAGTGCTGCAATAAACATGGGAGTGCAGATATCTCTTTGATATATTGATTTCCTTTCTTTTGGATATATACCTAGTAGGGGAGTTGCTGGATCATATGTAGTTGTATTTTTAGCTTTTTGAGGAACCTACATACTGTTTTCCATAGTGGCTGCATTAATTTACATTCTGACTAACAGTGTTTGAGTGTTCTCCCTTTTCCTCATTTTCCTCAGTATCTGTTATCCCCTATCTTTTTGATAAAAGTCATTTTAACTGGGCCAAGATGATATCTCATCGTGGTTTTGATTTGCATTTCTCTGATGATTAGTGATGTTGAGCATTTTTTCATATGCCTATTGGCCATTTGTATGTATTCTTTTGAGAAATACCTATTCAGATATTTTGCCCATTTTTAAATTGGATTATTTGGTGTTTTTTGTTTTGTTTTGTTTCTTGGGTTATTTTTTTTTTATTTTTATTTTTTTGCTATTGAGTTGTTTGAACTCCTTATATATTCTGGTTATTAATCCCTTGTCAGATGGATAGTTTGAAAATATTTTCTCCCATTCTGTGGGGTCTCTTCACTTTGCTGATTGTTTCCTTTGCTGTGCAGAAGCTTTTTAATTTGATGTAATCCCATTTGTCTATTTTTGCTTCGGTTGCCTGTGCTTTTGAGGTGTTATACAAAAAATCTTTGCCCAGACCAATGTCTTAGAGCCTTTCCCCAATGTTTTATTCTAGTAGTTTCATAGTTTCAGGTCTTACATTTAAGTCTTTACTCCATTTTGAGTTGATTTTTGTATATGGTGAGGGATAAGGGTCTAGCTTCATTCTTCTGCATAAGGTTATCTAGTTTTCCCGGCACCTTTTATTGAAAAGACTGTCCTTTTCCTAATGTATGTTCTTGGTACTTTGTCAAAAGTGAGTTAGCTGGGAAAGTGTGGATTTATATGTGGGTTTCCTATTTTGTTCTGTTGGTCTTTAAGTCTGTTTTTATGCCAGTACCATGCTGATTTGGTTATTACAGCTGTGCAGTATGTTCTGAAGTCAGGTAGTATGATGCCTCCAGCTTTGCTCTTTTTGTTCAGGATTGCTTTGGCTATTTGGGATCTTTTGTGGTTCCATATAAATTTAAGATTGTTTTTTATATTTCTGTGAAGAATGTCATTAGTATTTTGATAGGGATTGCATTGAATCTGTAAATTGCTTTAGGTAGTATTGACATTTTAACAATATTAATTCTTCCAATTCATAAGCGTAAAATATTTTTCCATTTTTTTTGTGTTCTCTTCAATTTCTTTCATCAGTGTTTTATAGTTCTCCTTGTATAGATCTTTCACTTTGGTTAAATTAATTTCTAGGTATTTTATATTCTTTGTAGCTATTGAAAATGAATTGCTTTCTTGATTTCTTTTTCAGATTGTTCATTGTTGACATATATAAATGCTACTGATTTTTGTATGTTGATTTTGTATCCTGCAACTTTACTGAATTCGTTTATTAATTCTAACAGTTTTTGGTGGAGTCTGTAGGGTTTTCTAAAGGTCATGTCACCTGCAAACAAGACTAATTTGACTTCTGCCTTTCCAATTTGGATGCCCTTTATTTATTTCTGTTATCTGATTTCTCTGGCCAGGACTTCCACTATTAAGTTTAATAAAAGTGGTAAAAGTGGACATCCTTGTCTCATTCCAGATGTTAGAGGAAAGGCTTTCAATTTCCTCCCCTTCAGTATAATGTTAGCTGTGGATTTGTCATATATGGCCATTTTTATTTTGAGGTATACTCCTTTTATACCCAGTTTGTTGAGGGTTTTTACCATAAAGTGATGTTGAATTTTATTAAATGATTTTTCAGCACCTATTGAAATGATTGTATGTTTTTTGTTCTTGGTTCTGTTAATGTGATGTATCATATTTATTGATTTGTGTATGTTGAACCATCCTTGTTTCCCTGGGATGCATCCCACTTGATCATGGTGAATGATCTTTTTAATGTGTTGTTGAGTTTGGTTTGCTAGTATTTTCTTGAGGATTTTAGCATCTATGTTCATCAGGAATATTGGCCTGTGGATTTGTTTTTTTGTTTGTTTGTTTGTTTGTTTCCTTGTCTGGTTTTGGTATCAGGATAATGCTGGCCTTATAGAAGGAATTTCCTCCCCTTCGTTTTTTTGAAGAATTTGAGTAGAATTGGTATTAATTCTTTAAATGTTTGGTAGAATTCAGCAGTGAAGCTGTCAGGTCCTGGGTTTTTCTTTGATGAGAGACTTTTTATAATGGCTTCAATCTCATTACTCATTATTGGTTTATTGAGGTTTTTTATTTCTTCATGGTTCACTTTGGGTAGGTTGTATGTGTCCAGAAATTTATCCATTTCTTCTAGATTTTCCAATTTGTTAGCATTTAGTTGTTCATAATAGTCTCTAATTATTCTTTGTATTTCTGTGGTCTTACTTATGTTTCCTTTTTTGTTTCTAATTTTATTTATTTGGGTCATTTCTAATTTTTTCTTAGTCTAGCTAAATGTTTGTCAATTTTGTTTATTTTTCAAAAAGCCAACTTTTCACTTTGTTGCTTTTCCATGTTTTTTTAGTCTCAATTTCATTTATTTCTTCTCTGATCTTTATTATTATTTCCTTCTACTAATTTTTGGTTTGGTTTGTTCTTGCTTTTCTAGTTCCTTGAGGTGCATCATTAGGTTGTGCATTTGAAGTCTTTCTACTTTTTTGATGTGGGTGTTTATTGATATAAACTTTCCTCTTAGTACTGTTTTTGCTATATCCCATAGATTTTTGGTATATTGTATTTCCATTTTCATTTGTTTCAAAAAAATTTTAGATTTCCTTCTTTTTTTCTTTTCTTTTTTTACCAAAAACACCAGTAGTAGAAAATTTCCTTCTTAATTTCTTTGTTGACCCATAGGTTGTTTAATTTCCATGTGTTTGTGTATTTTCCATGTTTCCTCTTGTTAGTGATTTCTAGTTTTATTCCACTGTGGTCAGAGAAGATACTTGTTATGATTTTTACTGTTTTGATATTTTTTACGAATTTACTATTTGACTGAATGTGTTTTACTGAATTTTTTGAGAGTTGTTTTGTGGTCTAAGATATGGTACATTCTGGAGAATGTCCCACATGCTGGTGAAAATAATATGTATTCTGGAGTAGTTGGGTGAAATGTTCTGTAAGTGTCAGTTATGCCTATTTGCTTGAGTGTGTATTTTAACTCCAGTGTTTCTTTGTTGATTTTATGTCTGAATGATCTGTCCATTACTGAGGGTGAGATGTTGCAGTCTCCTACTATTATTGTGTTGTAGTCTTTCTCTCTCTTTAGATCTATTAATGTTTGCTTTATATACTTTGGTGCCTTGGTGTTGGGTGCATAGATATTTATAGATGTTATATCCTCTTGCTGAATTGACCCCTTTATCATCATGTAGTGACCTTCTTTATCACTTTTTTACAGTAGTCTATTTTTGACTTGTAGTCTTTTTTCTGATATGAGAATAGCTGCTTCTGCACTTTTTTGGTTTTCACTTATGTGTAATATCTTTTTCCATTCATTCACTTTCAGTATGTGTGTGACCTTATAGGTGAAGTGGGTTTCTTATAGGCAGCATATAATTGTCTCTTTACCTATTCAGCTACCCCATGCCTTCTAATTGAAGAATTTAGTACATTTACATTTAGTGTTATTGTTAAGTAAGGATTTATACTGCCATTTTGGTGCTTGTTTTCTGGTTGTTTTGTAATTCCTTTCTTCCTTTCTTTCCTACTGTAGTCCTTTGTACTTAAATTATTTTCTTTGGTAGTACATTTTAATTCATTGCTTTTTATTTTTTAGTGTATCTATTATAGGTTTTTGCATTGTGGTTACCATGAGGCTTACAGAAAACTTCTTATGGGCCTAGTAAGTTATTTTAAAGAGAGGAAAACTTATCTTAGATCACAAAGAAAAGAATAGAAACAAAGAAGAAACTAAAAAAACCCTGCCCTTTGACTCCATGCTCCCCACATTTTCACTTTTTGTTGTCTCAATTTTATATTGCCTATCTCTTAACAGGTTGATGTCACTATTATCGGTTTTGATAGATTTGCCTTTATTTATTTAGTTATTTATTTATTTAGAGACAGGGTCTCACTCTGTTGCCTGGGCTCGAGTGCAGTGGCATCATCATAACTCACTGCAACCTCAAACTCCTGGGCTCAAGCAATCCCCCTGCCTCAGCCTCCTGAGTAGCTGGGACTACAGGCATGAGCCACCATGCCTGGTTAATTTTTCTATTTTTTTTGTAAAGACATGGTCTTGCCATGTTGCTGAGGCTGGACTTGAACTCCTGGCCTCAAGCAGTTCTCCCACTTTGACCTCCCAAAGTGCTAGGGTTATAGGCGTGAGCCACTGTGCCCAGTCAATTTTGTCTTTTAAACATCATACTAGAGTTATAAGTGGATTGTACACCACAACTGCAGTATTAGAATATTATGGGTTAGTCTGTGTATTTCATTTTACCAGTAGGTTTTATATACCTTCAAATGTTTTCTTTTTGCACATTAGTGTTTTTTTTCTTTCAGATTTAAGAACTCTCTTTATCATATCTTGTAAGACGGGTCTGGTGGTGGTGCATTCTCTCAGCTTTTGTTTGTCTGGGAAAGACTTTATATTTCTTTTATAGTTGAAGAATAACTTTGCTGAATGCAGTATTCTTGGATGGCTCTTTGTTTCTTTCAGCACTTTGAAAATGTCATTGCATGCCTTCCTGGCCTGTACGGTTTCTGTTGAGAAGTCTGTTGCTGGGTGAATTGGAGCTTCTTTATGGTTATTTGTTTCTTTTCTCTTCTTGCTTTTATGATCCCCTCTTTGCCCTTCACTTTTGAGAGTTTATTATATATGTTAGGGTGTTCTTATTTTGGTCAAATCTGTTTAGAGTTCTCTGATATTCCTGTACCTAGATATTTATATTTTTCTCAAGTTTTGGAAAGTTTTCTGTTATTATTTCTTTGGGTAAGCTTTCTACCCTTTGCTCTTGCTCAACTCTCTTTTGAACACCAATTTTGCTCCCTTGTGGGTGATATCATCCCCCATTGTGAAGCATTGAGAAAAATAAAGCAGGATACCAAAACAACATGATTCAAACTTTAACATAGATAGCAATAATTAAAAGAAAATTAATTTAAAAGTTTCAGTCATTATTTCTGGGATATGAGATAACAAACAATTTTTTCTTTTATTCCTCCTGTTTTTCTAGTTTCCAAATATATATTTATATGTACCTCCAAGGGATGTTGCAAAAATTCTATAGTATTATGCATGTGAAAGAAAAACTATGCTATCTTTTCCTTTCTTTAATTCTTAGGTATTTCATATATTTTCAGTGTTAACACATGAAAATGTTGCTCTAATATTCATTAACCAGTGAGCATTTGCTATATCCTGCAGATTTGATAACATTTTCATGAATATTTAATAAAAAACCATTCATTTAATCATTCTACAAACATTTATTAACTATTTAATTCATGTCAGAAATTGATTAGATATAGCAAAATCACATATGAATAAGAGGTTCTATATTATTGAAAAACTTACCAATGACTTTTCTTTGAACACTCACACAAACAAGTAACTCAAATAAAATGGGATAATGCCATACACTTACATGGCCGAGTTTTGAGGGAATTCAGAGCATGGACTGATGATATTTATAAGGTCTTTTCAGATAAGGTAAGATTTCAGCTGGGTTTGGAAGGTTGAGTAGGAGGTTTTTAAATGATAAATGTCTAACAAGATTTGGGATCAGCCATTTCTCACAAAGAAAAGTTGATACTCACTTTCAATGGCCACAGTTTTATTACTCTATACTTTTGTCCTTCTTCTATAGTTCTTACAAAACCATAAAGTTTACAGTGTCTTCATGCTTTCCTTATCCTTTGATAACACTGTCCTCTGTCATAGTCTTCATTTTTACAAAGGCTTACACAACTCACAATTTTAAAGTTACTTGCAAAGACGAATCAAAACTTTAAAATAAAGGTATGATGCTCTCACTGTGGAAATTTAGAAGCCACAGGGTATAAGGATTGAAGAGAAAAGATCATAAACCCTTACTACTTTCATCCTTCCATCCAATTACTTCATGTAGGTGGTAGTTTATTCTGTCTTTGAAACGACATAGCAATGGTACTACAGATGTGAGGAATCTTACATTTGTACAGAGTCTTTCCAATCTCTGTGATGGCTGACTTATAAAGAAGTGGAGTAGCTTATTCTCTAGCACAGGGATCCCCAAATTTTGAATGCATTTATCAGTAAAATAGAGTAAAAAATGGGGGACAAACATGAGCTTGCTAAATTTTCTTTTGTCAGTTAAGTGCACCATGCTGTGAGCATAAATGCTCTTTGGATAAGTGAATTGATTTAACTTCTGTTGATAAAGGCCAATATTTCTTTAGTTCTTTACACTCTGATCCACTTTTTCCATCTAATTCATAATTTTGCTGAACATTTTTCTATCCATAGTACTCTCTTCATTGCATTCTTTATATCTTTGTTTCTTAAAGTATAGATCAGAGGGTTAAGGCTAGGAGTGATGATTGTGTAAAGGAGAGAAAAGAACTTCCCTTCATCTTGGGAGATGGTATTCTGTGGCTTCATGTACATATAAATGGCTGTTCCATAAAATAGAGTTACTACTGTGAGGTGGGAACCACATGTATTAAGGACCTTTTGCCACCTTGTTGCTGACTTGATCCTCATTACAGCTTGAGTGATAACTCCGTATGAGATGAGAATTAGTGATAGAGGTACTAGAAGAAATACCACTCCAAGAGCAAAGACAATAATCCCAATTACTTTTGAATAGACACAAGCCATCTTGATCAATGCTGGCATCTCACAGAAAAAATTATCCACTTTTCGGTGCCCACATCTTGGCAACTTCAAAGTCAAGGAGCAAAGAGTTAAGGCACCACCAAGACCACCCAACCAGGCAGTCAGCACCATCTTCTGGCAAAGCTGCGGGTGCATGATTACTGTATAGTGAAGAGGTTGACAGATAGCAGCGTAGCGGTCATAGGCCATCACAGCCAAGAGGAGACATTCTGTGGCTCCTAAGTCTAGGGCAAAGAAGAATTGGAGCACACACCCTCCATATGTGATAGATTTTTTTGGACCCCACAGATTTACCAGCATCTGGGGGATAATGCTAGTTGTATAACAGAGGTCCAAAAAAGACAAATTGGATAAGAAGAAATACATGGGGTTATGGAGCTGGGTGTCTAGATAAGATACAAGAATGATGGTTGTGTTTCCTACCAGAGTCACAACGTAGAAGATGAAGACAATCACAGAGATGATGCATTCTAATTGGGGATGATCAGAAAACCCCAGAAGAATGAAGTCTGTCCCAGAACTTCCATTGCTTGTTTCCATTGCTCCTTATGAAAGACTAGGGGACAATACCATGGTAACCAAAAATAGTGTCAGAGGTAGAACTGAAAATCTCTGAAGTTTGTCATGGGTATCAAAAACTCACTTATTTGCACGTTCCCACTGCCTTTTTGTGTGTGTGCATGTGGGTTTGATTGCCAGGAAATAAGCATCTTTCTTATTACTAATCTTTACACATACAAAAGGCCTATGTCTTTTTGAATATCTCTACTGACAAATGTTACACCATCTAAATAACTTTGTCAATTTGTTGCAGAATTAAAAATTGAACTAATTCTAGAACCATTTGGCCTACACATACATATAGCAACAATCTGTGTCAGCTCCTACTTACGTGGCCATTCCCCAGAATTAGCTAGGCAGGTAATTAAAACAAAAGCAGTTCATTAAACAACCAGTGAGTTGTTTTTCACCATAGAATTTTACCAATTACATGAATAGATCTTCTGATTGCTTTGGAACCCTTTAGGTAAGACCGTCACCTCATTTTACTCTAAAAGAATACAGATAAGGAAGCTGGGACTGGTGGCCTGTGTCTGTAGTCCCAGCTACTCGGAAGGATTGCTTGAGCCCAGGAGTTCGAGACCAGCCTGGGCAACATAGTGAGACCTCATCTTGGGGAGGGGGGGGGGAAGGAAAGAAAAAAAAGAAAGAATATAAGGGATAAAAATGTCATTAATCTTACTATTTCTGATAAACGTTTCATGACTAAATTAGTCTTAACGCTTTTCTGCAGATAATGCCCGACCATAAACATTAGACCTGGGGTACTTTACATTTATAGTGTTCTTGGGGACAAGGAATAAAAACCCTCTTTGCTGCAGTTATATAGTAAAATAAGGTGAAAATAAATTATCTATAGTATATCATTGTTATCAACATTTTAGTTATAACATAATGCTATAATCATAAGGAATGAATTATTATTGACAAGTAGTATGAGATAGAGATGTAGTTTTTCTCAGTATGAAAATGGAAATTAAATTTATCTGATAAATGTCCAGTGTTTTTGTGGTAGGATGTCAGTTAAAAGAAGCATAGTGCTTGAGTGCATAGATTCTGAACTCAAAGTGCCTGGCATCAAATCCCAGCTTTACCACTTGGAAGTTATGTATTCTTAGGTTATTATTTAATCTGTTTGTATACCAAGTTTTTAACACATGAAGTGAATATAATAGTATTTCCTTCTTCAAAGGGAGGTTGTGAAGGTTAATATTTGTGAAAGCACTTGGAACTGTGCTTGGTATTCATATTTAAAGCTAAAAATGATAGCCTATGTCTACCTACTTCTGAATCATTCTTTTTTTTTTTTTTGAGTCCCACTTGGTCGTCCTGGGCCGGGGTGCTGTGGCATCATCATAGCTCACTGCAACCTCAAACTCCTAGGCTCAAGCGATCCTCCTGCCTCAGCCTCCCGAGTAGCTGGGACTATAGGCGCACACCATGGCACCAAGTATTTTTAGTAGAGACAGGGTCTCGGTGTTGCTCAGGCTAGTCTTAAATTCCTGAGCTCAAGCAATCCTCCCACCTCGGCCTCCCTGAGTGCTAGGATTATAGGCGTGAACCACCGCATGCCCGGTCTGAATCATTATTATTCTATCTACCCTTTATTCCCTTCATATTTCTCACTAGTGATTTTACCATGATGGTCTAGAGCTAAATTGGAATGTTTTTAAAAAATGTTGCATAACTCTTTAAATGCACAAACATACTTATGTACACAAAAATATGCAGAAACAACGTGCATGTGGAACTGATAAACTTCAGGTGATGGCTTGAGATCCCCAAATGCTTTCATTACAAAATGTACTCAGCTCTTTTCACTGCTTAAAGTTGAGTTAGTGTTGGGATTTAAAAGACCACAAATTTTAAAGTTGAAATGGACCTCAGAAGCCATGAATCTAGCCTCTGCCCTGTATAGGAGATCCTGCAACAGAATATTTACACAACTCCTTCCTGCTGTCATAACGTTAGTGACAGACAGTAAGTTGCACATAAAGCAGCCTCTTTCCTTTAATAAATGCCTCCTAAGTTTATTGAGCTCAAAGATGTCTCCTTCAACATCCAGGCCCTGGCTAGTTTCATTTGTTCTGCAGATAACACAGAGTAAGTCAATTCAATGTGGCTTCATAAAAAAACCAGGGTTATTATACAATAATACATGGATACAATAAACAAACAGACAAACAAAAGGTAAAGCTTGATGAGTTTTGGTGAATATTCCTGAAACTATCACTTGAGTCAAGAAATAAAACATTAGCAACCACCCCAGGAGCTTCTCTTTGTGCCGTATCCCGACCATAATCCTTCCCCGTCCCCTGAAGTATGCACCATCCTGATCTTTGTAGTAATCACCTCCTTGCATTTTAGTAGGTTAATTACTCAAATGTACATCTCTAGAAAATATTGTATAGTTTGGCTTATTAAAAATTCTAATATGTCTTTTAAGTCCCTTTGAATATTAGAATCTATTAGCAAATATACTCTCAGATTACTCTTCCCTGACAAAGCATATGTCAGCTATTCCTAACACTGCATAATCTTTAATTTCCATGCATTTCTGGCTGCTTTCCACTGGACACACTGTGATTTATCACATGCCTCAAATTAGTGAGTTCAAAAGTAACCACAATAGTCCACTTGTGAAACACTACTGAAGAGAACAGTGAAGTCTATGATCTGCATACATTTTCTAAAATGTATGTTAGTTATTTTTAGCAGTTATAAAACATTACTGGCTCTTTACAAATTTTGGATCACATCAGGCCCTAGGTATTCTTATTAGAAATGCTGCCAAGCCAGGAATTATACCTTATATAATTTAATGTTGTGAACCCAAATATAAGACTTTTCATTTTATGCTTTTTAACATTTTCATATTGATTTAAGCCTTGGGTCTCAAATTTCAGATTTTATTTTAATTTCAATTTAAAAGTGAATGTGATATTAAAAATGAGACTTAGAACAATGGAGCTAGAGAAATAGATGGTAAAAAAGAGGCATGCTACATTATACTACTCTGGTGATGGGCACACTAAAAACCCTAAATTTTCAGCATTATACAATTCATCCATGTAACAGAACACTTGTACCCCCTTAATATTTTGAAATAAAAATATAAAGAAAAAAAGAAACTCAGTTTTTCATTTTTTATAGTACAATTTCAGTGACCAATAATACAATATACCCTCACATTTTGCTTTCTTCAGTGAAATTTAAGACAAATGAACCAAACATATTTGAACATAATTTGGATGAACCTAATGATATGGAGAGAAAATTAGAAACAAAATTTCAAAACTTTCTAAAATTTTGTAAAAAATAAAATATATTCAACCAATATTTTATTAATTATAAAGCAAGAGGTATATTGCTGTAGTTATACAAAGTTTGAGCAGGAAAGACAATATGAAAATAGGTAAGATTCTAGACTCTGGATTCAGACCATCTGTGATTTTATTACAACTGACCTCAGCCACTTCCTCACTGTGTGAACTTGAGTAGGCTAATTAACTTCTTTAGCCTCAGGTTCCTTATCTGTAAAATAGTCATTCTATTTTAGCAGTCTTACTTGCTTTGTAGCATGGTTGTGAGGAGGGTTACATGATATACTAAATATATTTAGCATGATGCTTGGTGTATAGAGAGCATTCAAAAAACTTCAAAATCCACTAACTGCTCTTGCTGAAATTTAATCCTCTCTCCCGAGAAGGCATCAGTATGTTAGGATTATTTACATCTCACATACCTTTCACATTTTCCTTTCATGTTAGACTGAGTCCTGTGCTGTCTGGGGTCTGTTTTCCATCCCATGTCTCTTCTGTTGGAGATAGCAGAGAACACTTACCAGAAGCCAAAAGATTAGAATATATTCACATTTTTTTGAGGGAAGAATTCCCAGCTGTCATGCTCTCATGTTGTCCAAATGTCCCCATGATGATGATCCTTCATTTGATTAATAATTCAGAAAAAATGCTTGTTGGGCAATTTATTGAGTCCATGAAAAACTGGATCAACCACCAGTTTCTTATATTGACAACACAATGCCATTCACATTTAAATGCAACAGCTGAACTAAGATTGAATAAAAGTTCTCTATTTAACGTGGATGTTGGAGACAAGCTAGATGTGGAACTGGTGGAAGTTTCAGCATCATCATTAGGCACTGGTGAAAGGCCCTAGTGATGAATTGGGTTTGATTAAATGTATCTGTGGTTCTACATTTGAAGTCTGTTAATGTATATTCTTGTTATTCAATTTATAGGTAGATATTTGCCTGATTAAACAAAAAGAGCACTATATTGGGTGATGTGTGTTCCCAGAATCATTAACATGTAGCAGGGACATGTTTATGTACAACTCTAAAGGCTACCTATGTGATATGATTTAGACCTTGGGGACTGGTGCCCCACAGAGGTGATTAAGCAAATCTGTGACTATGGTCAGAGGCATATCCAAACAATAATTTTATGAAAAGTTCCCTTAAGACATTAAGTTTCATCTTTTCCTTTTCTTTCTAAATTTCTTCAATGGAAATCAATTTCAGAGATGAATTTAATTATTTATGTATTATATTAAAATTACATTGAAAGTTGAAAATATAATGGAAACCATATCTATAAAAATGAACACATTTAATTGAAATTTGGTTTATTTAATTGGTAAGATATCAATTAAATTGGAGAAATTAAGTTAGGTAGGTGTTGCATCAACAGGACAGAAAATGTTTGATTTAAAAAAATTTATGGACTAATCATAGTCTAGATTTATGAACCATATCATCATTGTTCTATTTTCAATGAATTAGAAATAATATCATGAACATTCTTGAGCCTACCCCTCAATTCAAGAACTAGAAACTTACCAATAACTTAGATTGACCTATATGTCTTTATATTCTTCCCTTCTCCTGCCTGACTCTCAGGGCAATCATGATCTTGAGTTTTGTGTTCATCACACACTCGCTTTAGGAAATAGTATATCTACTAACACACTCACATATGTATGTAAATGACTAAATAACTATATTTTAAAGTTCACTTGTTTTTGAACTTATACAAAGGGTGTCATATTTTACACACTTTTTGGAACATTCTTTTTTCACTTAACATTTTGTTACCAAGATTTATCCAATATATTTTGTGTAGCTGTTGTTCATTTATTTTCACTGCTGTATAACATTCTATTGGGTGACTATATTATAATTACCTTATCCATTCACTTGTTGATGAGCATTTTTGCTGATTATAGTTTTTGGCTCATGGGAAAGGCGTAATGATGAACAAGTTTATATGTCTCTTGGGGTACCAAGGCAAGAATGACTTTTGAGTACATACCTAAGAGGGGAATTGCTGGGTTATGGAATAAGTAAATATTAAACTTTACAAGCCATTTTCCCCAAAGTGATTGTATCAGTTTATCTTACTGTTATGTATAAATTATTCATTGATCTACATTTTCTCCACCACTTGGCATTGCAGACCTTTAAATTATTGCCATCTGAAAGAGTAGAAATACTATCTAACTGTGGCCTTAATTTTTATTTTCCTAATAACTAATGAGGTTGGGTGTATCTTCATATAGTTATTGCCATGTATAATTCCCTTTCTTTGAAAAACTTTTTTGTAGATTCTGCCAATCTTTCTATTGGGTTTCCTGTCTTTTAAAAAAATTTTATAGGTGGTCTTTATATCTACTTTTAATTCCTCTGGCTATGTGGCCTGCAAATATTTTTTCTCTGTTTGTTGCTTGGATTTTTACCTTTTTCTTCCCTTGTGTTTTGAGACAGGGTCTTACTCTGTCACCAGGCTGGAGTGCGGTGGCCTGATCATAGGTCACTGCAACCTCAACCTCAAACTTCTGGGATCGAGCAATCCTCCTGGCTCAGCCTGTGGAGTAGCTAGGACTATAGGCACGTGCCATCACCTCTGGCTAATTAAAAAAATTTTTTTTAGAGACAGGGTCTCGCTATGTTGCCCAGGCTGATGTTCAACTCCTGGGCTCAAGTGATCCTCCCGCCTCAGCTTCCAAAGTCCTGGAATTACAGGCGTGAGCCACTGTACCTGGCAGATTTTTACTTTTAAAATTGTATCTGTTGCTGATTAGAAGTTCTTCATTAACGTGGAAGAATTTATTAATTCTTTCTTTAGTGGCATCTTTAAGGAATCCTTCCCTATTCCAGTATCAGAAAGATACTAATCTATATTTTTTTCTGAAAGTTTTAAAATTATACTTTTAATCCACCTGCAGTTAATTTATGTGTGTGGTGGAGACTAGGGATCCACAGCAATGTTTTCATGTGAATAACAAAATTCCAGCATAATTTATTGGAATAGTTTTTCTCTAGAGATGCCATAATATCTCCTTTATATATCAAAGTTCTGTGTGTGTATGTTGGTATGTATGTGGGCCTGTATTATGCTCCATTGCTCAATTTTTCTTTTACCAGCCTGTTTCAATTTTTATATATTTTTTATGACTCTTGATGTCTGATAGGGCAAGAGATTCCTCCTTAATATTATTTTCAGAAGTATCTTGCCATTTTGCCCCTTTGTTGTTTACCTGTTGAGTTCAACAAAAAAAGCATCAATATTTTGATTGAAGTTGGATTGAACCCATGAATCATTTTAGGAAGAATTGATTTAATTATCATATTCAATATTCCTACTCTTAGACATGAGCTATATCTTCATTTATTGAGGTCATTCTTAATGTCATTTAGTAAAATAATTTTCCATGTACAGATCTTGCACATGTTTTGTAAGATTTGTTCCTAGAGTTTTTGTTACTATTTTAAATCTTGTGTCTTTTGAAAATACTTGCATTTTCGTTTTTTTAATTTTTTTTATTTTTTTGAGACAGAGTCTCATTCTGTCACCCTGGGTAGAGTACAGTAGCATGATCATAGCTGACTGCAAACTCAAACTCCTGAGCTCAAGCGATCCTCTTGCCTCAGCCTCACGAGTATCTGGGACTACAGGCACGTGCCATGATGCCCGGCTAATTTTTCTATTTTTAGTAGAGACAGGGTCTTGCTCTTGCTCAGTCTGGTCACCATCTTCCAACCTCAAGTGATCCTCCCACCTTGGCCTCCCAGAGTGCTAGGATTATAGGGGTGAGTCACCATGCCCGGCCAATACTTACATTTTCTAATTGTTCTGATTGACTTTAGCCATCTTGCTAATCTTTTCTATTATTTTAATAACATGTAGATTTTTTTTTTTTTGGTTTTCTACATAGACAACCACATAAACTCTGAGTAATGATACTTTTATTTCTGATTTTCATTTCTGTGGCTTCAAGTTTATTTCCTTGTTAGTTGTTTTTGGCTGGGAAATCTAGCACACTTTTTGTTTTTAAGTGTTATTTTATTTTTAATTTACTGACAATAATTGTATATATTATAGGGTACAATGTGATGTTTCTATACATGTATATATTGTGGAATAATCAAATCAGGCTAATGAACATGTCCATCAGTTCACACACTTAATCATTTCTTTCTGGTGAGAACATTTAAAATATGCTCTATTAGCAATTTTGAAATATATAATACATTATTATTAACTATAGTCACCATGCTATACAAGTGATCACCAGAAATTATTCTTCTTATATAACTGAAACTTTGTACCTTTTGACCCATGTATCCCCTTTCCCTGTTTGTTCACCGACCCCTCTTAACTCCTCCTAGCCTTGGTATCTACCATTCTACTCCCTACTTCTATGCCTTTGACATTTTTAGATTCCACATATAAGTGCGTCATGCAATATTTGTCTTTCTGGAACTTTAGCACACCGTAGAATATAAATGGTCATATTGGATGTCTGCATTTAACACTTTCCTATTTAGAATGTTTATATTAGATATTTTAAAGAGATATTTTTTAATAGATTGGGGATATGCTCTTCTATATCTAGTTTGTTAAGAGATTTAAAAAGATCATCTTTCCATTCTTGAGATCAATTCAACTTTGTCATATATATTACCATTTTTGTGCATTATTCCATTTCTTTTGTTTATATTTGGTTTAGGGTTTTATTATCTAGCTACAGTTGTAAAATGGGGGAAGAAATGAGAGAGTATATGAAAAGCATGATGATTTCCTCACAAGTATTAATTGTGATAAAAATATATTACTTTAAATTAGATGTTGTAGGAGACAGAAGGGACTGGAAAGAAGAGTAATTTCAATCTTGCTTATGATTGGAAACCAGCAAAGAGTATCTAAAAATAAAGAACTAAGAATACTATAGAAAGATAACCATTAGAATGAAAACACAAACCTTCTTAAATAGGAAAAGATCTGCCCCCCAAAGGAAGAGCAAATAAAACAGACAGACCAGATAGTTAAGGACTACATATTGCAGGGGTCCTCAACCTTTTTGGCACCAGGGAGTGGTTTCATGGAAGACAATTTTTCCACGGACTGGGGGGATGGTGCGTGGTGGATGGCTGTGGGGGTGGTGTGGAGCTCAGGTGGTGATGCGAGGCCCGTTTCCTAACAGGCCATGGACTGGTACCAGGCCACAGCCTGGGTGTATATTTTTATATCTAAAACAATATGACAGATAGAGGACCAAGATGGCCAACTAGACACAGGTAGCATATGCCTCCCCCATGGAGAGAAATCAGAATAGTAGGCATATTCTCACATTTTGAACAGGTCATCTAGGAGAGAACACTAGGATTCACCAGAGAAGTGACTAGAAGCACTAAAAGTGGGTAAGGAAAGGGTCCAGGGCAACTTGCCCAGCCAGGATCTGGCTAACAGCCAGAGAAGCTCCTGGAAGTGGTAAAACACTAAGAGAGAAGCCACCAGGTCTCCACTTGCCAAGGCGAGCTTTTACAATCTTGGCTGCAAGAGAACCCCCTGACCCGGGCAGGTCTCAGGCCTAACATAGGAAGCTGCTTGGAGATTGCACAGACACATTGTTCCATAAAGGGAACTCATGCAGAATCCCACAGCTGAGCCTAGAGCAGCTTGAGCCAGGTGTCATTCTGACAGCCTAGATACCAGAGAACTGCAGGTGTGCCTGCAGCCACTGTGTGGCTTCGAGGAGGGATAGAGGAGCCCAGGATTTCCCACACACCCCTGGGAAAGTCTCCACTGCCCTGCTGTGGGCTGCATTTGAGACTGAGGTGTGAGTGGACAGCATTTTCTACATTTTCTCACCCACACTGCCTGCTTGGGTGGGACCCCAGCCTTTCCAGTTGCAGGTCCAATGTGTCATTTTGTGAGTCAGACACTGGGCAAAGCCCTGTCCTTGGGCTGAATTTGGGCTTGATGCAGCTGTAGCTTTTGCCTGGCTGGAGAAAGGCAGGGAAACCAGGCTTTGGTTTCCTAGGACAATTCTCACAGCACACATCTGGGATGGCACCCACCATCCTGCAGCTAGCAGCTGTGAGACCAAGCCTTACATAAACTGCACTCCCCACAGTTTCCTGCCAGTGTAGCCTGCTTGAGAAAGGCCCTACCCTCTCTGGCCATAGGACCAGGGCACCATTTTGGGAGTTTGAAGCCAGGCAGCACCACACCTTTGGGCTGATGTAGACTTGTCTGGCTGAGGAAGGGACAAGGGAGCCTAAGCTCTCCATCACACACCTAGAACAATTCCCACTTCCCTGCTATGGGCTGCAGTGAGACAAAGACATAAGCAGATGACACTCCCCTTAGCATCTTGCCCATGCTGTTTGCCTGGAAAGAGCCCTACCCTCTTTGGTCACAGAACCATGGTGCCATTTTGGGAGTTTGAAGCCAGGCAGCACCCTGCCCTTGGGCTAAGCTTGGGCTGAGGCAGCTGTAGCCCTGCCCAGCTAAGGAGGGACAGAGGAGCCCAAGCTGTTTTACTTACTCTTAGGACAATTTCCATTGTCCTGCTACAAACTGCAGTGGGACTGAGACACAAGTGGATGGCACTTCACCCAATGTCTTGTCCACACTGTTTGCTTGGAAAAAACCCCACTTTCTCTGGTCACAGGCTCAAGGTGACCTGTGCCATGTTAGGAGTTTAAGGCTGGGCAGCCCAGGAAGTGATGTGGAGATGGGAACCTCCCTTCCTCCAACAACCCAATGCTTCATACTAGCCACCTCTGCTCCCAAGCATGAGCTTCTGGTGTGGGTGAGCTGCTGGGCAACAGTTCTAGGCTAGCAGTGGGGGTACATCCCCAAGAGTACTCTGTTCACTGTGTCCAGGTTCTGCACAAAGGGTGCAGCTTATTTCCTCCCTTCAGGCAGTGTATTTGCAGCTGTCCCAACACAGGAATCTCAGCCTCTGGGTCTCTACATCACTGGATCCACAGCCAACACACCCTAGGACCCATTCAGACCACAGCAATGAGTCTAATAGGGGACTCAATGGGACCCAATAGGGGACCAATGAGTCCCAGGGGAACTATGGGTCTTCTGGAACTTGGGCATTCAGGGTAGGGCACTTCCAACTGACAGGGGAATGCAGCATGCAAGAGGGCCCCTTAGGACAAAGGGGTCTAGGGCACCAGCTCCCCATCATTTGGGACCTTCTCCTCCCCTCCCCCACTCACTGCTGCTGAGGTAGCCATGGCTGTTTCCACTCAAGACTGGTGAGAGTTCCACAGGAGAAGATTAAGCCAGGGCACTTGGGAGTGGCTGCCCCGCCTCTGACAGGGCACCCATCACACCCAGGATTCCATGGAGCTTGGGGCACACTCACTTCCCTGTAAAGAGCCACAACAAGCACTTTTGTGTTCCCCAAGGACTAAAGCTATTGCCTCCCCTGAGAGATAGCAGGGCTAACAGTCCTGTCCCTGAGCTGCCTGTTGCTCCTGGGATGAGCCTACGCTCCCTGGAGGGACAACCTCACTTCCCCTGCCAGAGCATTTCAGCCACAGCCCACAGCAATATGATAACACTTCACACAGTGGGTTGAGCTGCTCCCACCACCTGCAGCTGGCTCAGGGTGAGAGCTTGAAATCTGAGTGCCTTTGTGCCCCCAAATGACAGAGGCTGCTGTCACTGCTGAGAGAGGGAGGTGTGAGGAGTGTGTGCATCACACAGTTGCCTGCCTCTGCTAATCTCATCAAGAGGGGCACACCATCCTGTTGCAGCCTCACAGTGCATTCACCTTTCTGCCTTAGCATTCTTCCAGAGCAGGAGATGACCCCTCCCCTTGCTATCACAGCCAGCACCTGAACTCAGGGAGCCCAGTCTCAGTTTGGTCCCCTCAGGACTCAAGCACACCATCCAGGGACCTGGTAACTGGGGATTACCTACCTAGTCTACCACTGCAGGCACCTGAGCACTCTCCCAGGGGTCTGAGATCCAGCTGACACCAATTGCCAGCAGTGAAACAGGGGGTACCTACCTGTATGAGCTGAAAGACAGTGTACCTCTCCCTTTCCACACTAAGCAGCAGAGTTCCCACCAGAGGAGAACAGGTAAACCACAAAGCTATCTGTTTTGGGCTGAGGGAAGAGGTTCCAGATGAGAAGGAATCAGCATAAGAACTCTGGTAGTATGAAAAAACAGGCTCTCTCAACACCCCTAAAGAATCACACCAACTCTTCAGCAATGAACTCCAACCAAAAGGAAATTTTTGAAATGTCAGATATGGAATTCAAAATATGGACTACAAGTGAGCTCAGTGAAATTGATGAGAAAGTTGAAAAGCAGCACAAAGAAACAAAAAAAAAATTCAGGACATGAATGAAAAATTCACTAAGGAGATAGATAATTTAAAAAAACCATAACAGAACTTCTGGAAATGAAAGAGTCATTTAGGGAATTTCAAAATACAGTGGAAAGTCTTAGCAATAGATGAAACCAAGCAGAAGAAAGAATTTCAGAGCTTGAAGACACAGTGTTTGAATTAACCCAGTTAGTCAAAAATATAGGGAAAAAATCAAGAGAAATGAATAAAATCCTGAAGAAATATGGGAATATTCCAAACATAAGAATCATAGATGTCACAAAGTGAGAAGAAAAAAAATAAAAAGCATGGAAAACCTATTTGTGGGAATAAAGGAGGAAAACTACCCTGGTCTTCCTAGAGATTTGGACATCCAGATACAAGAAGGTCAACAATCTTCCGGAAGATTCAATACAAATAGGACATCACCAAGGCTCATAGTCATTAGTCTGGCCAAAGTAAAAGTGAATGAGAAAATCCTATGAGCTGTGAGATGAAAGCATCAAGTAACTTACAAAAGAAAACCCAACAGACTAACAGCAGACTTCTCAAAAGAAACCTTACAAGCCAGAAGGGATTGGGGTCCCATCTTCAGTCTTCTTAAACAGAGTAACTGTCTGCCAAGACTTTTATATCCTGCAAAACCGAGTTTCATAAATAAATTTATGAAATAAAATATTTCCCAGACAAGCAAACATTAAAGGAATTTGTCACCACTAGACCTGCCCTACAAGAAATGCTCAAAAGTGCTTGTAAATGCTGAAAAGAACAGTTGATACGCACCACTGTAAAAACATTCAAAAGTAAAAACTCACAGCTCTTGTAAGTCAGTAACACAAGGAAGAATACAAAGCAACTAGGCAACAACAAACATGATGGCTGGAAAAGTATCTCACTTAGCAATAATTGTGTTGAATGTAAGCAGTCTAAATGCCCCACATAAAAGATATAGATTGATGGAATGGATAAAAAAAGCCACAACCCAAATATCTGTTGTCTCCAATATCTCATAAAGAGTCACATAGACTCAAGTTAAAAGAGTGGAAAAAAAATATTCCATGCAATAGCAATAGCAAGAGTAGCTATTCTCATATCAGATAAAATAGACTTTAAATTAACAACAGTAAAAAAAAAAGACAAAGAAGGTTATTATATAACAATAAAGGAACCAATTCAATAAGAAGATATAACAATCCTAAATATATATGCACTTAACACTGGAGTGCTCAGATTCATAAACAATTGCTATTAGACCTAAGAAATGACATAAATGCAATATAATAATAGTGGGGGAACTCAACACTCCACTGACAGAACTAGACAGATTATTGAAGCAGAAAATTAACAAAGAAACACTGGACTTAAATGGAGCTCTAGAATGAATGGACCTAACAGACATTTACAGAGAATTCTACTCAAAAACTATGGAATATACATTCTTCTTATCAGCACATGGAACATTTTTCCAAATAGGTACCATAAGTTAGGCCACAAAATGAGTCTGGGAAAATTTGAAAAAAGAGAAATCATACCTTGTATCTTCTCAGACTACAGTGGAATAAAATTAGAAATCAATTCCAAGAGGAACTCTCAAAACTACACAAATACGTGGAAATTAAACAATGTGGTGATGAATGATTTTTGGGTAAATGACAAAATCAAGATGGAAATAAAATTTTTTGAATGAAGACAATGGCTACACAGGCTACCAAAATCTCTGGGATACAGTAAAAGCAGTGCTGATAGGGAAATTCATAGCACTAAATGCCTACATCAAAAAGACAGAATGATCACAAATTGACAACCTAATGTCACAGCTCAGGAAATGAGAAAAACAAGAACAAACCAAACCGAGAGGTATCAGAGACAATAACAAAAGATCAGAGCGGAACTAAACAAAATTGAAACCAAAAAAATACAATTTTACATTACATTTTTTCTAAACAGCTAAAAGTGTCTTTGATGAAGACACAAACCTTTTGCAAATTCAATTATCTCATTTTTAGGATAGAAAAAAGTAATTTTTTGTCCCCCCATTATGTGTGTGCATGAATTTGGGTGAAGAGAAGGAAATTAACCTACTGTACATGAAGAACTTTCTTATGCGTTTTCATTTTTTTTCTCATTTAATCTTCACAGCTCTCTAATAACTGTTGTATCAACCTCAGATGAGAAAACAAAGGTTCAGAGAAGGAAAGTAACTTGCTCAAAGGAACATAGTTAAACTTGTGAGTTAAAGTGTATTGAAGATAGCCAAGGAGTTGAAAAAACTTATATTGTATGAGAAACTTGTGAAATTTTTGCCTTGATGGAAAATGAATCAAATTGATACTATTTAATTAATGAAAAAAAGGTACAAAAGCATTTCCAATAAATGCTTTTCCAACTGCATGACTTTCCAGTGTCTCAGTAAGGTAAATGATAACATGTGGGACCTAACCTGACCCTCCCATTTGTTTATATTTATTTAACCTAAAACAGGTAAACTTAAATTACTTATTTGGTTTTATAGAGTTATACACATTGGGGTCCATGGATTTTGGATTATTTTCTCTGATTTTAAAACTCTGATTATCAGTGTAAGAAGATAGAATTTTCCCAACTTGTCCCAAGGTCTGTATTTGTTAGTATCTGCCAGAAGAGGTTACAGTAGGAGTTGCCTTTGATTTTTCAGAATTTGATAGTTCAATATATCTAATAACACATCTATATGTCTTCCATTCCTAATTGTTTTAAAGACAAAGAATTAACACTGACAGATCTTATAGTAGAAGACTAGGAAGGTCTTGCAAGCCACCCTGTGAGAAAGAACTCTTTCATAAGGCACCTACAATCTCTTTATATTGAACACCAAATATACCATTGCCACATCAACATTTTTTAGGCTTTATAATCATTATTATTTATTAAGGAGACTTAAGTCTCATCTAACCTATGACATACATCTGAAGTAAAATTTTAAAAATTGATTGCACAGACTTATTCATATATTTAAGTCTCCTACGACCTGGGAATAGTTTTGTAGCAATTTTTCCTATAATTTATCCTTATACTTCCAGTGTGCCATACTGTCCACATGTACAATGTTTGCCACTTAAAGTAATTTAATGAAAATTTAATGTGTCTGAGTATTCTGATGCTTGATTATTGTGATATGTTGTTTCTGTAGTACATATCCACTAGCTATATACAGTTGAATCTTTCTTTGCAAAAATGAAACAGGTAAATAACTTGACAATTCATGTCAGTCCACTAGTTTATTTACATAGTCAAATTACATAAAATATGTTTCACATGATGTTCAGATTCAGTGGTATTGAATAGGAATTGACTGTTTTTATTTTTTGGACTTGTTTTCAGCCATAGCTGCTTGATAAACTAGAGAGTGATGGTGGAGGAAGCATTTCTTGTTAAAGCAAAACAGTAGTTCTCCAATGTTTGTAACCGGCTCCATGAACAAAAATGCCTTTAAGTACTTCTCTTATGTGTCAAGGTTCCAGGCCAGTAAGATTTGCTGACCAGAACTTTGTAACCTTCTGTTTCACTGATCCATTCCCTTTTGAGTGTTTTCTCCCCTAGAAAGGGTAGAGCCTCCTTGCAGCTACGAGATAACTACAAGGCCTTACACAACCTCGTAGTCCAGAGAAGACAAGATAAGAACACCCCACCACAGATGTGCCCAAGGCCTGCTAAGTAACCTACTCCCCACATCCTGCCTACATATAAGATCCAAAGAATGACCAATATTAACCCCTAGCTCATTATACTACTAAAATCTCCACCCTAGGAGAGATTTATCTGCCATTTAAAAAATCTTGCAATGTATGTACTGGCATGATTTCTCACTGTGCTTGCACACCCTGCAGTCTGCCACAAACATGTAATGATGTTCACTTGATTTATGCATTATTCCCTTCACCTCTAGAAAACCCCCTGACCCAGTTGGTTGGGGAGGCAGATTTGAGACAGTCTATTCCTCCCACTTTCTGGTTGATGTGTTCTCCACAATAAATCTCCTTTCTTCCTTGAAAATCCTCATTGTCTCAGTAATTGGCTTTCTGTGTGTTGAGCAACAGAGGAAACCCCTCCTTGCAGGTTCATTAACATGTTTACCATACAAGATTCAAACACATGAGGTGGTTTTTCACAGTGCTTCCCACAGAGTAGGTATTTCATATATACTTATTCATTGATTAATCTGGTCTTTGTTTATCAACCCACTTTTATTGATGGGGCTATTTACTTATATTCTTTATTTTGTTATATCCATTCTGGATTTTGACCTCTGTGTCTTTGCCATGCTCTTTTTACCTGGGTCTTCTCTGCCAAATTCAGATCTTAGAGAATCTTTAAAGTTCAACTCATGTGCTCTCTGCTTCAAGGGTATATTTCCATTTCCTCCAACTCAGACTGATCTATTACTTTTCTGAAGAGTTTTGTACTTGTTACTGAAAGGACAGTCTTGCCAATGGGCTAACAAGAAAAATAAATTTCTAACTTAGAGTGGTATGAACTCTGTTCCTAAGGTTAGTAACAAGAGTATGTCTCCTACAGAAATATTTACCTAGGAATTAAAAGAAGCTGAGCAAGCAAAAGAAGGTGCAAATCCACATTAACATTCACCAGAGCTGGTCAATTCACATTCCAAAGGGAAAAGTGTCTACGGGAAGGGGAGGAAAGGGTAGGCTATCTGACAGACTGTCATTAAAATTCACTGCTTAAAAAAAAGTTTTTTTTGAGTTTGTTTAAACAGCTTTGAAAAGTTCCTAAGCAGACAGCAGGAGTATGGGATTCCCCCGCCTCCTCAAGGAGAGATACCACCAGATACCTCTTGCTATCAAGAAGAAAGAAGAAACCCAGTTCCTGTTATCAATCTGCTACATGAGAAACAGAAAAGGGACAAACTCAGCAGTTTCTCAGCTGTCTTCTGATAATTGGGCTACAGCAATAAATCCCTTCTTACCCTTCCTCAGTCTGCCCTAATAAAGACTCAGCATCGTTTGTTCTCAGGGCCAGCACCTCTCTTTATTTCTGACCCTGTGCCCTCTCTCTCTTTGAAGAGAGAGTAAAATAAACTTTGTACTTCTTTCTATCCTAAACTCTTTGAGAAATCTTTCTTACCCGCATACAGACTTTACTCCCTAACAGTTATTAGTGCTAAGTAATTTGGCACTTAGGGTTAGGTAGTTTGGGGGTAGACATTCTTTAATTATATAATGGAATATTTCTCTAAACATTGAAAGCTGGCACCTTTGCTTATATGTATAATCCTCCATTTTTATTTATAATACATGGAGAAGGAAGCACAAAATGAACTTAATTTTGTCAGATAATTTCATTATTTGCTTACCTTAGGAGCTCCTCTGGCTTCAAGTATGAGCCTGGCACCCCAGCAATGTCCCATTTTGGGACTCCTATACCCAAGTGGTATCCTTTACTGTTTGTTCTGGATGGTTTTAGTCCATATGAAAGAAAAGATAAAGATAGTGAAGCCAAACTCAGCAGAACAGTGACAGAGGTGACAGGAAAAAAGGGAAGTCATTTTTATGATCCATTTTAAATTTAAGAAAATAAAGGTCTAGAAATATTAAATGATTTCTTAATCAAGGTAAATTTGAAATTCAAATTTTGGTGTTCTGAGCTCTAGTCAAATGTTTGTTTCAGACTTTCTCCTTTAACTACTGCATATATTTTTAGGAATATTGGTCCTGTGATAGTAGGCCCTTTACATTAGGTGAGCTAGAGCACGTGTGGTAAATCTCGTGAATGTTGATCAGAAAAGTATCCTCTAATTAAAGAGAAAATTAGATTTAATTTTTATTATTATTTTGTTTTATCACATACCTCTTTAAGCCATATATTATTTCACAAATGTGAGATCAGGCCGATTAGTTTGTAGAAGCGCAATGTATTAAAAGGATATTATAATTTATACAATGGTCTGAGTATATAAATTTAATTTGGATAAATAAAAGGGAGATTAAATATTTGAAATATTGGTTTAATTTGCAGCCCAAATGCATAAGAGACTTAAACCAAAGAGAAAACAAAACTAGACATACATAGGTAAAGAAACAATTATAGATAGGAGACTTTCATGAGAGATCTGCCCCCATGACCCAAACACCTCCCACCAGGCCCCACATTCAACACTGGAGATCAAATTTCAATATGAGATTTGCAGGGGCCAAACATCCAAACCATATCACATATTAAACATATTTTATGTGAGTCTTACTGTGTTGTTCTGACTGGGCAAGTAAATAATTATCCAGTGGCTGCTCTCACTTCACATTTTAAGAATTACGAAGTGATGGAAGAGAAATTATTATGTACTTTCAGATACCAGCAAGGTATCTTTCTAAATCTACCTAGATTGATTATAATTATTAAATAATGGGAACTTTTAGAGAAAGGTTTTAGATCACAGCAAAAATCAAAGTTTAATTCAAAAGCAACCACATTATCACATAAAAGCTAAATATTATATTATGATAAATGGAAATCAAAAGATTTATTCTTTTATGAAATTCCACCACATACAAATATTACCACATTTCTAAAAATTCACAAAATCCACAATTCCACAGATGTGTGTCAAACTGGTCTCAAACTTCCATCTCCATTAAGGTTGAGACAATAATGGAATAAATATTTCATGAATGAATGAGAAATGAATAAGACCGTGTCATCACTTTTAAAACCCTTTAATTTGTGCCTTCTTGCTCCCCTGTATTATGATAAAGTAGTAATAGACAAATAACAAAGACCCTTCTTTACCCAAGGTATTGACATGAAGTTTCATTGAACAAAGAGTGAATTGTTTTAGGTGGGGCTTCTGAAAATTACTGCCCTATAGATTGCAACCTCTGCATCAAATACACATAAATCTTTGGATGGCACCACAAAAGATTTAATGTAAAAAATCATTATTTGTATATCACTTAATATACATACCATAATGTATATGAAACCATTCATTCAGGCCTATATTTCAGAAGAGCTTAGCGTTTATATTGAAAATACAAAACTAGATAATCAAAACAGTTTCTCTGGAGCTTTAGAATAAATTAAATGCATTAAATTTTATGTTTATATTCCCTTTGTGGTATATTTCAAGCAAAAATAAAAATTCTTAAGGATCTGTTTTCTGTGAAGATATGCCAATGATTAGAGACATAAAGAGCTAAGTAGGATGGTTCTAATATTGTTTGCATTCACAAAATGTTTGTACATAAGAATTATTATATTAGTTAATCTCTATGACCTAGGGTACTTGCCTCAGTAAAAATTAAAGACAATTAGAATACACATTTAATTTCCTTATTCACTCTAATCTTTTTCTATGACTTAAAATCCTCTTTATTTTTGTAGATTTGTGGTGAAATCTCATCAGCTTCTTTAGTGCATCCTTCATGTCCTTATTCCTTAAGGTGTAAATGAGGGGGTTGAGACTTGGAGTGATGATGGTGTAAAAGAGGGTGAGAAACTTGCCTTGGTCTTTGGAGGCACTGTTACCTGGTTGCAAGTACATGTAGATAATAGTTCCATAGAAGATGGACACCACAGTAAGATGAGATCCACAGGTATTCATTGCTTTTCGTTGGCCTGCTTTTGACTTCATTCTCAGCACAGCTTTGGCAATGTAGCCATAGGATATAAGAATAAGGATGAGGGGTGTGAGGACAATGACAATGCCTAAAGCAAAAACTGACATTTCAACTGCTGTGGTGTCTACACAAGCTATCTTGACCATAGCTGGCAACTCACACAAGAAATGATCCAGAAGGTTGTTTCCACATGTAGGCAAATTCAGGGTGAGTGTACATAACACTATAGAATTGGCCAAACTAATACTCCAGACCATGATAATCATCTTGAGACATAGATGTGGGTTCATGATTACAAAATAATGCAAGGGCTTACATATAGCTGTAAAACGATCATAGGACATAACAGCCAGGAGAAGGCACTCAATGGAGCCCAACCACATATAAACGTAGAGTTGAATGACACAACCCACATAGCTGATGGCCTTATCAGGCCCCCACAAGTTAACCAGCATCTGAGGGATGATGCTGGTTGTGAAACATAGATCTAGGAAAGATAAATTCCTGAGGAAAAAATACATTGGTGTATGGAGATGGGAATCCAGGAGAGATGCAAGAATGATGGCTGTGTTACCCACCAACGTAATTAAGTAGAAGACGGTAACAACTCCTGACAGGATCATCTCCAGTTTGGGATGGTCAGAGAAGCCAAGCAGAATAAAACCATGTAAAGAACTATAATTGCTTTGGTCCATAGTCCTTCAATTCCTAAATCCTACAGTGAAGAGGAAGAGATGGAGCAGGAGGAGGAGGAGGAGAAAGAAAAGAAGAAATAATTTATCAACATGAACTGTCTAAATAATTTGATGAAATACAGAACTAAATAAACGGAGAGACTTTATGTTAATAATTGAGAAACTTAATAGATAAGGAGTAAAAAAAGTAAAAATTACAGCCAAATAATCTGGTATTTATTGTAGATTATTTTATAGCACGAGTTTAATAGTTGACCTTGAGGAGTTCACTCAAACTCAAGGTCTGAATTTTCTCACTTGCAGGTTTGAAGTTTTGAAATAGATCTGTTTAAAATTATGTGACTATTATTCTTTATAAAGCTAGCTAGGTTGACATAGTGAATATATTCTTTTACTTGGTCAGTGAATTCACCTATATAATTTAACTATTTGGCTAATGTCAGAATGAGGAAAAGATACAATAAGGTGGATGAACCTGGAGGACATTGTGCTAAGTGAAATAAGCCAGATACAGAAAGACAAATACTGCATGATCTCACTTTATATGTGGAATCTAAAAAGGTTGAACTCATAGAAGTAGAGAATGGCAGTTACCTGGGGCTGGGGGGTGGTTAGAGGACAAAGGGGAGATGTTGATCAAAGGGTACAGAGTGTCAGTTAGAGAAAAGAAATCAGCTTTAGTGATCCATTGTATAGAATGGTGACCATAATAAATAATAATGCATTGTATATTTCCAAATTTCTAAAAGAGTAGATTTTAAATATTTTCACCACAAAAAATAGGTACGTCAGGTGATAGATTTATTAATCAGCTTGATTTAATTATCCCACATTGTTAACACACATAAAAGCATCACATTGTACCCCATAAATTTATACAATTACTATTTGTCAATTAAAATAAAACTTACAAAAAGAATGAGGAAAAGAGTGTTTCTCTTTTTTCATATCTAATGACTAGCACTTTGATCTCCTAGTTTGTTATGTAAGAGATCTGGCATTATCCTTGGACCCTTTATCTCTCTCATCCTCAATACCTTACCTATCACTAAAACTCATAAATTTGAATGCAAAAGTATGTTAACTATCCTTTCACTTTTTAAAATTGCTACCACCACTACCCTAATCTAAACCACTATGATTTCTTTTCTAGATTCTGGCAATAGTCTGGTATCCAATCCTTGCATCCAATCTTATGTCTTTACAATGTTACAACATTCAATAAAATCATGTCATCCATGTACTTAAACTATGTCAGTCGCTTTCCATTATTTAAGAAATATTCTAATTTTTAAGATGGCCTCGATGGTTTTTGCCTATGCTTCTTTCTCCTCTCACAAATCATGTTATCCATTTTCACTACTAACCCCTCTCAGTTTTTTGACATATCGAAGCTCATTCCCATCTAAAGTCCTTGGAACTCTTTCCCTTCTGTTCTGCATAACTCCTACTCATTCTTTGCACCACTTCTTAAATGCTTCTCGCTTAAAGAGGGACCCCAGAATCCCTAATCTGTTTTTGTTTGATATCTTATATTGTATATGTGGAACTCTTAAAAGAAAACTGCATAACCCAGAGCATGGGCAGAGAGTTCATGTTCATGTTTCATCTCCGCCAGTTATTTAGCTGTGTGATCCCACACAGGTCACATAATACTGTTGCGCTCAGTTTTCTCATCTGTACAAAAGGGGACAATAAAAACACCTAGGGTTGGGATGAAGATTAAATAAGTAATACATGTAAGGTGCTCAGAACAATGCCTTGGAGCATAGCACATCTCAATAATCTTTATTACCAGAATTATTATAAGAAGAAATTATAATTATTCACCATGTAGGTAAATGTTTGTTTAACACCCTCCTTCCGGCACTTATCTCTAAGATTTAAGAATGCAGACATGATGTCTATTGTTCTTTATTCATAACACCTAAAGCATTCCCCCAATATGTATATATGTAATTTTTGAATAAATGAAAAGTTAAGCTACACTATGAATAATGACAAAAAAAAATCACTTAAAGTTATTAGTTAGCATTTTTTTTACATTAAAAATTAGGCTGGTATTTTGTGAAGTTACCTGAATGGGGTGATAGAAAGTGCAGATGGATGGGGAAGATTGTGGCTTTATCTGTGTGCTAACAAATAACTGAATTTATTGTTTGATGAAAAATAATTAAAAATATTATTCTCTATTCAAAGGACTAATAAACTTAGCATTATTCAGTAGTGTGATACAGATATAGTTCCTCTGGACACATATGAGCATCCCAGAACTGCTGAAACTTTTAACAATTGAGCAGATTATCAACAGTTCACTGCCAGAGCTTCGTATCACTGAGTATAAAGAGATAACTTCTTACCACCTGATGAAAGAATAGCATCCAGAAAAGTTCCATTCAGTACTGTATTGTACACTTAAAATATTGCTAAGAGGGTAGATCTTATGTTAACTATTTTATCATACACAACATACACAAATCATAAATAAAGAAGGCAGGAGGAAACTTTTGGAGGTGATGAATATGTATATGGTATAGACTATGGTGATGATTTCACAGGTATATACCTATCGTTAAACTCATCAAGTTGCATACATTAAAAATGCACAGCTTTTTGTATGTCAATCATACCTCACTAGAGTGGTCAGAAAACTAAGAGAAAATATTTGATTGAAAAATAACAGCTAAATGTCAAACTAATGCCTCTCTCCCTCTCTCTTTTTCTCTCTCTCTCTGTAGATATGGTACAAAAAGTTGTGCCTTTTTGTTATGCCATTTCAAATATGTTTCTTGAATATTATAAAGAAATTACTTCAAACTGTGGCCATGATTCAAAAGTGGGCACATTTACCAGACTGACTGGATATAGTGGTCAAGATAAGTGTTTTAAGAGAATCATTTCATGATTTCCTCAGAATTAGGTTTTCAAAAATCATGATTTGAGCCTGAGTTCTGCCACTAACCAAGTTGGATATAAGGAAAAATAACTCCGAGATGTATCATAAGCTGTCACACACTGTTAAAGTTCCATAATATCTGAGCAGGGATATGAATAATTAATACTTACTTATTTTGACAGACATGTTGATGTGTGTAATTTTGCCTAACTTCCGAATAAAACAGGGCTTCAGTTTAAATTGTATAAAAGAAAACCGAAAATTCCTTTAAAATTAAAGTCAATCCCATGCTGTTAATTCCTTAACTATTTTCATTATTACTATAGACCCCACAGATTAATTCAGGAAGGGATAAATATCCTTCTTTTATTAAAAAGCTGACATATAAAATCTTCAAATAATTTTTTATGCACATTATGAGATTTAGAAGTAGACAAAAATGTGATAAAATATTTAAGTTCTTCAATTGTCAATTTAATCTACATTTCCCTTTTTTATTTTTGTGGGATCAAAATATCTGATATCACAAATCAAGAAATAGCTTCATGTCCTCCTCTTAAAGAACAAATTTAATCTTTCTTTCATAATATAGATAAAAGGAGGAATTCTCTGCAGTGATTTACAATATTTATTTATTCTCAAGCCTCTGAAGGAAAACAAGTAGAATCAGCCCATACCAATTTTTCTTTTACTTCCCACAAATTGTTTTTCCAACCCAGGCACACTATTTTTCAAGAGGTACTAAAGATTAACATTACTGTGATTCAGAGAGAGTTCCTTTGATGTTTTACTTCTCAACCAGTGTAGAGTTCACACTGTGAAAAATAGATATCCTCAAGCATTTACTTTCCAGGGCTGCAACTTTCTCATGTTTTCCCTGCAGTGCCACTGTGAATTCTGCTTTTCCTGAAATGTGTTAAGGTAGAGATTCTCAACAGGACTCAACTCCTCCTTGAACATGTGACTTCGGTAAGGGGATGAAACCTGTCACAAATTCTTAAAACTGCTTGTTCTGACTTAAAATCAACCTGCAAATAGGTCTTGATCATACAGAAACATTATGAAAAGCAACCAGATAATTCAGTATAAGAATTGCACAAAATTTCCCAATATTGCCTGAAAACCTAGATCATCAAGAAAGATTATCTAAAGCATCTGGACTGCATCCAATTGACCTCACTAGAGTAAGGTGCCACAGAAATAAAACATTTGGAGAATTAGACCATATCCTGATATTTCACTAGGACAGATTTAGTAGATACAAAAGTTATGTAGGTGAAGGGAAGCTATAGGACAGAGAAATGAGCAACTGTATTTTCAGAATTTTTTCTCTAGGTAAGTGAATGTATTACAAATAAAACTTGCTCTTAAATAATGTGGATTTCCATCACTACGATTATAGCAAATGTTAACTCTATAAGATAATCTTACCATTCATAGCACACATGTTGATTTGGGAATAAACCTGCTCTAAGCAGGTATCATTTAAATAAGGTAGTTACCTCTAGTAGTTATCTCTGACACCCAAGTTTAAAACAACTGTGTCTGAAAGAGATGTTTAATCCCCAAAGCCCTAAACAGTAATTTCAGGATCATAAGATTTATATATTTACTACGTTGTCTTGGTGACCATGAGGGGTGATTCAAATATTTCTAGTGTCTTTGACAACTTGTTTTATTGTTGTCTCAGGGGTCACTATTTAATTTAAACACTAGATCCTTGAGCAAGTATGTACTCTGAAGATTTTTATGAGTTGGCTTATAATCATAAGTTACAATAGCTTCCTTGAATTAAAATTACATATCACCAAAAATTACCTTAATAAAATACATAAGCACAAATCGACTGCCTCATGATACGTGTTCAAATGTGGATGACTTACTACTGATCAATAAAATAATTTTAACTGTCTGCTTCTGTATAATGCTAATCAATATATTCTACATTTGTGATATAGTATAGTGTAATGATTACATGGGTAGATTGTGGAGCCAGACTTTCTGGACTAAAATCCTAGTAGTTACAGTTATCAGCTGTGTGAACTTGGGAAAATTATTTAACCTTTCCTTGTCTCAGATTTCTTATCTATAATAGCAGATAGTAATCACACATACTTGAAAGGGTTAGTGTAAGGATTAAATAAGTTTAATATATGTAAACTATTACAATACTGGTTGGCACACAGTAAGCATCCAAGTAAGTTTAGCTATTACAATTTAAATCAATTCAGGATATCTTTATGCTGTAAAAATGTTCATTTTTTTTATCAGTTTGGGGAAAGCTTGCACTGGTATTTGACAAAACATCTGCGAAACACTTTCCCCAATACAAACACTTCCCTTAGGATTATACATTAGTGTATATTGTACATTTGTGTATATATTCTCTATAAATGCTATTAATAATGATGAAAGTAAGAAACATAATATCAATTAATGGTAACATTTTTCTCTATCAACATTCTAAACATCTGGATACTTGAAACCATTTATTTTGACTAAAGATCTCAATTTCACTCCTACATTTTTCTCTTCTTTTTTAATGAAGTTTTCTACAGCTCTCCTTTTTTTTGTTTTAAAAAAACTGCTTGAGAGTTATAATTGAATTTTATAATTTAAGTCAAGCCATAAGCAAATATTCAATTTTCACTTGAAAAAAGTATATAAATTGTCCTCTATACATAATGAGTTTAATTACATTCCTGTGCGGTGAGTTTCTTAGTCCCTTGTTCCTTATTCTGTGATTATAACCAATGGGTTTGGTATTCTGGAGGAATTACAGAGGAATCATTTGGATTCTTGAATTAATTTTTGAACATGTTCTCACTGGTTGTCCAGAAATGGGTACACCCAGATTGTGAAGCAAGTGCTTTTGCCTTAGACTTATATTATAATGCCTTTCTACACCCTTGTGACTAAATCAAGACATGTTTCCCTGTTTCCTTTTTATTTACCCATTTTCCCCTCACTTGCTTTAGCCCTTTACTTACGGAAACCATTTAAAATGGAGTTATTAGCAGTGCTTCCACAGTTGGCTGCCTATCAGAATAACTGGGGTGTGTGGAAATTTCAGAAATAGAGTCCCAGGACTCCTGTGCCCTTGCCAGAGGCTCCATTCTTCTCTGTTTATACTGTCTCCCTGGATAATATCTTACAGTTTCAAGGCTTTACATCCCATCTGCATATTGATGGATTTCAAATTTATATTTCCAGTCTTCTACGTTGAGCATCAAACAGGCAATTCCAGCTGCCTCACTTCACACACATTTCACTCACTAATGTGTAACAAAATTATGAACCTAAGCATGGCTAAAATAGAACTCTTGATTCCCACTGTACCAAATCTGATATTACCCCAGCCTTCCTCATTGTAGTAAATGATGTAAACTTCTACCTATTACTGTCCAGAAATCTAGGAGTTATCCTTAATTGTTACTACTTCCCTGCCCTCACTTAGAAAATATAAACTATGCCAAGCTCTATCTCTTCTCTCTCTTTCTACCATTACTAACATAAACTGAGCTACTCTCCTCTTCCAGATGGGATGAGGTAGCCTCCTGTCTTGTTTGTCTGCCTTAACTCTCCCCCCTTTCAACCTATTCTTTCCATGGCAGCGCAGAGTGTTCTTTAAGAAAAACCCACAAATTAAATATTTTCCTTTACCTATTTGAAATCTTTCCAGGCTTCCCGTGCACTCAATATAATTCAGACCCCTTACCACGACCTGTCGGAAGCACCGCCCGGCCCCGGCTTACCCCTCCCTCTTTCTCCCATTCTTCTCATGCCTTGTCATTACAGGGATGCAGGCATGAAGATGTCTTTGCGCTGGAGGATTCTGTCCCCAAGTTGCACAATTTGTTGTAACTGTTCCTTCAGATACCATCTATCTGAACAGGCCTTCCTTGACTCTCTAATCTAAGCTGTTGTTCAGATGCTCTCACAAAGGTATTTGTGCCCTCACAAAGGTATGCCAGTCAGCCCCACAAGCTGGAAAGGAGCACACATGGGTCAGCCGGAGAGCAAGGGCCTCAGTTGGTAGAGGGCACCCTGCCCCAGCTGCCCAAGGCAGCGCTTGGCTCATGGCTCATGGTTGGCCACAGGCCCAGCTGCTCAGAAGCCACGTCCAGGGCAGAGCGCTCGTCCTCCTGGAAAGGCACCTCCCAGCCTCCTGCCACTGCACCAGGCACGTGAGCTGGGGCCACCGGCCCCCACCCCCACCCCCACCCCAGGGCTCCAGACTTTATCATATTTCCATATTTTTTTCACAGCACTAATCACTCTAAATTTTTTTTTTATTCATCTTCCCACAATTAAAACTTTGGGTCTTTGCTCAAAGGTTTACCTTCTCTGAGAAGGCCTAACGTTTGGGCAATAAGACATTTGTGGAAGTATAAGGTAGCAGCATTCTAGAACCTTCCTTTAGCAATTATTGGCATGTCATCTTCTGGCTTAGAGATCTGTGAATTAAAAAGACAAGTTATCTGCCCTCCACATGCTGAAAATTTAATGAGTAGGAAGGAAGGAAGGTTAACATTCATTGGGTGTTGGGCAGGTGGGAGAGGGGAGGAGGAGATGGGTAAATTCACACCTAATGAGTGAGTTGGGCACTGTCGGGGGGATGGCCACGCTTGTAGCTCTGACTCGAGCACTGCAAAGGCAATTTATGTAACCAAAGCATTCATACCCCTGTAATATTATGGGAAAAAAAAAAACCCAGCTAAGCTCCCAAGGGAAAAAAAAATTTAAAATTAAAAAAAAAGATGACCAATATAAACATTAATTTTTCATCTCTAAACAGAAAATTTAGAGATAAACATAAATCGCAGGTCCCTAGAAATTCTGAAAATCACTGGGTAGTTATTGTGAGGAGTTCCACCTCTGAGTTGGGAAATGCTTCCACACCCCACTTATTTGA